>CM054061.1:350006436-350523744 GCA_028641055.1 Alopecurus myosuroides
CTGAAACCGGGCCAAATTTGAACTACAGGTGTCTCGTAGTTTGCTCGTGATTTTTTGCAAAAATCATTTTCAGGTACCCAAATACATGTTTCAACATATATTCACCAATAGTTCATCAAGATTCAACCCCTAGGTACGAACGGTCATGTCCTCCCTTTTGATCGTTTTAAGAAACCGGCTTAGAAAACTCTAGAAAATTCAGAAAAAATCGAAATGATGCAAGACCTTCACGTGGTGTCATAATAAGTGACCTAGTATCCATAAAAAATAATAAAATTGGAATACGGAAGTTATCTCGAAAAAGTGTTCACAAAAATGAGCTATCATCTACGAAGATTTATGGCTTTCGGGCCAAATGACGGATGTTATGGCCGAATTCATGGCATAGTTTATTTAAATGTTACCATATTCCACACAAAGATGCATATTGAAACAACTAACAATGTTGCCGAAGAAAGTTTTATTTTTCGTCGAATAAAAATACCATTTCCCATTTCCGGAGTGTCGAAAACGGGTTTTTTTGTGAAGCATCTACCAAAAATATGTTGCAAAATTGTACCACATAAAATTCTAAAAATATTAGACCACATTTCATCTACAAATAACCAAATTACTTCCACTACAAATCTTTCCATCCACCTCTTTTGAAAAAGACAAATTTCAGCCGATTCAGCTGAAACCGGGCCAAATTTGAACTACAGGTGCCTCGTAGTTTGCTCGTGATTTTTTGCAAAAATCATTTTCAGGTACCCAAATACCTGTTTCAACATAGATTCACCAATAGTTCATCAAGATTCAACCCCTAGGTACGAACGGTCATGTCCCCCCTTTTGACCGTTTTAAGAAACCGGCTTAGAAAATTCCAGAAAATTCAGAAAAAATCGAAATGATGCAAGACCTTCGCGTGGTGTCATAATAAGTGACCTAGTATCCATAAAAAATAATAAAATTGGAATACGGAAGTTATCTCGAAAAAGTGTTCACAAAAATGAGCTATCATCTACGAAGATTTATGGCTTTCGGGTCAAATGACGGATGTTATGGCCGAATTCATGGCATAGTTTATTTAAATGTTACCATATTCCACACAAAGATGCATATTGAAACAACTAACAATGTTGCCGAAGAAAGTTTTATTTTTCGTCGAATAAAAATACCATTTCCCATTTCCGGAGCGTCGAAAACGTGTTTTTTTGTGAAGCATCTACCAAAAATATGTTGCAAAATTGTACCACATAAAATTCTAAAAATATTAGACCACATTTCATCTACAAATAAGCAAATTACTTCCTCTACAAATCTTTCCATCCACCTCTTTTGAAAAAGACAAATTTCAGCCTATTTAGGTGAAACCGGGCCAAATTTGAACTACAGGTGCCTCGTAGTTTGCTCGTGATTTTTTGCAAAAATCATTTTTAGGTACCCAAATACCTGTTTCAACATAGATTCACCAATAGTTCATCAAGATTCAACACCTAGGTACGAACGGTCATGTCCCCCGTTTTGACCGTTTTAAGAAACCGGCTTAGAAAACTCCAGAAAATTCAGAAAAAATCGAAATGATGCAAGACCTTCGCGTGGTGTCATAATAAGTGACCTAGTATCCATAAAAATAATAAAATTGGAATACGGAAGTTATCTCGAAAAAGTGTTCACAAAAATGAGCTATCATCTTTTACGAAGATTTATGGCTTTCGGGCCAAATGACGGATGTTATGGCCGAATTCATGGCATAGTTTATTTAAATGTTACCATATTCCACACAAAGATGCATATTGAAACAACTAACAATGTTGCCGAAGAAAGTTTTATTTTTCGTCGAATAAAAATACCATTTCCCATTTCCGGAGCGTCGAAAACGTGTTTTTTTGTGAAGCATCTACCAAAAATATGTTGCAAAATTGTACCACATAAAATTCTAAAAATATTAGACCACATTTCATCTACAAATAAGCAAATTACTTCCTCTACAAATCTTTCCATCCACCTCTTTTGAAAAAGACAAATTTCAGCCTATTCAGGTGAAACCGGGCCAAATTTGAACTACAGGTGCCTCGTAGTTTGCTCGTGATTTTTTGCAAAAATCATTTTTAGGTACCCAAATACCTGTTTCAACATAGATTCACCAATAGTTCATCAAGATTCAACACCTAGGTACGAACGGTCATGTCCCCCGTTTTGACCGTTTTAAGAAACCGGCTTAGAAAACTCCAGAAAATTCAGAAAAAATCGAAATGATGCAAGACCTTCGCGTGGTGTCATAATAAGTGACCTAGTATCCATAAAAAATAATAAAATTGGAATACGGAAGTTATCTCGAAAAAGTGTTCACAAAAATGAGCTATCATCTTTTACGAAGATTTATGGCTTTCGGGCCAAATGACGGATGTTATGGCCGAATTCATGGCATAGTTTATTTAAATGTTCCCATATTCCACAAAAAGATGCATATTGAAACAACTAACAATGTTGCCGAAGAAAGTTTTATTTTTCGTCGAATAAAAATACCATTTCCCATTTCCGGAGCGTCGAAAACGGGTTTTTTTGTGAAACATCTACCAAAAATATGTTGCAAAATTGTACCACATAAAATTATAAAAATATTAGACCACATTTCATCTACAAATAACCAAATTACTTCCTCTACAAATCTTTCCATCCACCTCTTTTGAAAAAGACAAATATCAGCCGATTCAGCTGAAACCGGGCCAAATTTGAACTACAGGTGCCTCGTAGTTTGCTCGTGATTTTTTGCAAAAATTATTTTTAGGTACCCAAATACCTGTTTCAACATATATTCACCAATAGTTCATCAAGATTCAACACCTAGGTACGAACGGTCATGTCCCCCGTTTTGACCGTTTTAAGAAACCGGCTTAGAAAATTCCAGAAAATTCAGAAAAAATCGAAATGATGCAAGACCTTCGCGTGGTGTCATAATAAGTGACCTAGTATCCATAAAAAATAATAAAATTGGAATACGGAAGTTATCTCGAAAAAGTGTTCACAAAAATGAGCTATCATCTTTTACGAAGATTTATGTCTTTCGGGCCAAATGACGGATGTTATGGCCGAATTCATGGCATAGTTTATTTAAATGTTACCATATTCCACACAAAGATGCATATTGAAACAACTAACAATGTTGCCGAAGAAAGTTTTATTTTTCGTCGAATAAAAATACCATTTCCCATTTCCGGAGTGTCGAAAACGGGTTTTTTTGTGAAACATCTACCAAAAATATGTTGCAAAATTGTACCACATAAAATTATAAAAATATTAGACCACATTTCATCTACAAATAACCAAATTACTTCCTCTACAAATCTTTCCATCCACCTCTTTTGAAAAAGACAAATATCAGCCGATTCAGCTGAAACCGGGCCAAATTTGAACTACAGGTGCCTCGTAGTTTGCTTGTGATTTTTTGCAAAAATCCTTTTTAGGTACCCAAATACCTGTTTCAACATAGATTCACCAATAGTTCATCAAGATTCAATCCCTAGGTACGAACGGTCATGTCCCCCGTTTTGACCGTTTTAAGAAACCGACTTAGAAAATTCCAGAAAATTCAGAAAAAATCGAAATGATAAAAGACCTTCGCGTGGTGTCATAATAAGTGACCTAGTATCCATAAAAAATAATAAAATTGAAATACGGAAGTTATCTCGAAAAAGTGTTCACAAAAATAAGCTATCATCTACGAAGATTTATGGCTTTCAGGCCAAATGACGGATGTTATGGCCGAATTCATGGCATAGTTTATCTAAATGTTACCATATTCCACACAAAGATGCATATTGAAACAACTAACAATGTTGCCGAAGAAAGTTTTATTTTTCGTCGAATAAAAATACCATTTCCCATTTCCGGAGTGTCGAAAAAGGGTTTTTTTGTGAAGCATCTACCAAAAATATGTTGCAAAATTTTACCACATAAAATTCTAAAAATATTAGACCACATTTCATCTACAAATAACCAAATTACTTCCTCTACAAATCTTTCCATCCACTTCTTTTGAAAACGACAAATTTCAGCCGATTTAATTGAAACCGGGCCAAATTTGAACTACAGGTGCCTCGTAGTTTGCTCGTGATTTTTTGAAAAAACATTTTTAGGTAGCCAAATACCTGTTTGAACATAGATTCAACAATAGTTCATCAAGATTCAACCCCTAGGTACGAACGGTCATGTCCCCCGTTTTGACCGTTTTAAGAAACCGGCTTAGAAAATTCCAGAAAATTCAGAAAAAATCGAAATGATGCAAGACCTTCGCGTGGTGTCATAATAAGTGACCTAGTATCCATAAAAAATAATAAAATTGGAATACGGAAGTTATCTCGAAAAAGTGTTCACAAAAATGAGCTATCATCTACGAAGATTTGTGGCTTTCGGGCCAAATGACGGATGTTATGGCCGAATTCATGGCATAGTTTATCTAAATGTTACCATATTCCACACAAAGATGCATATTGAAACAACTAACAATGTTGCCGAAGAAAGTTTTATTTTTCGTCGAATAAAAATACCATTTCCCATTTCCGGAGTGTCGAAAAAGGGTTTTTTTGTGAAGCATCTACCAAAAATATGTTGCAAAATTTTACCACATAAAATTCTAAAAATATTAGACCACATTTCATCTACAAATAACCAAATTACTTCCTCTACAAATCTTTCCATCCACTTCTTTTGAAAACGACAAATTTCAGCCGATTTAATTGAAACCGGGCCAAATTTGAACTACAGGTGCCTCGTAGTTTGCTCGTGATTTTTTGAAAAAACATTTTTAGGTAGCCAAATACCTGTTTGAACATAGATTCAACAATAGTTCATCAAGATTCAACCCCTAGGTACGAACGGTCATGTCCCCCGTTTTGACCGTTTTAAGAAACCGGCTTAGAAAATTCCAGAAAATTCAGAAAAAATCGAAATGATGCAAGACCTTCGCGTGGTGTCATAATAAGTGACCTAGTATCCATAAAAAATAATAAAATTGGAATATGGAAGTTATCTCGAAAAATTGTTCACAAAAATGAGCTATCATCTACGAAGATTTGTGGCTTTCGGGCCAAATGACGGATGTTATGGCCGAATTCACGGCATAGTTTATTTAAATGTTACCATATTCCACACAAAGATGCATATTGAAACAACTAACAATGTTGCTGAAGAAAGTTTTATTTTCCGTCGAATAAAAATACCATTTCCCATTTCCGAAGTGTCGAAAACGGGTTTTTTGTGAAGCATCTACCAAAAATATGTTGCAAAATTGTACCACATAAAATTATAAAAATATTAGACCACATTTCATCTACAAATAACCAAATTACTTCCTCTACAAATCTTTCCATCCACCTCTTTTGAAAAAGACAAATATCAGCCGATTCAGCTGAAACCGGGCCAAATTTGAACTACAGGTGCCTCGTAGTTTGCTCGTGATTTTTTGCAAAAATCATTTTGAGGTAGCCAAATACCTGTTTCAACATATATTCACCAATAGTTCATCAAGATTCAACCCCTAGGTACGAACGGTCATGTCCCCCGTTTTGACCGTATTTCGAAATCGGCATAAAAGGTTCAAAAAATCAACAAATAGAATTTTAAATTTTATTGGATAAAAACATTTTTTAATACTATATAATGACATAGGACATTTTTGGGAAAAAAATAAAATTTATTTGGTTAAAATTAGAGTTTAAAATAAAAAACTATAACTATAAAAGAAAACAAAAAAAAGAGTAAAAAGTAGGGAAAAGAGCCAGCCGAATCAGCCCAGGCTCTAAGCAGGCCGACCGGATGTGCATCCGGCCTCTCTAAGCAGGCCGATCATGAATAGGCCTGCCCTTATTCCCTGCGGGAGGCAAGGCCCATGACCGCTATTGCAGGTCAAAAGCGTGTCGTTTGTCTATGCTAACACGAACCAGCTGATGGCCTCCTGGTCAGGGCGGAGCTGAGCGCGGCTCGCTGGAGGGAGTTCGTGGGTTCGAACCCTCCCTCCGCATTTTTATGTGAATTAATGTTGCAGAATCCTGTCAGTTGTGTGCTTCCACGTGGACCCCGCCTACCACGTGGACCCCGCCTACATGCCATGTAAGAAAAATTGCTAAGCTGGCCACGACATGTAGGCGAAATTGCTAAGCTGTGGTGGGTCCAGCTATGACACATAGGCGGTGATTTTGCAAATAAGGCACCATGACCACTTACGCTCTCTCAATCAATTGACTCAACATATGTGACCAATTTTTTTACGGTCATCGGTAGAAGGTCACTAGTTGACATATTTCTTGTAGTGGGTAGGGATACCAACCATATTTTCGTTGGCTGCACCTTGGCCAAGTTCATGTGGAGTGCATTTAGGGAACTGCTCTCCTGCTCATGGAACCCCACATGTTTCGCAGAGCTAAGGCTGCTTTAGAATTCCACGGGTCAAACACATAGAGTGTTGTGGATTAGCTGCGCAGCTCTTTGCTGGACGCTTTGGAATGTGCGAAATAGATTTTCGATCGAGGGGATCTTCCCCACACAACCGGCTGACTGCCTCTACAAAATATCTATGTATATGCAGGTATGGAAACCAGTGGCTAAGCATCAGGACAGGAGAGCTTTGGAGGAGGCGATTGGCAGGATCGCTCCCTCCTCATCAGTTTGCGGGATAGAGACTGAGTCTTCCCCGCCTACTTGCCGGTACCAGCTTAGGTTGTGAGTACCCGTCTGTCTTGTTACGGCGGAGTAGTGGGTTTGTGTTGTATGCGTAGCCTTCGTGCTACCCGGACCTTTCTTGTTTGAGTCCTCGGGACCTTCGGTGTGTTATTGTACTTGGATCTTTGGTCGGTTGGCTTTATTAATTTAAAGCTGGGCTCCGCTCGAGCCTTCCGTCTTATGAAAGAGTAGGGAGGTGCGCCTCACCATTCCGAGCTGCTCTCGTCCAGCCAGAGCTGCTATCATACATGTTCCAGTACAAACTCACCATTCCAGTGTGAAAAGCCAGTCATAGGGCCGGCTTTCTGGATGAAACGAACTGTTCTTCCGTGTCGGATTCACCGTACTTCACGGCGTCTCTGATGGCATGCCTAGCGGGTCCGTCAGATAGCAGCTCATGCCCGAGGCGCTGCTCATTTAAAGCCTACATTAAGCAAATATGCATGATTGAGCTTTTGTGACCGTCAGATTCAGGTATAATCCAAATCTGCAGCTGAAAGAAGAATAAAGCTTGAAGAGCATAACATTTTGAAGTAAATTAATTAAGATGTAAATGTACAGAGAATTGTAGTACAAACTCACCATTCCGGTGTGAAAATTCAGTCACAGGGTTGCAGGCTTCTGTTACACGGTGCCTGCCAGTTTTGGGAGGACAGATCATGTCTAACTGCAAGTACCCAAACCTGGAGCTCCGAGTCCTGGCAGAAGATTGGGGACATCTGAACCTCGGAACGCAAGGTTCTGCTCAATGCTCATACCTCCAAACGCAAGGTGGTGAGGGAAGCAAGTTATGCTCATATGTATTTCATCAGAGTGCTTTACTACAGAGAGATAAACCGGCAGTACATCTTGCTGGCCATTCGTTGTTTTGGACGCACGCACGCGTCGCTCCCGGGGGGAGGCACGGGCGAAACCCTAGCCGCCGCCCCCACACCCCCTCCTTCCCTTCCACTCGCCGCCGCCGGAGAAAGCCACCATGGGCACAACCCTCCTCGTGGTGGACGGCGGCTGGCGGGTCCTCGCCTCCTCAGCACAAACGCAGCGGGAGGCCTCCGGCCAGATGTGTTGGTCATCCCTGGACGGCTTGCGCGGACGGCGTAGCACGGACGCCGGGGCGGCGGCTCTGGTTCTTCTGGCGGCGGCTAGTGGTTGGGTCTGCGTGGGCAGCCGGCGCTGGCCGGGGTGGCTCTGGGTGGTGCCGCGATGGGATCTGGGGTGGTTCGGCCATGGTGCGGCGGCGCCATCGGCTTGGATCCCGGGAGGCGCGGCCTCCTCTGTCTTTGATGGCGGGAAGCGGTGGTGCTAGGGACCATCGGCGGCAGGGCTCCCAGTCGCGGCGGATGCGGAACCTCCCGTAAATGTCCCTGCTGGGAGTCGTTTCGTGGCGTCAGGGCTGCGAGACATCATAATAAAGGAGGTGGTCCTTGGGTTTCTCATCGCGCGAAGATGAAGATCCTGATGTAGGTTCTCATTGATCAAGCCGGGGTGTCGACCCGAAATGCTCCGTCGGCGAACTCCTATGGGCAACGCCTGGAGATTGCTGGATCGGTGGAATTCGGTCACAATGCTCGGTCATCGAAGGTGCGATTGGAGGACTAGCAACGGTGTTTGCAGTCTTTGCATCAATAGGGAACTGGCTTGGAGTTACAAGATTTGTGGCAGCCGTATGTAAGAGGGGGCGACAGCACGCGTGAAGTCCAAAGTCCTACCTTTCAGGGTGAAAGTCCAAGGTCTGGACTTAATTGGTTGTGCCTGCCATTGGTCTTCTTGGAGCCGTTGTTTTGAGAGCGAGGATTATCTTCAGGGTGAAAACCCAAGGTCTGGCCTTAATTGGTTGTGCCTGGCACCGTTCTTCTTGGAGACGTTGTTTTCGAAAATATAGACATCAGCTGTTGTTTAGGTGGTGGTTGTGCGGATACCGCGAGGACTGTAACTCTGTAGCGGGACTTTTCTTTTTATTTCTTTGTTTTATTATCTTTCGGCTGTGTGCATCCATTGCGTTGTTGCAGAGGACGGGTGTAATTTGTATCTCCGCGATATTAATATACTTCCCTTTATCAAAAAAAAAAATCTTGCTGGCTGACAATGCAAAATGTTAATATTTTACGGATAAGGAAACAGTTGTTCCGATATATATATGCGAGTTCCACAAGCTGCTCTCTGCTCGGGAGATCGAGTTGGAGAGCAAAGCCAATGTTGCCAATCTACCCAAGAAATCGAGGAATGGCAGGGAAGGCGGGAAGACGAAAGGGAAAATCGTAACGAGTAATGCGACGGGGCCGGTTTGCTCTTTCAGCAGCCCAGCAAACACACTACGGTGCGTCATGACTAGGACGGCCCATCAGCTCCTGCCAATAAAAACACATTATTTTCTTTAGCGGTTTGCTTCCACCACACAAATTCAAAACTTCGGTCTCCGGTTACATTTCCCTAACATCCCATTCACAATTGGATTGAATTTTTCGATTATAGGAGTTTTCCCCGTACGCACGGCATATTCTCCCCCCCTTCTCAATTGAATTGAAATAATATAATAACTCGGTAACTACAACCTTTGCCACTTAGGGCATCTTTAAAAGTTTGTTGGTTAACTTGTTGGCAAAATTGGACATGTCATCAACCAACAATACATTTTACAACCACTCCAATGGTTGTATGTAGTTTGACCAATAGGAGGTGAGAGAATGTGCAAGACTTCTCTCTATTCTACCTCGGAGCTTGTGCAAGGGATGTTGGTTACTCTACATACAACCTCACTCTCTCACCTTATTTATTTTATGCCTCATCATCAAAAAATCCTATGTGGCAAAATCTACCAACGTCTATCTTATAACTATTGGAGATACCCTTAGAGAAGCTACCCATAGAGCTTGTGCAATACTATAAATACACATCTCCGGGTGGCAGCCAATCTCATCAATCACCACACACACATCCTCTTTTCTTCTCTACCCAACATATTGGCAATGGGGCCCTCGCCAAAGCTAGCTGCAATGCTCCTATTTGCTCTCGCCTCTGTCGTGGTCGTCGCCGCCCAGACCGGGGCCGATTACATGCTCAACGCCCACAACGAAGTGCGAGCCACTATCGGCGTGGAGCCCGTTGTGTGGGACCCTGTTGTGGCTGCGTACGCGCAGGAGTACGCCGAGAAGCGCCGCGCCGACTGCCAGCTAGTACTCTCTCCGGAGGGCCGCCCATACGGCGAGAACCTCTATCGGCCCCCGAGGCCGACTATAGTGCGGTGGACGCAGTCAATTATCGGGCCTCGGGGAAGCAGAACTATGACTATGCCACCAACACATGCTCCTTACCTGCCGGTCAGTTCTGCGGTGAATACCTGAAGGTTGTGCGGAGGGCCACAAACGCCATCGGATGTGGCGCTGTCCTCTGTGACGGAACCGCTAGCGTGTTTGTCATCTGCAGCTACAGCCCGCCACCCGTCGTCGGGCAGCCTCCGTACTAGGCCACGTACCAAGTATGCATGCCGCTATGCATGCTATACGCGTCAGCCTATTGATTAAGTAAATAATAAATGGATACTACTAGGGCCCGGCTGACCGAGAATTCACTTAATTCTCGGTAGATTGATGTCACCCACATATGTGTGTGCGTGCGTGTGTGAGCCGAATCCCTCCTCCCTTTCGCAGTTGTATCATTCTGGGTTTTGATGATTTTGTACTTTTCCATAACTTGTGACTAGCCTTGTATTTGAACCTGTTATTCTGATTGTATCAGGCCTTTTCTATGGGAGTGATATCTAGTTTAGTAGGAACAAGAAAAAAAATACAATATCACAGCTAGATTCTAAGTTCAAGAAACTTGTTTGTGTTGCTAGAGAATAAACCTCCCATTTTACTATATACTGTAAATAATCCTATATCAACACCGAAGGATTTACCACATGTCAAATCACCTAATTATATGCACCAAAGGGAAACACATAAAAAGATCAGTTGGCAAGATCTATCCAAAGCATCGCGCTACAAAATCTGTATTTTGAGAAAACTAAAGGCTAAAACCTAGATATCCCCAAATAAAGTATGAATTATTATTTAAACTAATTGATTAATTATTATTTAAATTAATTAATTATTATTTAAATTCAAGACTATTATTACTTATTTATTTATGTTTAACTAAATAATTTTTGGATTCACAAAATAAAGATGTGCGACATCATATCTCAAAGGTTAACATGATTGTCACCAACTCACCATACTATTGTCAGTAAAACATGATTTGTTTCTTCGAAGCTGAGAGTGAAGGAACCCAGATTTTAAGCGTGCTGGGAGTGGAGTAGTCTGAGGATGGTGACCTTCTGAGAAGTGTTAGTTCAGAGTGAAATAAGAGTAGTTAGAGTTAAAAATAACTGAGATTAAGGGAGAATGATTAGAGATAGAAATAATAGAGACGAAATGAAAATAAAAATTGGAAATAAATCAAAAGTCGAGTCCCAGGTTGTATTACCACCCGGAACTAAACGTACTGCCCCGGGAGCTCCCCGTGGGCTGCCCTCTAGTCGCGGGTCATGGGCCGGTGGGACAAAAGGGGGGCCTCTAGTCCCGAATTTCCATACGGGACTATAGCCCCTTATGGCCGAGGACTAGAGGCTTGTTTTCTACTAGTGTGTTAAGGAGGATTTCTTCCCATTGGTCCGGGACGTTTTTGCAAGTTTCGCTCGTTCATTATTGACCTTTCTACAACTTTCTTACTCTCAGTCGCTACAATTAGTCTTGATTCCACTTGAGGGAAAATAATAGAGGATGTCTAGATCTATTATTCCACCAATCAATCCCTCCTCTTAGCGAGGGGAATACATTACATCTAGATAGTGGGATTCATTAGTGGTTTTTCTTGTTCTTCCTCCTTTCTCCCTCCATACGTAACATTAGTTGCTTTGGTGGGATTTGGAAGAGAAGATCTTGACAACTTTGTGTGTTCTTACCATTTACTTTAGGTGCTCAAAATTGTGTGTTCTTGCCATTTACATTAGGTGCATCGGTTTGAGTTCCTCACGGGATTCCTGCAAGAGAAGTTTGTGAGTTTGTTACTCTTGTATGTTTGGACACTGGGATATTTTGTTCTTCTTGGGTGCATTGAGTACCCTAGACGACTAGTGTTTGGAGCTTCCACCTTGTTGCAAAAAGCTTTTTTGAGAGCCTCCAATTTAGTTTTCAAGATAAACCTAAACCTCATCTAATATTTGGTCACCTCCTTCAGGATGAACTCATGGTGGAAACGATCATCTCTCTCACCGGATAAGCCCAAGAAGAATAGGGTGAGAACAATAGTGCACAAGAATGCTTTGGTGGCTCCACACCCCTCCAACGAAGACGTACTTCTCTTGCGAAAGAACTTTGGAATTCACATCATGTCTTCTTGTGCTTTGGTTATTTCTATGCCGTGGGCCGTTATTTATGCATTTACCTTCATGATAGCCATCGTTCTTTAAGTCATCTATTGCTATCACAAAGTTGTATATCTTGCCTAATATAACTTTTTTGTGCACATATGTAAACCTAACTTGTTTAGAATTTGTGCCTGATAAATTAAAGGCTAATTTTATTCCGCATTTATTCAAGCCTAAATCGTAGTTATTTTCAACCGCATATCCCCCCCACCCCCTCCCCGCGCTTAGGAGGCATCAGTGTACTTTCAGTTCGTATCAGAGTAAGGTATCTCATTATCATGTTAAATTGCTTTTAGTTGATGTGAACATTTTGAGTTGGTGAATGGCTAGAACCGACTCCGCATGAGAAAGATGTTGCGGTTCCCTCGGACCCCGACGGAAGGGTAGAAGGAATAATCGAGTGGCGCTCTCGGGCGTTCGACAATAGAAACTACACACCCTCGGCATCTCCTCACGCATTCTCACTCAAACTTAGGTATCTCCCAGCATCAACCATAGATATGTCGATGAAATTCGCCCGTTGATGTGTCTTCACACCTCCTCTCCGAAGCTATCTAGAACTAAATTTTCCTCTTGTATTCCCGCACATTTCCATACAAGGCCCACGGCATAATAGTTCTCCCGGTTGTCCGAATATTTCACATTCCATAGCATTTTGCATCGTCAGTAACTTTTGCATTCAATCTCCGATCGAGGCGATTTCGGTGGCATTGGAAAGGTTGCGAAAATCTGGTGTTTCCTAGACTGCTTCCCCGATGCCCAATAAATCAGAGAATCCACCGCTTTCCAGTCAGTCCGAGGGGCCCGAAAGAGGTTCGTTCAGTATGGGGGACCCTCCAGAGAGAGTATTAGCTCGAAGTTGGGGGTGCCCTATCAACATACTCTGCGCGTCTGCATGCACTTCGTGTGGCCGTTGAGAAAGTAACCGGCCCTGATCTAGGCGGTGCCGATTATAGTAGACAGCGAGAGCTAAGAGCAGTGTTACAGCTAGCTTGGGCGAGGACTCCATCGCTAATATGTCAGCTTCGGTTGAAGAAAAAACAACCAACTCGCCTTTTTTGGAAAGGGTTGATGAGAGTGAAAAGGGATTTCTTAGATAGAGGTTCTTTTCAGCTGGGATCTCAGTCTTCTATTAGTTTTTGGGAGGATATTTGGTTAGGTGACACACCTCTTAGGCAACAGTTTCCATCGTAGTATAACCTGGCTAGAACAAAAGATGTTTCTGTTCAGGAGGTTATGGCAGAGGCACCTCCTATTAACTTGAGTTTTAGGAGGAGGCTAATTGGAACACTATGGGATGCTTGGTATCGTTTGTGTCAAAAATTAATGGAGGTCACGAGGTCGCTGGACAATGACTTGTTTATTTGGAAACTAAATCCTAACGGGGTGTTTACAGTTAAATCTATGTACGAGGACATAATGAATGGGCATACCAGATATCTTCGCAGGTTTCTGTGGAAATTGAAGATTCCACTTAAGATTAAAGTTTTCATGTGGTTCCTTCATAAGAAAGTCTTGCTCACTAAAGATAATCTTGCTAGAAGAAATTGGCATGGATGCATGAAGTGTTCTTTTTGTGACTCAGAGGAGAATGTAGAACACTTATTTATATCATGTCCTTTTGCCAAGCTGATTCGGAGAGTGGTTTTTGCCACTTATAATATCACACCACCTGCTACTATTGCTAATATGTTTGGTAATTGGTTGAATGGTGTTGATAGGAAAACAAATGCGAGAATTAGAATTGGGGTTTCAGCGTTGTGTTGGTCAATCTGGAACTGCCGAAATAATATTGTGTTTAATAGATCAAAAAATGTCAATTTCTTGCAGGTTATATCCATGGCGGTACACTATAGCAATGGGCTTTGCTTCTACCGGTGGATCAGCGAGGATTTATGTGTACCAGGTGTTCTCGGCTCCTAATGGTCGCTCGGGATTTCTTCAATCTGGCTTCGTGGCAGCATTTTAATCGTTTGCAAGGGTAGTTCGATGATGTTGTGTTATGTCCTGGTTGTTGATTTCTTTTTTAGCTCAGACTTTTATTTTCGGATTGTAATGAACTGATACATGCTTGAATTTTGCAATAAAAATCCGTGTGCATCGATCGATGCAGAAGCTGGGGATTTACCCCATTTCAAAAAAGAAAATCGCTAATATGTCAGCTCGAGCAAATTGTGTGGTGATGGATGAGAATGGGTGCCACGAGAATTGTGTATGCATGTAGCTTCTCCAAGTAGCAGAGGTTGGAGTTACCTGAGTTATTATACTAGTTCAATTCACGAAGGGACAACAGAATATGGTGTACGTACTCGGCAAACTCCATTAATCGAATATTTCAATCCCATTTGTGATCGGAAGAACCTCATTGTTAGCTAGGGAGGAAAAGTAACCGTAGACTTAACTATAAAAGTTTAATTTATAAGAAAAATCGTCAAAGAAATATGTGTCCGTATTGCCGTCACGAGCAGAACACTCTGCTGACGCGTCGTTCTACTGATAACGTCGTGTGCTTTCTGGGCCACGTACGTACGTCCCATTCCCGAGTACTTCCACTCTTTTTTAATCCCCTTTTTCCTCGGTAGGCATCATGCCATGTCAAAATATTTTTTTAAGGATACGCCCTAGAAGGGACACATCGGTTTCATAGAAGAAGAGGCCGAGAGGCCGAATACAACGCGTCTGGCACAGCCGCACAGAACGCCACCCACTCACTCACACAAGGGACTACTCGCCAAACCGCCACTGCTCTACCATGTCAAAATATTCATCATCATACTATTATGCTAAGCACACGACCAAACGTAAGCCTGAAAAACCCATACTTTACCTCAGTTTTTATTTTCTTCATCTTAACAATATTTTCCTCATCTTGGCAGCTGGGCCCCATATATAAGATGCACGCTGTACTACTACTCCTCTCTTCCTTCCTATGAATATATAAGACGTACACGCTATACAAGGCGAAATTCGACAGAAAGAATCGAGCAACAAAATCTCGATTATATAGTACATATTGGTATGGTCGGAATCATAAAAACACTTACTAGCGATGCCAATCTATATCAAATATTCGTTATGTACGTTTATGGAGTAATTCTTGGTTAAACGTAAATCTCGAAAAATGTGTGCGCCTTATTAATTGGAACGGAGGTAGTAAGTGTCCTACATTCACATCGAAAGGTTTCTTTTGTTAAAATAAAACAGGAAACGCCATGGCTAGTTGGGCGATGTGAGACTAGCTCGCTATTATTATCTTAAAAATCCCAAAACACATTGATGAAACGACCAGAAACACATCTCGACTCGAAAGAGAATAATGGTGAATCAATCAACGCGGTGGGTGGATTTTTACCTGCTGGATCACGACAAGAGCAGCTCCCCACCAGGTGCAGAATGTATTGTGGTTCGATCGCCGCATGGTTTTCACGGCCAAACGAACTCGACACAGCCGTCCATGATTTCGACCCTAGCCAAAGTTAGCATCGTGATCCCCATTCTGAACCAAGTACACAGATGGTTCGATTTTGTCGGAAATTTGGTAGTACATGAGCTTATGCCATTGGACATAGGGCATGATTTTTTTTCCCAACACTGTTGCTGATATCAGTGCATGTCATATCAAAACAATTGGGACACCGCTGCTAAATACCATATCTTCGCTGTAAATTTCTTTGTTTCCTTGTTTATAAAATACATTAAGGTCTATGTGATATTGTGTTTTTTTCCTCACGTTCCTACCGTATTGGAGACCCGTCAACAACAAAGCACATATACAATCGGAATAACAATTTCAAATACACACAAATACAAGCTTTGTCACAAGTTACCGGAAATATAAAAAGACAATCAAAACCCGGAACCATACAAGAAGGAAAGCGAGGAGGGATTCGGCTCACACACATACACACACACGTCCGTGACATGAATAGGACCGAGAACTAAGTGAGTTCTTCAGCCGAGCCCTACCAGCGTCCCTGGATTATTTATTTATGCAGCACCCTGCTGCTACATACATGCATGCATACTATGTCCATAGCCTAGTACGGAACCTGTCCCTCCATGGGCGGTGGGCTGTAGCTACATATGATAAACACTTCGGTGTTGCCGTCGCAGTGGGCAACGCCGCAGCCGATGTGCGTCGTGTCCCTCCACACCAGCTGCAAGTACATACCGCATGACTGACCGGAAGGCGCGGAGCAGGTGTTGGTGGCGTAGTCGTAGTACTGCTTTCCCGACGCCCAATAGTTCACCGCGTCCACCACATTCCAGCCGGCACTAGGGGTGCGGAAGATGTTCTCTCCGTATGGGCGGCCTGTCGGGGAGAGTACTAGCTGGCAGTCGGCGCGGCGCTTCTCCGCATACTCCTGCGCGTACGCGGCCACGGTGTCGTCCCACGACACCGGCCCCACGCCGACTTCGGCGCGCACCACGTTGTGGGCGTCCACCATGTCCTGGGGCGTGTTCCAGGCCATAGCGGTCATGGCGGACGCGAGAGCCAAGAGGAGCACTGCAACTATCTTCGGCGAGGACTCCATCGCTTATATGTTGGCCGGAGAAAAGAAGTGGGTGTGTGTGGTGATGGATGAAATTGCGGACCGGTGAGTTGTGTATTTAGACTAGTGCGCGAGCTCCATGGGTAGCTTCTCTAGGCAGCTAATCTTGGAGTTGCCGAGTTATTATACTTCATTTGACATGTTATAAATTCATATACATATTCCGATGGTCGGAAAAAATCAATTCAATTAGTAATTGGAGACCTTGCCCTAAGGAAAAAGTAATTGGAGATCTAATTACGAAAATCTAGCATGCTTTGCCAAAGAGAAAAGAAATCGTTTTTATTGGCAGGAGATGGTGGTGATTAGATTCAGCCCGAGAATTAAAGAGCAAAGAAATATCCTAGTCATGACGGTGCGTGCCTATGGGGTACGGGTCAATTAACCGCGCACTGTATCGGGTTCGGGTCCGATTTCCCCTTCCTAAACTGGATCAACTCTTTTTTTCTATAATGCAGTACGTACGGGACCCCCCGCCCTCTGACGAGGTTCCGTCAAAAAAATATGTTGTGTGCTTACTGGACCGATGAAAGAGTAGGGAGGTGCGCCTCACCATTCCGAGCTGCTGCATCATACATGTTCCAGTACAAACTACAGAGAGATAAACCGGCAGTACATCTGGCTGGCTGACAATGCAAAATGTTAATATTTTACAGATAAGGAAACAGTTGTTCGGATATATATGCGAGTTCCAGCAATATGAATGAATATTCCCGCCAGAGAGACAATGAGTAAAGGAAATACATCAATGAATATACATAGTAGAAGACACGGGAAACAGGACAACATTAGTACTAGCTTGGACAGAGGAAGCAGAAGCACGCCATTTAACCGAAGACAAACACATGAAGCAATTCAGACATAACTCAGGACGGGCATCGACAAGGCCTTGCTTACAAATTTCAAAAGAAACCCAAGACATGTACTAGCAGTAGTGACGGAAGCTAATTGATTTGGGGACCTGGGAGACAGCAATATATTATCCTCGAATGATTCTACAAACTTGCGCTCACACCCTCTTCAGCACGGGCTCATTTTGAATTTTGGATTTTGGGAATAAAAAAGGACTTTGAGTGGGAGGGGTCAGAATTAATTCGTTTTCCCCAAGCTGCTCTCTGCTCGGGAGATCGAGTTGGAGAGCAAAGCCAATGTCGCCGATCTACCAAGGAATTGAGTGGTGGCAGGGAAAGGGGAAATCGGAACGAGTTTTTTTTTTTGATAAAAAAAAACTAGTAATGGAACGAGTAATGGGACGGGGCCGGTCTGCTCTTTCAGCGGCCCAGCAAGCACACTACGCTGCGTCATGACTAGGACGGCCCATCAGCTCCTGCCAATAAAGACACATTCTTTTCTTTAGCGGTTTGCTTCCACCACACAAATTCAAAACTTCTATAATTTGGTCTCCGATTACTTTTTCCTAACATCCCATTCATAATTGGATTGAATTTTTCGACTATTGGAGTTTTCCCCGTACGCACAACATATTCTTTTTTTAGAAACAGGAGGTTCACTCCCGGTTCCATTAAAGAAACCTTGCGCGAACAGCAGGTCTGATATAAGGAGGACTAAATCTAACAACCCAACATGAGCTAGATAAAAACTGCAAAAGGAACTAGAACAGGAAGGCAATGCCCAGCATCCAGCGGCGCTGGGAACAGAGTCTTAAGGAAAACGCAAAAACGCACAAAACTATCTCTATCTTTTTGCGCGGGGAAATAAAAGCCACAAGCCGGCTTGGTAGCTAGAGCACAAGCTCAGCAAAGTCCACGGTGCGGTGAGGGCTTGGCGTGGGGGCGACGGAGCGTACTCCAGGGGAGAGGAAGACCCTGCTGTCCAGCGTCGAGGACGGACTGCTGCACGTCTGCGCGAGATAGGGGGACTCCAACTCCAGCTTGCTCCATTTCTCAGCCAGGTCAAGGCCAGGGCTGATCACCCCACCTCGATCAAGCTGGGGAGCGAAAGCTCGTGATGAAAGTGTCGAAAGAAGCGGTCCATCGATTCCTTCATTGGGTCCTTGTATAGGCATTCCCACTTTTTGTGAAGCCGTAGGACTCGCCACCAAACCTGTTTCAAATTTAACCAGGAAACGTTATTAAAGACAAAATCATTCCTAAGTGTCCAGAGAGCCCAGAGCACAGCAGCAGCAACAGTATTCAGGGTAGCATGCCTAGTGTTGGCTATCCAAAGATCAGCAATCGAAGTGATGTTGCTGCCCAATTGGACTCCAAAAAAAACTACTAATATCCACCCAGATTAATTTGGCCACTATACAGTTGCATAGGAGATGTTCAACTGTTTCAGTTTCAGAACAAAAAACACATTCTTCAGGCTTTTTCAGACCTCTTTTCTTCAGATTATCTCTAGTAATAATCTTATTATTGAGGACTAGCCAAAGGAAGATGTGTATCCTAGGGGGCACACAAAGCTTCCAAACAGAGGGAGTATAAATTGGTTGAACACCTCTAAAGTTAATTATGGAATACAGGGAGCTAGAAGAATAGATCCCTGAGTTTTCGTAGGTCCAAATTAGGGCATGAGAGTCGTCAGAGAAGTTAATTCCTCTAGCTATATTTTCCACTTCCATCCACTGTTCCATGAGGATGGGAGAGAAGTTCCTACGAAAGGAGAGCTTCAAGGTTTGCACTGGTAGAAAATAGGCCTATAGTCCCGGTTCGCCAGGGCCAGTAGTCCCGGCCGCGCAACCGGGACTAGCTCTGCGCGACTAAAGACCCCCCTTTAGCCGCGCCTCTTACGAACCGCGGCTAAAGACCCGGCCACGTGGGCGGGTGGAGGAGCCGGGGGGCGGAGGACCTTTAGTCCCGGTTGGCCACATGAACCGGGACTAAACTTGATTTCGTAATTTCTTTAATTCATTTGGGTTTCTAATTATTTTTCACACCAATTTTTCTCTCCCTTTTTTCACTCCCTTTTTTTCCAGAATTTGTATTATTTGCTTAGTGTCTAACTACAATTATCTATAGTCCAATTACTTACTCGTGGTCAAACTTCCCGCTCGGTCACCCATCCTCCCACTACTCTAGCACTAGCACGCTTAACTTCCGAGTTCCATCCCGTCCCGAATCCAAGTGTTTCGCACGCATGTATGTGATAGTAGTATCATATCAATCTTATTAACATGTTGGTCGATGCCACATTTCTTTATTGTTTGAATTTCAAATAAATCTTTTAATAAACAAAAGTAATGATGTAATTAATAATTTTGAATAAATAAATAAACATTAACTTTTTAATTTGTATTATTTCTAAAAATACTATTAATATATCAAAATATTCAGAAAATAAAACTAATTCATGTTTAAATCTTAAAAAATACAAATAATATATCAAAAAATTAAAAAAAAATACTAATTCATTTTAAAATCTTAAAAATACAAATAATATATCAAAAAATTAAGAAAAATAATACTAATTCATTTTAAAATCTTAAAAATACAAATAATATATCAAAAAATTAAGAAAAATAATACTAAGTGATTTTATGATCTTAAAAAGACAAGTAGGCTCTTCTATTATTTTTAGAATGAGTTCAAAAATGTATTTTGAAATAAATCCAACTGGATGAGTTTGGTATTGACTAGATATATGTTTTCCTGGCTTAGATTAATTTTTGGTGAAGAGATATATAGAAACTGTAGTTTTTCTGTTTTGTTTTCTTGATGTGTTTTTGTTTGTTTGTTTTGAAATGTGTGTTTGACATAATATAGAAATAGTATAGCTGGGAATTAATATAGAAATAATATCCATTACACTTTGCAACACTTTGCAAATTTTTCCAAGTCATTTAAAACTAGGAAACAAAAATAGTTTTATGAACAACAAAAGACAACTGATAAATCACAAGTAAAATACGAGTAGAGACATCACAATCATGAATAGAACACAATCATATCACATTCATAACATAGAGTCTTACGATCACACATAACACAAACATAAGTCTCACAATACAAGCTATGCTTCAAGAGCTACATACTAAGATATCCATTACATGCATATATCGAACGCGTACATCTATGGCTTCGTCGAGTAGATGCGGAACAACTCGTAGGAAACGTATGCATCTATGGCTGCATACTTGACGTTGGTCCAGTCTAGTGGGGTCTTCTCCCAATACCTGTGATTCCTGGAGGGGAAACGAGACTTCATGGTTTCGTAGCCCTCGTGGATGAAGGCAGTTGCCATGGGAGCCATCCCAGTCTTGTGCCCGTACAAAACATCAAAATGGATAAGGTCATGAAGATCAATGTAGTGATCTTGAGGTATCACAATACCCAAGCGCATCAACTTATGACGGTCTTGAGTGATGTCAACGCTGCAGAAGTCATACCCCTTGTTGACAAGAAAATCAACAAGTGCCGGAGAATGCTTTGAACTACTGCAACAACAAAAATTTGATACGTGTTAGATATGTTGCAACACATGTACTTCAGATGCAACAAACAAATCAAAGATGCAAGATTATACGTGTGTGTTACCTTGACCATTGGAAGACCAAAACGGCCTCCTTGAACGCAATCTGGATGACGGCAACATCCCGTTGATCCGCCGTATACTCTAGATCAAGCCCGAAGAACCGGTGTTCATCGGGAGAGGAGAAATAGGGATCGGTCAAATGCGCAAGAGCACCGGGGAGCCTCTCGCAATTGTCGGTGTAGCACACGTCGAGACTCTTGCCGCATGGTGTGGCCAGACCATATCTCTTCCAAACTTCAGCCATGGTGCTTGGTGGAGGAAGATCGAAGAGAGGGAAGAGAAGAGAAGAGAGAAGAAGAAACAGAGACTCGGGTGCGCACTGTAGCAATGGCGCCCATCTGCCTCTCGCTCGCGAAATAAAACCGCTGCGCGGGAGGCGAGCAGTTTGTATCTTTAGTCCCGGGTGGCCAGGCCAACCGGGACTAAAGACTGGGAGGCCAGCAGACTGGACCATTAGTCCCGGGTGGCCAGGCCAACCGGAATTATCCCGCCTCCACGCGCTTCCCAACCCACGACGCATGACCTTCTGTCACGGGTCTCCTCCCGACCCGGGACTAAAACCCCTTTAGTCACGAGGCGCGAAGTTTGGGGACTGATGGGGGCGTATGGAAGGCCTTTTTTCTACCAGTGTTGGCCATCCCAAACATCTGCAATGGTACTACACTGCTCATTGCAGATGGAGTAGACATTCCAGTACTGTATGGCTAAGGGTGAGGTCCCAAACCAGCAATCCTCCCAAAACTTAATTTTAGAGCCATCACCAACTACCCATCTATATCCAAACTTCACCGCTTTTGCAGCCCAAATAACTCCTTTCCAGAAATTAGAGGCGCCCGTGGCATTGCTGCTAAGGATATTGGGGGAAGAGTTCAAATATTTTTGGGATATTAAGGATTTCCAGATTTTTCTGTCAGTGACATAGAACCTCTTGATCCAGGACCCCAAGAGGCAGATGTTTAAATCTCTAATGCTTGGAATGCCTAGTCCACCAAATTCTTTTTTCATACTGACGAGGTGCCAATTGGCCAGATGAATTTTCCTGTGGCCTTCATAATCATCCCAAAGGAGATTTGCCATCTGAGAGTTAATTAAGTCCACAGCCCATTTGGGGAATTTGAAAACGGAGAGCAGATAGATAGGGATACTTGCTAGACAAGCTTTGATGAGAATGACTCTCCCCATGGGGGAAAGCAGTTTCCCTCTCCAACCAGCTATCCTTTTAATAATTTTGTCAATGAGAGGTTGGAGGTCCTCCCTCCTAAGTTTATCAAAATGCAGAGGTATTCCTAAGTATTTGATGGGAAAGTCCCCAACTAGACAAGAGAAAATGTCTACAAAGGGAGTCACTTCAGCTAAATCCATGTTTATTGGAATGAGTTCACTCTTAAAGTAGTTGATCCTCATCCCTGAAACTTGTTCAAAACAAACAAGGACATTTTTTAAGTTGGAGGCCATCACTTGGTCATTGTCCACAAATAGGATGGTGTCATCAGCATACTGTAGGCTGATTACACCTCCTAGACACAGATCAGAGCAGAGCCCTCTAACTAAATTACAGGAAGAAGCTTTCACTAACATTTTGGTCAGGACATCAACAACTAAATTAAAGAGAAGAGGGGACAGAGGGTCCCCTTGTCTAAGGCCTTTGATAGTAAGATAGAAATGGCTTTCTTCATTGTTGAGTTTGATTCCTACTGATCCACCAAGGACCATTTTCTTAATCAGAGAGATGAAACTAGGACTAAAACCTCTCCTTAAGAGTAGCTCCAGGAGGAAGTCAAGGTTGACTTTATCAAAAGCCTTCTCATAGTCTAATTTTAGAACTATCCCTTTATTCCTAGTTTTATGAACGGAATGTAAGACTTCATGAGCTGTAACCACACTTTCTAAGATGTATCTTCCTTTGATAAAGGCAGATTGGTTAGGGGAAATAAGCCTATTCATGATTTTTCCTAGTCTGTTAGTAATGACTTTAGTAAAGAGTTTGAAACTACAATTAAGCAAGCTAATCGGCCTGAACTTTTTCATGTGTGTTGCTTCAGCCTCTTTTGGGATCAAGGAAATCATAGCAAAATTGAGACGAAAAAGGTCTAAGGACCCTAAACGAAAATCTGTAAACATGGCCATGACATCTCCTTTGAGCAGGTACCAAAATTTCTGATCAAAGAAGACTGGTGCAGGACCCTAAAAGAAAGGGAAACCATCTTGCCCTGGAGCTCCATCAGAATAAGAGGAGACTAGTGCTGCCTTAACCTCTTCTTCAGTAAAAGGAGAGTCTAGAGCCTCATTCTCCTCTGAGTTGACTAGCTCTTCTTGTAAGAAGAAATTTTGAGCCAGATGAAAACCACTGTTTTCTTCCTTGCTAAACAGGTTTTTATAGAAGTCTACAACTATACCCATCATTCCTTTTTGGTCATAAACAAGACCATCAGGACCTTGAAGGCAATGGATGAGAGTTTTCCTCCTTCTTTCTTTAGCTACTGCATGAAAGTAGGAGGTGTTCCTATCTCCCTCCCTAATATCTCTATCCCTAGATCTTTGCTTGGTTTTGATCTCCTCCTTAAGCCAGATCCTACTCATTTCATGTGATATGTTTTTCATCTGCTGCTGTTCATCAGCCGATAGTTCCTCACTCTCAGCTTTGATGTCTAGCAGGTCATACTGGATCATCATATCCTTCTTAAGTTTCCTAAGCTCTGCCTCAATATTGAGGCCCCAACCTTTTGTGTTTTTCCTTAACCTCCTAAGTTTTTCTTGCCAGATGTCTAAAGAGTGGGTACTTTTGGTGGTAGTGGCCCAAGATTTCTCCACTAGTTGGACAAAATCAGCCCTAAGCAACCACCATTTCTCTAGCTTGTACCTAGAAGGTCTAATAATTGTCCCCGCTCCTGAGTCCCAAATGACAGGGGTGTGATCACTGCCCAAACGGGGAAGGGCCTGAACAGTAGCTAAAGGGAATATTTGTCCTAAATCGGTAGTGCAGAAAAATCTATCTAGAGTAGCTAGGATAGGATCATCTTGGTTGTTAGTCCAAGTGTACTTCCTATTTCCCATTTTTATTTCTAACAGGCTCCAAATCTCAATCCAAGCATTGAATTTGTCGCACCATTTTTGGTTGACATTTCCATTGCTTTTATCAGATGAGAAACGGACTAGGTTAAAGTCCCCTGCTATAAGAGTCATGGAGTTACTACTAATCAGCAACTCATGGAGCTCTGAAATAAAATTTTCTTTTCCTTCTTCATAAGGAGAGCCATAAACATTTACAGCTCTAAAAACTATACCACTAGCTTTTACTTTCAAAGTACAAGAGATAGAGAAGGATCTAACTTCCCAGTTAATAACCTCAAAAAAATCTAAATCTACTCTTATCAGGAGACCACCAGCTGAGCCTATGGCAGGTAGCTCCTGCCAGGAGAACATTTTTCCCCCAACAATTGATTTTAGCAGGGAAACTGGAACTTTTTCTTTCTTAGTTTCCTGAAAACCAATTATTGTGGGTTTAACTTTAGCAAAGGAATCTAGAAGGCTCTCTTTTCTGCCTGGAGCAGTTATCCCTCTAATGTTAGAAATGGTGTAATTCATTTGGAAACTATTGTCATAGGGTGCTTGCCCCGTCCAAGTTTTTCAATTTTTGACCATCTGGTCACACTGTCACTAATATCCTCAGGTCCATCCATATAATGGCCAGGAGTATGTGAAGTGTTTTTGTCCAGATCATCAACTAAAGGGAAAACAGTGACCTGTTCCCCTGAGGTTTCAGTATCAATAGCAGGTGAATCTACTTCTACACCTATAGATTTAGACATGAAAACAAAATTAGGGTCTTTAGAAATAGAGAAGCTCTCGGTTTTCTTTTTGTTACCTTGATTCCTCAGTGGGACCAGTACCTCTAAGTTCTCTTTTTGCTTCTTCAACTGTGCTTTTTCGACAATGGATAGGTTTTCCCACGTCAGCCTAGAACTTGCCTGGTTCCATGGGTTGGCCCCCAGTTCTGGCCATGCTTGGGCACTTTCTGCAGCTTGCTTTGGGGGTCCAGAGGGAGCCTCTTCTTTGGTTCAACACCCACTGGCTGAGGTTCATCAGGGATCAGTACTTGGAGGTATTTCTTGGGAGGTGACACATCCTTCTCATTGACTTGTGTGTAATCATTGCACAGTGATGCATCTGAAACTAGGGTGGAGTTATCTTCCAAAAGTTCCATATCTTGCAACAGGGAGTAGCTATGATCATTAGCAGAGGTATCAGCATTTGCCCAGTCCAAGATTTCTTTTCTAATCTCCACCATCTACTCATCTAGTTTGTCTTTGAGCAAGCTAAGGGGGGAGTGTAGTCCAGGACTACAAGACATTTCTTGGAAGGAGCCAACAGGAACTGTTTTGGCCCCTGTGGTCGAGGATTTACTGCTATTCTTGCTAAAGGTGTCACTCTTTTCAGGGTTGGAGGCAGGGGGGTGCATTGACATCCTTGGTTGATTGACCAGAGCTAGAATGGTGAGTGTCAGGGTCAAGGTCATCTGCATCATCATCAAGCACATCTTTATCTGCTGCTGCTAGATTGTCAGGGACCTCAACTGCTATTTTGATCAGAAAGAGCTGACCATTGAAACCAAAAACTCTTTCCTCGGGAATTTTGTTGTAGTCCTTGCAGAGAATCTTGACCCTAACAACTTCACACACATTGAGGAATCTAGACTTCCAATCCACATCCAAAAGAATGCCAAATACAGATGTGACTCTGTCAAGCACATTCCATTCCACCCAGTCAGGCTGCAAACCCCTCAACTGAACCCAAACCTCCTACAATTCAGCAAAGCAATCAATGTTGCCTTTCCAGACCTCTACCTTGATTAAAACACCTTCTTTGGCTAGCCCAAAGCTGGGGTAACCTTCCACATCTTCTACTAAAATGTGTGGAGGGAATTTGACAAGGCAGGACCAAGTATCTAATTGTCTAATCTGCCAGGGCCAGTTGGTTCTGTATATGACAGAGAACTCCTGAGCAAGTTGATCTTTGTTAACTTCACCATACTTGATGGAGGGATGATAACCCGGTAGGCTAACGCCAAGGTGTAACCCGGCCCAAAGGGAACCGCGCAAGACCCGGCTCAAGGAAGAGGAGTTTCTAGAAGGCCCAAGAAGTAGCGTAGGCCTTGTAACCTGGCTTTTGGGGTTACTACTAGGAAACTTAGGGTTTGTATGCGGTTACTAGGTAGGACTCCGACTGTGCCTTGGATAGGAAGCCAGGGAGCCGGGTATGATATAAACCGGCTCCTAGGTTCAGGAAAACAGAGCTTCACCAGATATTCGAGTATCCCCTGTAATACGAGAGTTGAGATTGTAACCCTAGATCGGAGACTCGACGACTTCATTGCCGGAGCTACCAGATAGATTGATAGCATGGTTTCCCTTGAGCTAAACCCTCTCCCAAACACCAGAGTCGAATTGCCCCAAGATAAGTTACCTCCGGTAACGTCTGCCGTGATTATCCCACGACAGTTGGCGCCCACCGTGGGGCCTACGTCCAAGGGTGTTTACATCACGGGAGAAGCTCGGGAGAGCATGAAAAACCTCGTCATCGGCGAGATCTACACCAACCCCGAAGGAGAGGAGATGGTGGACGACTTTGGCTGGGGGCCAGAGTCGGATCTGCTTGAAGCCGGGTCTATCGTCACGATCGGCCGAGTCAACGCCTTCGTCTGCATGGTACGTACGTCCAGTTCAATCCCTGACGATTTTCATTATGATTCTGTGTCAGGGGAAGCGACTTGCGTTCAGTCGGACAGAGAAGAATCGGTCGGAACGATCAATCCGATAGAAGAGCCCACCATGAAGAGGGAACAGCCCAAGGAGCCGGCATGGACCCCGCGTGGCCGGGTCATGAGAGAAGATGATACCGAGTCTATCCTGCACCTTCTGGAGGACCGGTACGAAGAGCATAGTTGTGATGAGGAAGAATACGAGTCTTCACAAGGCATCGCGCGCCAGGTCGCGGTCTACACGACCCCTGCAACCAATCTCAATCAGGGGGACGTGACTACGGCCGCGGTCGAAGCGGCGCGAGCGCTGGCCCAGCAGCAAAATCCGGTTGATGGAAACCCGGTTATAGCCCGGGTTGACGGAGAATCGGCTTCAGTCACCAGCCGTACAGTAGACAGCGAGATGCGGAGAAATATGTTTGGGTTTATGGCGAACAGGACACAAGGTGCGGGTCCTTCAAACCCACCAAAATCGGCTCTGTTCAACAACAACCTGATCTTGGATCCCACGGTGTTGGCTACGGTGATAACCCTGGAAAACGCAGCGGCACATGCTACAGATCTGGATGTGGCCCGCCGTGCATTGGATCAACAGAGGAGAAATGTGGAAGCTGAGAGGCAAGGGATAGCCGCGCGCCGGCGCGAGATGGAAGCATTGGAGAACCGGCTCCAGGTTCAGTCGACCAGGATGCACCATCAGAGATACCAAACGAGATTACCGGCAACGGGTGGGACCATACACCCGGCCGCGCTATTTATCACACCCCAGGATCAATCAATTCCAGCTGTGAATCAGGAAACCGGCCATCAGCCTGTGACCGTGGGAGTACAGCCGGCAAACGTACAAGCCGGGTTACCCACGTTGCAGACAGGGATCGCCACTGGTAATACAGTACCACCACCACCACCATCACGATTTCGTACGCCACCAGGTCATTTTAACAACCCCATGGATAATGTATATGCGGCAACGTAGGCATTGGATCGCATCCCCGTAAGAGAGTCACCCCATGCGGAGAAGACCCGGCGGGCGATAGATCTATTGCGCACAGCAGTGGCTCAGCATGTCAATTACCCGGATAACAGGAGTGGGATGCACGGAACATCGTATGATAGCCGGCAGAACGGTAATACCGGCAATATTCAGACAAGTTCAGCACGACGGAGGGCAGAGCAGCAGCAAATGCCGCCTCCTCCCCGTGCTCCAGCAGCACCCGCAGCCTCAGCAGCGCAAGCTATTGTGGACAGTTCCAGAGCTAGGCGAGCTGCGGCCGGATCTGCGGTGCAAGGGCCAGTAGCAGTTGCACGACCCGTCGTCCCAGCCGCGGGATCGCACGTTTCCCGGGTGAGGCCAGTGCCGGCTAATCTTGCCGGGCCTAAGTGTTTGCCGGATGCCATCAGAGCTGAGCCTTACCCGGATAAGTTCAAGGAACCGGGTAAAGTGGTTAACTATGAGCCGACCATGGATCCAGAAACCTGGTTGAGCAGTTATGAGATGGCCATGTCGATTCGAAACGCTTCTGAAAATCTCCAAGCCAATTTTATGTACTTAATGATGTCAGAGGGAGCAGTAAAGTTGTGGTTCAATAATTTACCGGAAAGGTCTATCAATTCATGGAGTGAGCTGAAAACTGCATTTATCAAGCACTTTCATGGGACGTGTAGGAAGTTATTTACAATCGATGATCTAGTGCGATGTGTCCAGAAGAAGGGTGAGTTGGCGCGCAGTTGGGTGCGCCGGGTTATGGAAATACTCCACTCGTCCACGGATATTCAACCAAAGGATGCGTTATAGGCTATGGCAAAAACATGCAAGTACATACCCTTAGTGCAAAAGCTAACGCGCATGAAATCTAGTCGGAATGCTTTAGAAGTTACAATGGGAGAGTTGATAGACGCGTGCAACAAGCATGCCGCCACAGATACCATAGAGGAGGATGTTGATGATAAGAAAGCAAAAGCGAACACGAGCAACAGCGGAAGACCCGGCAACGGATCCGCGCCGGGTAACAATGGAGGAAATAATGGAAACAACAAGAACAAGCGCCCGTACGAGGGAAGTTCCGAGTTTGTCGCCAATACAGAAGCCGGGTTTTCAAGACCCAGAGCAGAGGGAAATTTCAACGGAGGGAACTTTAATGAAGGAAGTTACCAAGGACCACCAAGGCCGGCTAATCATCTAGAGGCCTTCTGGATGCCGTGTCCGCGGCATAGCAGGAACGGTAGGCCGGCTAATCATTCATTGGAACAGTGTGTAGATTTACAGAGATGGAAGAACGAAGAAATACAGAAGGCAATGCGAGGTGCAGGCCGGGGAGCAGGACCGGGTCTGGGTGGAAACCCGGGCAATGGCCCACCCCCGGCTGGCAATGCAAGAGGCGGTAATCCGGGTAACAACCAAGGAGGCGCTGGAGGTTTCCAAGCTAACCCCAAGCAGTTGGGGCAGTACCACGTTCATACTACAGAAACTTCTAACAAAGATAGAAAGATACTTAAGAAGGCAGTAAACTCGGTTTCTTCAGCTGTCCCGAGGTACTTTAGATGGTTGGATCAAGAGGTAACATGGAGCAGAAGGGATCACCCGGAAAGAATAGAGCATCCGGGTGTGTTAGCTTTAGTGGTTGCACCACAGGTCAATGGTTACGAGTTGAAAAAGGTTCTGATGGATGGCAGAAGTAGCATCAATGTCTTATATTGGGAAACTTTCTTACACATGGGTCTCAAGGAATCCCAGCCACAGAAAAGTTCTACAGTTTTTGGAGAATCAAAGGACAATTTCCGAGTAGAGTGGCTCACGTTCGAGGTGGTGAAAATGCGCAGCCCTTATCACGCGCTGTTTGGAAGGCCAGCTTACGCGTTCATGGCCAGGCCGTGTTACGTATACCTACAGCTAAAAATCCCGGGTCCCAAGCAAACCATTACCATACATGGCAACCGGGTTATAGCGGCTGAGTGCGACGAAGGAGATGCGGCAATGGCAGAACAGGCTTGCAGGAAGGAAGAGCTCAAGTATTACCGGTCACAAGTAGACCCGGATGACAGAACAACATTGATGAGGCCGAATACGGAGGATGAGAGAGCAAAGTTCAAAGCAGCACAGGATACCAAGATGGTGGCTTTTGTCGAAGGTGATCCCTCCAAGCAATTTGCTATAGGATCTAACCTAGACAGTAAGCAGGAAGAGGTACTCATTGAGTTCATTCGCGGAAATCAGGATGTTTTCGCTTGGACGCCCAGCGATATGCCGGGTATCCCGACTGAGTTAGCTGAGCACAGTTTGCATGTTGATCCAAAGTCTAGGCCCGTGAAGCAGGGCCTGAGAAAAATGAATGAGGAAAGAAGAAAAGCTATCGAAGAAGAAATTGCCAGGCTATTGACAACCGTCTTTATCATGGAGGTATTTCACCCGGATTGGTTGGCAAATCCGGTTCTAGTGATGAAAAAGAGTAACGAGTGGAGGATGTGCATTGACTACACGAGTCTCAACAAGCATTGCCCAAAGGATCCGTTCGCGCTTCCAAGGATAGATCAGATTATAGATGCAGTGGCTGGAAGCGACCTATTATGTTTCCTGGATGCATATTCCGGGTATCATCAGATCAAGCTCAAGAAGGAAGATTGGGAGAAAACATCGTTCATAACCCCCTTTGGGGCGTTCTGTTACAAAACCATGACCTTTGGACTAAAAAACGCTGGTGCAACTTACCAGCGGTGCATTCAGAAGTGCTTTGAGGATCAGATTGGATGCAATGTTCATGCCTATGTGGATGATGCGGTGATCAAGACCAGGAAAGCAGAAACATTCATTGATGACCTAAAGGAAACGTTCAGCAATTTGAGAAGATATCAGATGAAATTTAACCCCATAAAGTGTGTATTTGGAGTTTGTCGCACCCGGACTTCTAGGGGATACTCACAGTCCGTTAAACAGTAGATAAATGGCTTACGGGGCATACCGGCACCCGCATCTTAATATGAGCAGGCCAACACGTAAACGTGTGACAACCATTCTATTACTATTCATCGTCTGCGCAAACCATCCCATAGAAATCCAGATACTTCCATTGACGTACTTCAAAACATACACACATGGTACGTCAACGGCATTGGAACAAGTGATATCACAACAGATCTCTACGACACAAAAGATGGAAATAAGTTGCAAATAGCTCTCATTAGAGCAGAGATAGCAAATACAATCATCCAGAGGACACATGTCCCAACAATTCATCATTACAACACAGCGGAAGCATTCAATGTGTCTGAGTACAGACAAGAGCCAAATAGGCCTAAGAGGCCGGAAACGAAAAGACGGAGCCCATCCACGAAGTCTCGGATCCTGCCCGGGTCCGCTATCTACTCGTCAGCAATCTCGTCATACTCCACGTAGTAGCCACCATGGGGATCCTCGGAAACCGTAGTCTGCGGAAAACACAGCCCCAAAGGGGTCAGTACATAAACGTACTGGCAAGCAAGACTCACAACTCACCAAAGTGTAACCCGTCAACACCAAGCACAGATGCTTTCGGTTCAACGGAAGAAAGGGGATATAGAGGATGCTGCAACTGGCTGCGCTAACCACCTACAGAAAACATGCTACAACTTCCGGCTATCAGAAGAGGGATAAGATAGCGTATCATAACCAACTATAACTAACCACCAAACAAACCCATCCTGGATCTCGCCCCTTATCCAAAGAAGCAATCCGAGGATAACTCACACAGTTGGATTAGTGACGGTTCAGATTGTTGTGTCAATAAGCCTATTACTAGTCAAGTTATCATTAGTTAGGTGTAAGTTGTTCTGAGTACTTGTTAGCCAGTACTTTCACCAAGTAATCCATAACCGCGGAAAACACGGCTTCTCGAGAAGATTTAACCCTGCAGGGATGCACCAATTTGGCCGTACACGTAAGAATGACCCGCCAGGCGGGGAGCTAACCCACCAAGCGAGGCACTCAACACAACTCAACTCTTCTTCGCATCAAGCCCAAAGAACCACATGCTGTGCGTGCGCGGCTAATCGAGCCCCACGAAGAAAAGGGGACCCTCATAGCACTCTAAGACCACGCCGCCCTAAATGCCGACTACAAAAGTTCCACCCTGGCGCCAAGGGTTCGCACCTGCACATGCATGCATCAAATGGAAAGCCCGAACTAAGTGTGGCGATTTGGACGAGATGCGAATCGAATCAAATTGAGGGGGGCGCCCATACTCGCTTCCCACATGCGGTTAGTGCGCTCATCATGGATCAGTAGACAAGACCCTTTTCCTAATTAGGGTCGACACTAGCAGGCCTCAAAACCACGCCGGGTCTCCTGCCGGTGCCTTATCAGCAAATTATTATTACCTCAGAATTAACAGGTTGTTGTTTAACATCGAGCCCCAGAACATGAATGAAATATAGCAACAGAAAGTAACGGGTAATAGACTCGAGCAAAACAACCCTAAGCATGCTAGTAAGATACGGGCTCAAACAACGGGGTTATGGGAGTGGAGGTGAGGCAATATCAGGGTTAAAGAATACATGTGATAGGTTCGTAACAGAAGCAACGATACATAGGGCTAGCAGAACAGACAACGGAAAGTATCAGTATCCAATGTTGAAAGGAACATAATGGTTCATGTGAGTGAATACTTTCCTGCAAACTCAGCAGCCTGGTACTGATCTAGATCCTCGGAAGGGGTGTCGTAAGTATCGTCGGTCTCAACGTCGTCGTTTATCCGAGAAGAAGCAAACAAACAACGCAGAGAGATAAACAATCAATATCATGGCATAGTGCAAAAACATGGGATGATGCATGACCAGTTAATTGATGCATCCAAAATAAACTAGTTGACATGGTAACAACATGATTAAATGGACCCACATGCAATTTGAGTTGCATATGAAAAGCCCATGAATTATGGTTGAAACAATTGTTTTACAACTAACCAATAGGTGAAAGTGGATTAGCATGATGCATGGATGAGGAAAACAACAAAATAACAACATTAGAACCAATTGGAAATAAGGTTTATCAAGTTTGGGATTTTATTTATTAAGTTATGGAATTTTGGTTCCTTAAAGGTGTCACACAAGCATTTGTTGTTTTCAGCAAGTTAAATTGTTCAAACTAGATAACAAAGTTCATATTTGATAAGAACACACAATTTTAGGTGGAATACATGTTTCACTTGTTAAAAAGGATTTCAAATAAATTATTTATGAATTAAACAAGTTTAAGTAAGAATTAAATGAATTTAATTCAAACATGAACTTATTTGAATTTTTATTTGTTCCAAACATTAAGTGAGATTCATATTTGAAAAGTTTATACTTTTAGGGTTGGAAAACATATTTTATATGTCCCAAAAGAAATTAATTTGACCAAGTTATGAATTTAACAATTTTAAATGATTTAAACAAGGTTTAAATTATTTAACCAATTTTAATTATTCAAAACATGAAACAAATTTTATATTTGGAAAGAGGGTTTAATTTTGCATGGAAAACATATTTCAATTGTTGAAATTGGATTTAAAATGAGCAAGTTATTAATTTGGCAATTTTAAATGCATTAAACAGGAAACAGTTGTTTTCAGCAATTTAAATTATTCAAAACAGCAAACAAAGTTGATATTTGGAAACTACATGAAAAATTGATTGGAAAACATATTTAGTTTGTGGAATTTGGAATTTTTATGCCCAAGTTATGATTTTTGCAAGATTAAGTGAATTAAACAAGAATTCAAATTTTGCACCAACTTAAAATATTCAAAACAGTAAACAAATTTTATATTTGGGTAGACAATTCAATTTGGTACAGAAAACATATTTAAAAAGTTGAATTTGGAGTTAACATGATTTAGTTATGCAATTTCCAATATTAAGGTGTAATTCTGCCATTTTTTATTAACTAGGGACTTAGAAAATATTTTTCAGGGGCCTAGGAAGAAGTTACAGGGACTGGACTGTGATTTCTGGGAAGTTTCTGTATCAAAACAAATGGAAATAAAAAGATGGGTTTTATTGCGGGAGGGGGGACTCGAACCCAAGCCCTCCCGCTGCGCGCGCTGGGGTGCTAACCAATGCGGTAGTGTGGTGTTTCTTGTCAGGAAGGGGTGGCGAGGGGGTATGTTTCAGACAGTGCGCGACTTGTTAACTGAATCGAGATTCAGTCGACTGAACCATCGACGGAGAGGGTCGCCGGCGGGCTACTGTGCTGCGCTCGCGTGTGCTCGCCGGATGGGCGCCGTGGGCGTGGTGCTGTGCGGTGGGCCGTGCGGACGGAAGGGAGAGGGGAGAGAGTAGCGAGAGGAGTCGAGGGTGCTCACCTCGAGCGGGAGGTAGCGGGCGGAACAGGTGGCGATGCAGGGGGTTTGGCCGGCGGAGAGACGGACGGCGGCGGCGGCTCGGGGCCTCCTGGTGCCCACCGAGTGGTGGAGGAGGGAGAGGGCACCAGGGAGGTTCCGTTCCCGCGCCGAGCACGGGCGGGAAGGCCTCGGAACGACGGCGATCACCGGCGCGAGAGGAGGGTTTTAGGTTTCGGTTGCAGAGGTGTTGGGTTCAGAGAGTTGCAGCAGAGAGAAGAGAGATGGAGGAAGAGGAAGAAGATGGCGGCGAGAGGGAAGAGAGGGGGAAGGATAGGGCAGAGGGGGAACCCTAGGGTTTGGGGTCGCTATAAGGGGGAGGGGAGAGCTGATGGCCGTTCTTTCTCCTCTGCATCTACGTGGCCATGGCTGATGGCCAGCCGTAAAGAGGTTAGGGGTGAGCAGGGGGGTAGCAGGCCAAGGCTAGGTGGGCTGGCCCAAAGGGCTGGCTGCTCTTTCCCCCTCTCCTTTTCTTTTTCTGTTTATTATTTATTTATATTTTTTTGCAGATTTGGGAAAAGGAGATAAAAACAGATGGTTTTAGGGGTTAGCAAATTTTTGGGATAATTTGTATGATTAATTATTGTAATAGCAACAATTACACACTTTGGTTTTCCAGAAATATTTTAAATATGTTGCTGGTTTGAAATTTGTTTGAAATTTGATTGAAATCAATATTAATGGAATAATTTTGACTTAAGCCACTTAGAAGTTTAAAATTCAATTTTACTGTGAAACAAGTGATTGCTTTGTTTTGCAATTTTCATAATTTCAAAAATGGTTGCTGTTTGGAAGATGTAATTGAATTTGAAAGGCATTTGAATTAAGTGAATTTGCTATTAAATGAATTGTGGCAACTTAAACAATTTGATGGTTTGAAATTTATAGTTTAATGGAAACACATGATGGAAGTGTTTTGTCATTTTCATAATTTTCAAAAGAGTTGCTGTTTTGGAAATTAATTGAATTTGAAAAGGGTTTGGTATTAAATGAATTTTTGATAGAAACAAAACAACAGTTTGGAATCACAACTTTTATGGAAACAAACAATTGTTTTATTTGAAATATCATTTTGGAAAATTGTAACATCACAAGTATGAAACAAAAGGTTTGAAATTCAAATAGAAAACAAAGGAAAACAAAGGAAAACAAATGAAAACAGAGGAAAACAAATGGAAAACAAGCAAAACAAATGCAATGAACATGATGTCATGATGCAAAACATAAAATAACAGAGATCAAACATTCTAATGGCTATTTTTCATACTTGGGATATTACAAAACGCCCACCCTTGAAGGAATCGCGCCCCGAGATTCCTACTGAGAAAAGAAAAGGTCCGGATACTTCTTGTGACACGTGAAACACATCGTGCACCTTGGATAGTTTTTCTGGAAGTTAAATTTGACAGGCATTCCTGGCACATCTTCTGGAAAGATGTCAGGGAATTTGGAAACCACCGGAACATTTTCAAGTAGAGGTAGAGGTTTCGTATCGGGGGTGTATAGCTGGATAGAACTTGATTTATTTGGAGAATAGACTATCTGGCCAGAAGGGTGGAACAGTGTTGTTGATTAGACGCCGGTAAAAGAACTGAAGTGGAAAGCAACAACAAGGTTTCAACGGACGAAAAGGATGTTGAGAAGAACAGGATATCGAAGCAACATCGGGAAAACACGAGAACAAAACACTCCTGAGGCACTACGGAAAACCCATCCAGGCTTCTAAAGGATCAATATCTTCTGCTTAAGGAATAGAGGATCTGCTTCCGGGGCTTACACGCCTCCGTTCTCAATCGTGAGTAGGCAACATGATAAATCATGTCACAACCACCTCCATTCCTATGGTCTAGTAGATATAACTATCCTAGAGAAACCAGGATACGTGAAATCCTAACTTGAAAGTTTAGGTGAGAAGAGAAAACAACGTTGCACTTCCTTACTAGAAAAGGGAGGGTGGGTGGGGAAAGAAATAAAATGGCAGAATTCCTACTCTCACGTTTCATTTTTCCTATATAGCTACAAAATAGTTTCTAGACTCAACTGCGACCAGTAAAAAGGGATCCTACAGGCAGACAGGCTCTGATACCATTTGTCGCACCCGGACTTCTAGGGGATACTCACAGTCCGTTAAACAGTAGATAAATGGCTTACGGCGCATACCAGCACCCGCATCTCAATATGAGCAGGCCAACACGTAAACGTGTGACAACCATTCTCTTACTATTCATCGTCTGTGCAAACCATCCCATAGAAATCCAGATACTTCCATTGACGTACTTCAAAACATACACACATGGTACGTCAACGGCATTGGAACAAGTGATATCACAACAGATCTCTACGACACAAAAGATGGAAATAAGTTGCAAATAGCTCTCATTAGAGCAGAGATAGCAAATACAATCATCCAGAGGACACATGTCCCAACAATTCATCATTACAACACAGCGGAAGCATTCAATGTGTTTGAGTACAGACAAGAGCCAAATAGGCCTAAGAGGCCGGAAACGAAAAGACGGGCCCATCCACGAAGTCTCGGATCCTGCCCGGGTCCGCTATCTACTCGTCAGCAGTCTCGTCATACTCCACGTAGTAGCCACCATGGGGATCCTCGGAAAACGTAGTCTGCGGAAACCACAGCCCCAAAGGGGTCAGTACATAAACGTACTGGCAAGCAAGACTCACAACTCACCAAAGTGTAACCCGTCAACACCAAGCACAGATGCTTTGGGTTCAACGGAAGAAAGGGGATATAAAGGATCCTGCAACTGGCTGCGCTAACCACCTACAGAAAACATGCTACAACTTCCGGCTATCAGAAGAGGGATAAGATAGCGTATCGTAACCAACTATAACTAACCACCAAACAAACCCATCCTAGATCTCGCCCCTTATCCAAAGAAGCAATCCGAGGATAACTCACACAGTTGGATTAGTGACGGTTCAGATTGTTGTGTCAATAAGCCTATTACTAGTCAAGTTATCATTAGTTAGGTGTAAGTTGTTCTGAGTACTTGTTAGCCAGTACTTTCACCAAGTAATCCATAACCGCGGAAAACACGGCTTCTCGAGAAGATTTAACCCTGCAGGGATGCACCAATTTGGCCGTACACGTAAGAATGACCCGCCAGGCGGGGAGCTAACCCACCAAGCGAGGCACTCAACACAACTCAACTCTTCTTCGCATCAAGCCCAAAGAACCACATGTTGTGCGTGCGCGGCTAATCGAGCCCCACGAAGAAAAGGGGACCCTCATAGCACTCTAAGACCACGCCGCCCTAAATGCCGACTACAAAAGTTCCACCCTGGCGCCAAGGGTTCGCACCTGCACATGCATGCATCAAATGGAAAGCCCGAACTAATTGTGGCGATTTGGACGAGATGCGAATCGAATCAAATTGAGGGGGGCTCCCATACTCGCTTCCCACATGCGGTTAGTGCGCTCATCATGGATCAGTAGACAAGACCCTTTTCCTAATTAGGGTCGACACTAGCAGGCCTCAAAACCACGCCGGGCCTCCTGCCGGTGCCTTATCAGCAAATTATTATTACCTCAGAATTAACAGGTTGTTGTTTAACATCGAGCCCCAGAACATGAATGAAATATAGCAACAGAAAGTAACGGGTAACAGACTCGAGCAAAACATCCCTAAGCATGCTAGTAAGACACGGGCTCAAACAACGGGGTTATGGGAGTGGAGGTGAGGCAATATCAGGGTTAAAGAATACATGTGATAAGTTCGTAACAGAAGCAACGATACATAGGGCTAGCAGAACAGACAACGGAAAGTATCAGTATCCAATGTTGAAAGGAACACAATGGTTCATGTGAGTGAATACTTGCCTGCAAACTCAGCAGCCTGGTACTGAGCTAGATCCTCAGAAGGGGTGTCGTAAGTATCGTCGGTCTCAACGTCGTCGTTTATCCGAGAAGAAGCAAACAAACAACGCAGAGAGATAAACAATCAATATCATGGCATAGTGCACAAACATGGGATGATGCATGACCAGTTAATTGATGCATCCAAAATAAACTAGTTGACATGGTAACAACATGATTAAATGGACCCACATGCAATTTGAGTTGCATATGAAAAGCCCATGAATTATGGTTGAAACAATTGTTTTACAACTAACCAATAGGTGAAAGTGGATTAGCATGATGCATGGATGAGGAAAACAACAAAATAACAACAGTAGAACCAATTGGAAATAAGGTTTATCAAGTTTGGGATTTTATTTATTAAGTTATGGAATTTTGGTTCCTTAAAGGTGTCACACAAGCATTTGTTGTTTTCAGCAAGTTAAATTGTTCAAAATAGATAACAAAGTTCATATTGATAAGAACACACAATTTGAGGTGGAATACATGTTTCACTTGTTGAAAAAGGATTTCAAATAAATTATTTATGAATTAAACAAGTTTAAGCAAGAATTAAATGAATTTAATTCAAACATGAACTTATTTGAATTTTTATTTGTTCCAAACATTAAGTGAGATTCATATTTGAAAAGTTTATACTTTTAGGGTTGGAAAACATATTTTATATGTCCCAAAAGAAATTAATTTGACCAAGTTATGAATTTAACAATTTTAAATGATTTAAACAAGGTTTAAATTATTTAACCAATTATAATTATTCAAAACATGAAACAAATTTTATATTTGGAAAGAGGGTTTAATTTTGCATGGAAAACATATTTCATTTGTTGAAATTGGATTTAAAATGAGCAAGTTATTAATTTGGCAATTTTAAATGCATTAAACAAGAAACAGTTGTTTTCAGCAATTTAAATTATTCAAAACAGCAAACAAAGTTGATATTTGGAAACTACATGAAAAATTGATTGGAAAACATATTTAGTTTGTGGAATTTGGAATTTTTATGCCCAAGTTATGATTTTTGCAAGATTAAGTGAATTAAACAAGAATTCAAATTTTGCACCAATTTAAAATATTCAAAACAGTAAACAAATTTTATATATGGGTAGACAATTCAATTTGGTACAGAAAACATATTTAAAAAGTTGAATTTGGATTTAACATGATTTAGTTATGCAATTTCCAATATTAAGGTGTAATTCTGCCATTTTTTATTAACTAAGGACTTAGAAAATATTTTTCAGGGGCCTAGGAAGAAGTTACAGGGACTGGACTGTGATTTCTGGGAAGTTTCTGTATCAAAACAAATGGAAATAAAAATATGGGTTTTATTGCGGGAGGGGGGACTCGAACCCAAGCCCTCCCGCTGCGCGCGCTGGGGTGCTAACCAATGCGGTAGTGTGCTGTTTCTTGTCAGGAAGGGGTGGCGAGGGGGTATGTTTCAGACAGTGCGCGACTTGTTAACTGAATCGAGATTCAGTCGACTGAACCATCGACAGAGAGGGTCGCCGGCGGGCTGCTATGCTGCGCTCGCGTGTGCTCGCCGGATGGGCGCCGTGGGCGTGGTGCTGTGCGGTGGGCCGTGCGGACGGAAGGGAGAGGGGAGAGAGTAGCGAGAGGGGTCGAGGGTGCTCACCTTGAGCGGGAGGTAGCTGGCGGAACAGCTGGCGATGCAGGGGGTTTGGCCGGCGGAGAGACGGACGGCGGCGGCGGCTCGGGGCCTCCCGGTGCCCACCGAGTGGTGGAGGAGGGAGAGGGCACCGGGGAGGTTCCATTCCCGCGCCGAGCACGGGCGGGAAGGCCTCGGAACGACGGCGATCACCGGCGCGAGAGGAGGGTTTCAGGTTTCGGTTGCAGAGGTGTTGGGTTCAGAGAGTTGCAGCAGAGAGAAGAGAGATGGAGGAAGAGGAAGAAGATGGCGGCGAGAGGGAAGAGAGGGGGAAGGATAGGGCAGAGGGGGAACCCTAGGGTTTGGGGTCGCTATAAGGGGGAGGGGGAGAGCTGATGGCCGTTCTTTCTCCTCTGCATCTACGTGGCCATGGCTGATGGCCAGCCGTACAGAGGTTAGGGGTGAGCAGGGGGTAGCAGGCCAAGGCTAGGTGGGCTGGCCCAAAGGGCTGGCTGCTCTTTCCCCCTCTCCTTTTCTTTTTCTGTTTATTATTTATTTTTATTTTTTTGCAGATTTGGGAAAAGGAGAGAAAAACAGATGGTTTTAGGGGTTAGCAAATTTTTGGGATAATTTGTATGATTAATTATTGTAATAGCAACAATTACACACTTTGGTTTTCCAGAAATATTTTAAATATGTTGCTGGTTTGAAATTTGTTTGAAATTTGATTGAAATCAATATTAATGGAATAATTTTGACTTAAGCCACTTAGAAGTTTTAAATTCAATTTTATTGTCAAACAAGTGATTGCTTTGTTTTGCAATTTTCATAATTTCAAAAATGGTTGCTGTTTGGAAGATGTAATTGAATTTGAAAGGCATTTGAATTAAGTGAATTTGCTATTAAATGAATTGTGGCAACTTAAACAATTTGATGGTTTGAAATTTATAGTTTAATGGAAACACATGATGGAAGTGTTTTGTCATTTTCATAATTTTCAAAAGAGTTGCTGTTTTGGAAATTAATTGAATTTGAAAAGGGTTTGGTATTAAATGAATTTTTGATAGAAACAAAACAACAGTTTGGAATCACAACTTTTATGGAAACAAACAATTGTTTTATTTGAAATATCATTTTGGAAAATTGTAACATCACAAGTATGAAACAAAAGGTTTGAAATTCAAATAGAAAACAAAGGAAAACAAATGAAAACAGAGGAAAACAAATGGAAAACAAGCAAAACAAATGCAATGAACATGATGTCATGATGCAAAACATAAAATAACAGAGATCAAACATTCTAATGGCTATTTTTCATACTTGGGATGTTACAAAACGCCCCCCCCCCCTTGAAGGAATCGCGCCCCGAGATTCCTACTAAGAATAGAAAAGGTCCGGATACTTCTTGTGACACGTGAAACACATCGTGCACCTTGGATAGTTTTTCTGGAAGTTAAAGTTGATAGGCATTCCTGGCACATCTTCTGGAAAGATGTCAGGGAATTTGGAAACCACCGGAACATTTTCAAGTAGAGGTCGAGGTTTCGTATCGAGGGTGTATAGCTGGATAGAACTTGATTCATTTGGAGAATAGACTATCTGGCCAGAAGGGTGGAACAGTGTTGTTGATTAGACGCCGGTAAAAGAACTGAAGTGGAAAGCAACGATAAGGTTTCAACGGACGAAAAGGATGTTGAGAAGAACAGGATATCAAAGCAACATCGGGAAAACACGAGAACAAAACACTCCTGAGGCACTACGGAAAACCCATCCAGGCTTCTAAAGGATCAATATCTTCTGCTTAAGGAATAGAGGATCTGCTTTCGGGGCTTACACGCCTCCGTTCTCAATCGTGAGTAGGCAACATGATAAATCATGTCACAACCACCTCCATTCCTATGGTCTAGTAGATATAACTATCCTAGAGAAACCAGGATACGTGAAATCCTAACTTGAAAGTTTAGGTGAGAAGAGAAAACAACGTTGCACTTCCTTACTAGAAAAGGGAGGGTGGGTGGGGAAAGAAATAAAATAGCAGAATTCCTACTCTCACGTTTCATTTTTCCTATATAGCTACAAAATAGTTTCTAGACTCAACTGCGACCAGTAAAAAGGGATCCTACAGGCAGACAGGCTCTGATACCATTTGTCGCACCCGGACTTCTAGGGGATACTCACAGTCCGTTAAACAGTAGATAAATGGCTTACGGCGCATACCAGCACCCGCATCTCAATATGAGCAGGCCAACACGTAAACGTGTGACAACCATTCTCTTACTATTCATCGTCTGTGCAAACCATCCCATAGAAATCCAGATACTTCCATTGACGTACTTCAAAACATACACACATGGTACGTCAACGGCATTGGAACAAGTGATATCACAACAGATCTCTACGACACAAAAGATGGAAATAAGTTGCAAATAGCTCTCATTAGAGCAGAGATAGCAAATACAATCATCCAGAGGACACATGTCCCAACAATTCATCATTACAACACAGCGGAAGCATTCAATGTGTCTGAGTACAGACAAGAGCCAAATAGGCCTAAGAGGCCGGAAACGAAAAGACGGAGCCCATCCACGAAGTCTCGGATCCTGCCCGGGTCCGCTATCTACTCGTCAGAAGTCTCGTCATACTCCACGTAGTAGCCACCATGGGGATCCTCGGAAAACGTAGTCTGCGGAAACCACAGCCCCAAAGGGGTCAGTACATAAACGTACTGGCAAGCAAGACTCACAACTCACCAAAGTGTAACCCGTCAACACCAAGCACAGATGCTTTGGGTTCAACGGAAGAAAGGGGATATAAAGGATGCTGCAACTGGCTGCGCTAACCACCTACAGAAAACATGCTACAACTTCCGGCTATCAGAAGAGGGATAAGATAGCGTATCGTAACCAACTATAACTAACCACCAAACAAACCCATCCTGGATCTCGCCCCTTATCCAAAGAAGCAATCCGAGGATAACTCACACAGTTGGATTAGTGACGGTTCAGATTGTTGTGTCAATAAGCCTATTACTAGTCAAGTTATCATTAGTTAGGTGTAAGTTGTTCTGAGTACTTGTTAGCCAGTACTTTCACCAAGTAATCCATAACCGCGGAAAACACGGCTTCTCGAGAAGATTTAACCCTGCAGGGATGCACCAATTTGGCCGTACACGTAAGAATGACCCGCCAGGTGGGGAGCTAACCCACCAAGCGAGGCACTCAACACAACTCAACTCTTCTTCGCATCAAGCCCAAAGAACCACATGCTGTGCGTGCGCGGCTAATCGAGCCCCACGAAGAAAAGGGGACCCTCATAGCACTCTAAGACCACGCCGCCCTAAATGCCGACTACAAAAGTTCCACCCTGGCGCCAAGGGTTCGCACCTGCACATGCATGCATCAAATGGAAAGCCCGAACTAAGTGTGGCGATTTGGACGAGATGCGAATCGAATCAAATTGAGGGGGGCTCCAATACTCGCTTCCCACATGCGGTTAGTGCGCTCATCATGGATCAGTAGACAAGACCCTTTTCCTAATTAGGGTCGACACTAGCAGGCCTCAAAACCACGCCGGGCCTCCTCCGGTGCCTTATCAGCAAATTATTATTACCTCAGAATTAACAGGTTGTTGTTTAACATCGAGCCCCAGAACATGAATGAAATATAGCAACAGAAAGTAACGGGTAACAGACTCGAGCAAAACAACCCTAAGCATGCTAGTAAGACACGGGCTCAAACAACGGGGTTATGGGAGTGGAGGTGAGGCAATATCAGGGTTAAAGAATACATGTGATAGGTTCGTAACAGAAGCAACGATACATAGGGCTAGCAGAACAGACAACGGAAAGTATCAGTATCCAATGTTGAAAGGAACACAATGGTTCATGTGAGTGAATACTTGCCTGCAAACTCAGCAGCCTGGTACTGAGCTAGATCCTCAGAAGGGGTGTCGTAAGTATCGTCGGTCTCAACGTCGTCGTTTATCCGAGAAGAAGCAAACAAACAACGCAGAGAGATAAACAATCAATATCATGGCATAGTGCACAAACATGGGATGATGCATGACCAGTTAATTGATGCATCCAAAATAAACTAGTTGACATGGTAACAACATGATTAAATGGACCCACATGCAATTTGAGTTGCATATGAAAAGCCCATGAATTATGGTTGAAACAATTGTTTTACAACTAACCAATAGGTGAAAGTGGATTAGCATGATGCATGGATGAGGAAAACAACAAAATAACAACAGTAGAACCAATTAGAAATAAGGTTTATCAAGTTTGGGATTTTATTTATTAAGTTATGGAATTTTGGTTCCTTAAAGGTGTCACACAAGCATTTGTTGTTTTCAGCAAGTTAAATTGTTCAAAATAGATAACAAAGTTCATATTGATAAGAACACACAATTTTAGGTGGAATACATGTTTCACTTGTTGAAAAAGGATTTCAAATAAATTATTTATGAATTAAACAAGTTTAAGCAAGAATTAAATGAATTTAATTCAAACATGAACTTATTTGAATTTTTATTTGTTCCAAACATTAAGTGAGATTCATATTTGAAAAGTTTATACTTTTAGGGTTAGAAAACATATTTTATATGTCCCAAAAGAAATTAATTTGACCAAGTTATGAATTTAACAATTTTAAATGATTTAAACAAGGTTTAAATTATTTAACCAATTTTAATTATTCAAAACATGAAACAAATTTTATATTTGGAAATAGGGTTTAATTTTGCATGGAAAACATATTTCATTTGTTGAAATTGGATTTAAAATGAGCAAGTTATTAATTTGGCAATTTTAAATGCATTAAACAAGAAACAGTTGTTTTCAGCAATTTAAATTATTCAAAACAGCAAACAAAGTTGATATTTGGAAACTACATGAAAAATTGATTGGAAAACATATTTAGTTTGTGGAATTTGGAATTTTTATGCCCAAGTTATGATTTTTGCAAGATTAAGTGAATTAAACAAGAATTCAAATTTTGCACCAATTTAAAATATTCAAAACAGTAAACAAATTTTATATATGGGTAGACAATTCAATTTGGTACAGAAAACATATTTAAAAAGTTGAATTTGGAGTTAACATGATTTATTTATGCAATTTCCAATATTAAGGTGTAATTCTGCCATTTTTTATTAACTAGGGACTTAGAAAATATTTTTCAGGGGCCTAGGAAGAAGTTACAGGGACTGGACTGTGATTTCTGGGAAGTTTCTGTATCAAAACAAATGGAAATAAAAAGATGGGTTTTATTGCGGGAGGGGGGACTCGAACCCAAGCCCTCCCGCTGCGCGCGCTGGAGTGCTAACCAATGCGGTAGTGTGCTGTTTCTTGTCAGGAAGGGGTGGCGAGGGGGTATGTTTCAGACAGTGCGCGACTTGTTAACTGAATCGAGATTCAGTCGACTGAACCATCGACAGAGAGGGTCGCCGGCGGGCTGCTATGCTGCGCTCGCGTGTGCTCGCCGGATGGGCGCCGTGGGCGTGGTGCTGTGCGGTGGGCCGTGCGGACGGAAGGGAGAGGGGAGAGAGTAGCGAGAGGGGTCAAGGGTGCTCACCTTGAGCGGGAGGTAGCTGGCGGAACAGCTGGCGATGCAGGGGGTTTGGCCGGCGGAGAGACGGACGGCGGCGGCGGCTCGGGGCCTCCCGGTGCCCACCGAGTGGTGGAGGAGGGAGAGGGCACCGGGGAGGTTCCATTCCCGCGCCGAGCACGGGCGGGAAGGCCTCGGAACGACGGCGATCACCGGCGCGAGAGGAGGGTTTCAGGTTTCGGTTGCAGAGGTGTTGGGTTCAGAGAGTTGCAGCAGAGAGAAGAGAGATGGAGGAAGAGGAAGAAGATGGCGGCGAGAGGGAAGAGAGGGGGAAGGATAGGGCAGAGGGGGAACCCTAGGGTTTGGGGTCGCTATAAGGGGGAGGGGGAGAGCTGATGGCCGTTCTTTCTCCTCTGCATCTACGTGGCCATGGCTGATGGCCAGCCGTACAGAGGTTAGGGGTGAGCAGGGGGTAGCAGGCCAAGGCTAGGTGGGCTGGCCCAAAGGGCTGGCTGCTCTTTCCCCCTCTCCTTTTCTTTTTCTGTTTATTATTTATTTTTATTTTTTTGCAGATTTGGGAAAAGGAGAGAAAAACAGATGGTTTTAGGGGTTAGCAAATTTTTGGGATAATTTGTATGATTAATTATTGTAATAGCAACAATTACACACTTTGGTTTTCCAGAAATATTTTAAATATGTTGCTGGTTTGAAATTTGTTTGAAATTTGATTGAAATCAATATTAATGGAATAATTTTGACATAAGCCACTTAGAAGTTTTAAATTCAATTTTATTGTCAAACAAGTGATTGCTTTGTTTTGCAATTTTCATAATTTCAAAAATGGTTGCTGTTTGGAAGATGTAATTGAATTTGAAAGGCATTTGAATTAAGTGAATTTGCTATTAAATGAATTGTGGCAACTTAAACAATTTGATGGTTTGAAATTTATAGTTTAATGGAAACACATGATGGAAGTGTTTTGTCATTTTCATAATTTTCAAAAGAGTTGCTGTTTTGGAAATTAATTGAATTTGAAAAGGGTTTGGTATTAAATGAATTTTTGATAGAAACAAAACAACAGTTTGGAATCACAACTTTTATGGAAACAAACAATTGTTTTATTTGAAATATCATTTTGGAAAATTGTAACATCACAAGTATGAAACAAAAGGTTTGAAATTCAAATAGAAAACAAAGGAAAACAAATTAAAACAGAGGAAAACAAATGGAAAACAAGCAAAACAAATGCAATGAACATGATGTCATGATGCAAAACATAAAATAACAGAGATCAAACATTCTAATGGCTATTTTTCATACTTGGGATGTTACAAAACGCCCCCCCCCCCCTGAAGGAATCGCGCCCCGAGATTCCTACTAAGAATAGAAAAGGTCCGGATACTTCTTGTGACACGTGAAACACATCGTGCACCTTGGATAGTTTTTCTGGAAGTTAAAGTTGATAGGCATTCCTGGCACATCTTCTGGAAAGATGTCAGGGAATTTGGAAACCACCGGAACATTTTCAAGTAGAGGTCGAGGTTTCGTATCGAGGGTGTATAGCTGGATAGAACTTGATTCATTTGGAGAATAGACTATCTGGCCAGAAGGGTGGAACAGTGTTGTTGATTAGACGCCGGTAAAAGAACTGAAGTGGAAAGCAACGATAAGGTTTCAACGGACGAAAAGGATGTTGAGAAGAACAGGATATCGAAGCAACATCGGGAAAACACGAGAACAAAACACTCCTGAGGCACTACGGAAAACCCATCCAGGCTTCTAAAGGATCAATATCTTCTGCTTAAGGAATAGAGGATCTGCTTTCGGGGCTTACACGCCTCCGTTCTCAATCGTGAGTAGGCAACATGATAAATCATGTCACAACCACCTCCATTCCTATGGTCTAGTAGATATAACTATCCTAGAGAAACCAGGATACGTGAAATCCTAACTTGAAAGTTTAGGTGAGAAGAGAAAACAACGTTGCACTTCCTTACTAGAAAAGGGAGGGTGGGTGGGGAAAGAAATAAAATAGCAGAATTCCTACTCTCACGTTTCATTTTTCCTATATAGCTACAAAATAGTTTCTAGACTCAACTGCGACCAGTAAAAAGGGATCCTACAGGCAGACAGGCTCTGATACCATTTGTCGCACCCGGACTTCTAGGGGATACTCACAGTCCGTTAAACAGTAGATAAATGGCTTACGGGGCATACCAGCACCCGCATCTCAATATGAGCAGGCCAACACGTAAACGTGTGACAACCATTCTCTTACTATTCATCGTCTGTGCAAACCATCCCATAGAAATCCAGATACTTCCATTGACGTACTTCAAAACATACACACATGGTACGTCAACGGCATTGGAACAAGTGATATCACAACAGATCTCTACGACACAAAAGATGGAAATAAGTTGCAAATAGCTCTCATTAGAGCAGAGATAGCAAATACAATCATCCAGAGGACACATGTCCCAACAATTCATCATTACAACACAGCGGAAGCATTCAATGTGTCTGAGTACAGACAAGAGCCAAATAGGCCTAAGAGGCCGGAAACGAAAAGACGGAGCCCATCCACGAAGTCTCGGATCCTGCCCGGGTCCGCTATCTACTCGTCAGAAGTCTCGTCATACTCCACGTAGTAGCCACCATGGGGATCCTCGGAAAACGTAGTCTGCGGAAACCACAGCCCCAAAGGGGTCAGTACATAAACGTACTGGCAAGCAAGACTCACAACTCACCAAAGTGTAACCCGTCAACACCAAGCACAGATGCTTTGGGTTCAACGGAAGAAAGGGGATATAAAGGATGCTGCAACTGGCTGCGCTAACCACCTACAGAAAACATGCTACAACTTCCGGCTATCAGAAGAGGGATAAGATAGCGTATCGTAACCAACTATAACTAACCACCAAACAAACCCATCCTGGATCTCGCCCCTTATCCAAAGAAGCAATCCGAGGATAACTCACACAGTTGGATTAGTGACGGTTCAGATTGTTGTGTCAATAAGCCTATTACTAGTCAAGTTATCATTAGTTAGGTGTAAGTTGTTCTGAGTACTTGTTAGCCAGTACTTTCACCAAGTAATCCATAACCGCGGAAAACACGGCTTCTCGAGAAGATTTAACCCTGCAGGGATGCACCAATTTGGCCGTACACGTAAGAATGACCCGCCAGGTGGGGAGCTAACCCACCAAGCGAGGCACTCAACACAACTCAACTCTTCTTCGCATCAAGCCCAAAGAACCACATGCTGTGCGTGCGCGGCTAATCGAGCCCCACGAAGAAAAGGGGACCCTCATAGCACTCTAAGACCACGCCGCCCTAAATGCCGACTACAAAAGTTCCACCCTGGCGCCAAGGGTTCGCACCTGCACATGCATGCATCAAATGGAAAGCCCGAACTAAGTGTGGCGATTTGGACGAGATGCGAATCGAATCAAATTGAGGGGGGCTCCAATACTCGCTTCCCACATGCGATTAGTGCGCTCATCATGGATCAGTAGACAAGACCCTTTTCCTAATTAGGGTCGACACTAGCAGGCCTCAAAACCACGCCGGGCCTCCTCCGGTGCCTTATTAGCAAATTATTATTACCTCAGAATTAACAGGTTGTTGTTTAACATCGAGCCCCAGAACATGAATGAAATATAGCAACAGAAAGTAACGGGTAACAGACTCGAGCAAAACAACCCTAAGCATGCTAGTAAGACACGGGCTCAAACAACGGGGTTATGGGAGTGGAGGTGAGGCAATATCAGGGTTAAAGAATACATGTGATAGGTTCGTAACAGAAGCAACGATACATAGGGCTAGCAGAACAGACAACGGAAAGTATCAGTATCCAATGTTGAAAGGAACACAATGGTTCATGTGAGTGAATACTTGCCTGCAAACTCAGCAGCCTGGTACTGAGCTAGATCCTCAGAAGGGGTGTCGTAAGTATCGTCGGTCTCAACGTCGTCGTTTATCCGAGAAGAAGCAAACAAACAACGCAGAGAGATAAACAATCAATATCATGGCATAGTGCACAAACATGGGATGATGCATGACCAGTTAATTGATGCATCCAAAATAAACTAGTTGACATGGTAACAACATGATTAAATGGACCCACATGCAATTTGAGTTGCATATGAAAAGCCCATGAATTATGGTTGAAACAATTGTTTTACAACTAACCAATAGGTGAAAGTGGATTAGCATGATGCATGGATGAGGAAAACAACAAAATAACAACAGTAGAACCAATTGGAAATAAGGTTTATCAAGTTTGGGATTTTATTTATTAAGTTATGGAATTTTGGTTCCTTAAAGGTGTCACACAAGCATTTGTTGTTTTCAGCAAGTTAAATTTTTCAAAATAGATAACAAAGTTCATATTTGATAAGAACACACAATTTTAGGTGGAATACATGTTTCACTTGTTGAAAAAGGATTTCAAATAAATTATTTATGAATTAAACAAGTTTAAGCAAGAATTAAATGAATTTAATTCAAACATGAACTTATTTGAATTTTTATTTGTTCCAAACATTAAGTGAGATTCATATTTTAAAAGTTTATACTTTTAGGGTTAGAAAACATATTTTATATGTCCCAAAAGAAATTAATTTGACCAAGTTATGAATTTAACAATTTTAAATGATTTAAACAAGGTTTAAATTATTTAACCAATTTTAATTATTCAAAACATGAAACAAATTTTATATTTGGAAAGAGGGTTTAATTTTGCATGGAAAACATATTTCATTTGTTGAAATTGGATTTAAAATGAGCAAGTTATTAATTTGGCAATTTTAAATGCATTAAACAAGAAACAGTTGTTTTCAGCAATTTAAATTATTCAAAACAGCAAACAAAGTTGATATTTGGAAACTACATGAAAAATTGATTGGAAAACATATTTAGTTTGTGGAATTTGGAATTTTTATGCCCAAGTTATGATTTTTGCAAGATTAAGTGAATTAAACAAGAATTCAAATTTTGCACCAATTTAAAATATTCAAAACAGTAAACAAATTTTATATATGGGTAGACAATTCAATTTGGTACAGAAAACATATTTAAAATTTGAATTTGGAGTTAACATGATTTATTTATGCAATTTCCAATATTAAGGTGTAATTCTGCCATTTTTTATTAACTAGGGACTTAGAAAATATTTTTCAGGGGCCTAGGAAGAAGTTACAGGGACTGGACTGTGATTTCTGGGAAGTTTCTGTATCAAAACAAATGGAAATAAAAAGATGGGTTTTATTGCGGGAGGGGGGACTCGAACCCAAGCCCTCCCGCTGCGCGCGCTGGGGTGCTAACCAATGCGGTAGTGTGCTGTTTCTTGTCAGGAAGGGGTGGCGAGGGGGTATGTTTCAGACAGTGCGCGACTTGTTAACTGAATCGAGATTCAGTCGACTGAACCATCGACAGAGAGGGTCGCCGGCGGGCTGCTGTGCTGCGCTCGCGTGTGCTCGCTGGATGGGCGTCGTGGGCGTGGTGCTGTGCGGTGGGCCGTGCGGACGGAAGGGAGAGGGGAGAGAGTAGCGAGAGGGGTCGAGGGCGGAACAGCTGGCGATGCAGGGGGTTTGGCCGGCGGAGAGACGGGCGGCGGCGGCGGCTCAGGGCCTCCCGGTGCCCACCGAGTGGTGGAGGAGGGAGAGGGCACCGGGGAGGTTCCATTCCCGCGCCGAGCACGGGCGAGAAGGCCTCCGAACAACGGCGATCACCGGCGCGAGAGGAGGGTTTCAGGTTTCGGTTGCAGAGGTGTTGGGTTCAGAGAGTTGCAGCAGAGAGAAGAGAGATGGAGGAAGAGGAAGAAGATGGCGGCGAGAGGGAAGAGAGGGGGAAGGATAGGGCAGAGGGGGAACCCTAGGGTTTGGGGTCGCTATAAGGGGGAGGGGGAGAGCTGATGGCCGTTCTTTCTCCTCTGCATCTACGTGGCCATGGCTGATGGCCAGCCGTACAGAGGTTAGGGGTGAGCAGGGGGGTAGCAGGCCAAGGCTAGGTGGGCTGGCCCAAAGGGATGGCTGCTCTTTCCCCCTCTCCTTTTCTTTTTCTGTTTATTATTTTTTTTATTTTTTTTGCAGATTTGGGAAAAGGAGAGAAAAACAGATGGTTTTAGGGGTTAGCAAATTTTTGGGATAATTTGTATGATTAATTATTGTAATAGCAACAATTACACACTTTGGTTTTCGAGAAATATTTTAAATATGTTGCTGGTTTGAAATTTGTTTGAAATTTGATTGAAATCAATATTAATGGAATAATTTTGACTTAAGCCACTTAGAAGTTTTAAATTCAATTTTATTGTGAAACAAGTGATTGCTTTGTTTTGCAATTTTCATAATTTCAAAAATGGTTGCTGTTTGGAAGATGTAATTGAATTTGAAAGGCATTTGAATTAAGTGAATTTGCTATTAAATGAATTGTGGCAACTTAAACAATTTGATGGTTTGAAATTTATAGTTTAATGGAAACACATGATGGAAGTGTTTTTTCATTTTCATAATTTTCAAAAGAGTTGCTGTTTTGGAAATTAATTGAATTTGAAAAGGGTTTGGTATTAAATGAATTTTTGATAGAAACAAAACAACAGTTTGGAATCACAACTTTTATGGAAACAAACAATTGTTTTATTTGAAATATCATTTTGGAAAATTGTAACATCACAAGTATGAAACAAAAGGTTTGAAATTTGGTTTGAAATTCAAATAGAAAACAAAGGAAAACAAAGGAAAACAAATGAAAACAGAGGAACACAAATGGAAAACAAGCAAAACAAATGCAATGAACATGATGTCATGATGCAAAACATAAAATAACAGAGATCAAACATTCTAATGGCTATTTTTCATACTTGGGATGTTACAGAGTTCCAGCAGGAAAATTACTCGGTTTCATTGTTTCCGAGAGAGGAATTGAGGCAAACCCGGATAAAATTAAAGCCATCCAGAGTCTGAAAAAGCCGGAAAGCCTGAAGCATGTTCAAAAACTCACAGGGTGCGTAGCAGCATTAAGACGGTTTATATCTTGGCTTGGAGAGAAGGCGATACCCTTATACCGGCTCTTGAGGAAATCCGAGAAATTCGTTTGGGACCAAGAGGCGGATGAGGCGTTCGAGGCGCTAAAAAAGCAGTTATCTGAGGCACCAGTCTTAGCAGCCCCGGGTCCTAAAGAGCCCATGTTATTATACGTTGCGGTCGGGCCCCGGGCGGTCAGTGCAGTGGTTGTTGTTGACCGTAATGAGGATGGAAAAGATCACCCGGTCCAGAGGACGGTTTATTACGTAAGTGAGGTACTATCGGATGCAAAGCAGCGTTACCCACATTGGCAGAAGTTGGTTTTCGGGGTCTTTATGGCCAGCCGGAAATTGAAACCCAATTTTCAGGAACACCCCATAACAGTGGTTAGCTCGATACCAATGTCGGATATTATCAGAAACTCAGATGCAACAAGCAGAATAGCCAAGTGGGCCATAGAGATGGGAGATTATCACATCAACTATGAGCCCAGGTCAGCAATCAAATCCCAAGCTTTAGTTGATTTCATCAATGATTGGACTCGCACGAGCATGCCCACAATGACACCAAGTTCCGAGTCTTGGGTGATGCATTTCGATGGTTCTAAGCAGTACGATGGATCAGGAGCTGGGGTGGTACTTACATCGCCCAAAGGAGATAAACAGAGCTACGTGTTGCAAATTCACTTTGATTGCTCTAACAACGTGGCCGAGTATGAGGCATTATTGCATGGATTGAAACTAGCCAAGGAGATGAACATCAGGCGGATACGGTGCTATGGAGATTCGGATCTTTTGGTACAGCAGGTCTCAGGAACTTGGGATAGAAAAGATGCAACCATGGCAGCATATCGCAGAGAGGTGGACAGGGTTGCCGGGTGCTTTTCCGGGTATGAGGTGGAGCATATCGACAGGCGAGAGAACAAAGCAGCAGATGCGCTCGCAAGACTCGGCTCGCGCAGAGAGCCGGTTCCACCCAATGTTTTCCTGGACGAGTTATGGCGGCCATATGTTAAAACCGAGTCTGAGGAAGAGGTGGCTAACCAAGACCCGGACTTAGAGCTCGTGGCCACAGTGCGCGCTGTTCCCGAGTGGACAGAGCCGTTCTTGGCTTACCTATCACGGGGCGAGTTACGACCACAGGAAGTTTTAGCAAGGCAAATTTTGAGGCGAGCAAAGGGCTATTCTATTATCAATGGGGAGTTGTATAAGAGAAGTGCAGTGGGAGTCTTTTTACGCTGTGTAGCACCGGAAGAAGGCCGGGAGATTCTAAAGGAGATCCATGAAGGAGATTGTGGGCATCACGCATCCACAAGATCCCTTGTGGCCAAAGCATATCGACACGGTTTCTTCTGGCTCACGGCCTTAGCAGATGCGGAGCGCTTGGTGGCAAGGTGCGATGGATGTCAAAGGTACGTGATGGGGGGATGATAACCCGGTAGGCCATACTCCAAGGAGTAACCCGGCCCAAAGGACGCTGCGCAGGATCCGACTAAGGATAAGGAAACTTGTGGAAGGCCCAAGCTTGTAGGCCCAGTAACCCGGATTGTGGGTTATGGTAAAGGAAAGTTAGGGTTTGTGCGCCGTGTCCGGGTAGGATCCAGGATGCGCCTTGGAGGGTAAGTCAGGGGGTACGGGTGCTTTATAAACCGACCCCCAGGTCTAGTTTAGACAGAGATCTAAGAACCCTAGCAATATCGCCTGATATCGAGCATCTAGCGTAATCCCAGAGTTGAGTTATTATATCAAGATCGGAGACTCGGCGACTTTGATTGCCGGCTACCAGATCGAGTTACATCATGTTTTCCTCTGAGCTAAACCCTCTCCCAAACGCCTGTGTCGTCTTGCCCCAAGATCAGTTACCCCCGGTAACGTCTGCCGTGATTATCCCACGACAGTTGGCGCCCACCGTGGGGCCTGCGTCCAAAGGTGTTTACATCACGGGAGAAGCTCGGAAGAACATGGAGAATCTTGTCGTCGGCGAGATCTACATCGACCACAAAGGAGAAAAGACGGTGGACGATTCCGGCTGGGGGCCAGAATCGGATCACCTCGAATCCGGATCCGTCGTGACAATCGGCCGGATCAGCGTCTTCATTGGTATGGTATGTACTTCCGGTTCGATCCCTGACAATATTGGGTCTGATTCTGTGCCAGGAGAAGCCACTTCTATCCGATCAGATGATGAAGAATCGATTGGAACGACACATCCGGCAGAAGAACCCATCGCGAAGTGGGAACAGCCGGAGGAGCCGGCATGGACCCCGCGCGACCGGGTCGAAAGAGAAGATGATACCGGGTCTATCCTAGATCTGCTGGAAAACCGGTATGAGGAGGATAACGGCGAGGAAGAACAACATGAATTTACACCGAGTATCGTACGCCGAGTTGCAGTCTATGCGGCTCCCGCGGCCAATCTCAACCAAGGGAACGCAACCGCGGCAGCAGTCGGGGCGGCTCAGGCATTGGCCCAGCAGCAGGGCGCGGCTAACGGAGACCGGGTTCTGGCCCGGGTTGATGGAGAGTCGGCATCAGTGACCAGCCGCGCAGCAGACGAGGAGTTGCACGCAAATACGTTTGGATTCCTGGGAAACCGGACACCAGGGGCGGGTCCTTCAAACCCGCGTCACCCGGCCTTATTCGATAATAATCTGATTCTAGACCCCACGGTTCTTGCAACGGTTATCACCCCAGAAAACGCAGCGGAACGTGTCAGGGATCTGGATGTGGCTCGTCGTGCGCTGGAACAGCAAAGAAGGCAAGTAGAGGCAGAAAGGCAAGGGATGGCCGCGCGGCAGCGTGAACTGGATGTGCTGGAAACTCGGCTCCGGGAGGAAACATCTAGAGTACATCAAAGGCATCAAACTAGGTTACCAGCAACGGGCGGGGTTATTAATCCGGCTACTTTATTTGTCACACCTCAGGATCAGCCGATACCAGTGGTGAACCAGGGAACCGCACCCCAACTGGCGACAGCAGGGACACACCCGGCAAGTGAACGGGCCGGGTTACCCCCACCACAGACTAGAGTCACAACCGGCAACGATCTACCACCACCACCACCATCACGATTTTGCACACCAGCCGGTCACTACAATAATCCCATGGACAATGTGTATGCGGCGACACTCGCGTTAAATCAAATCCCTGTGGGAGAGTCACCCCATGCAGAGAAGACCCGGCAAGCCATCGATCTGTTGCACACTGCGGTGGCGCAGCAAGCCAATTATCCGGATCATAGAAGTGGTATGCACGGGACGCCATACGTCAGTCAACAACAAGGGAATATCCAAGCAAGTTCAGCACGGCGGAGGGAAGAGCAGCAGCAAATGCCGCCTCCTCCCCGCGTTCAGGCAGCATCAGCAGCACAGGCTGTTGTGGACAGTTCCAGAGCTCGGAGGGCCGCGGCCGGGTCTGCGGTGCATGGGCTTCCCGCAGCACCGCGCCCAGCCGCGCCCCCCGCTGTATCACACGTTTCTAGAACGAGGCCGGCCTCGACCGTTCTTGCGGGGCCCAAGTGTCTCTCGGACAATATCAGAGCTGAACCTTACCCGGAAAAATTCAAAGAGCCAGGGAAAGTAGTGAATTACGAACCAACTATGGATCCAGAAACATGGCTAAGTAGTTATGAGATGGCAATGTCGATTCGCAATGCATCCGAGAATCTCCAAGCCAAGTTCATGTACTTGATGATGTCAGAAGGAGCAGCAAAGCTGTGGTTCACCAATTTGCCGGAAGGATCGATCAAGTCCTGGGAGGAATTGAAGACCGCGTTTGTCAAGCACTTTCATGGGACGTGCAGGAAATTGTTCACTATTGATGATCTAGAGCGATGCGTCCAGAAGAAGGGAGAATCGGCGCGCAGTTGGGTGCGCCGGGTTATGGAGATACTTCACTCGTCCACGGATATTCAGCCCAAGGATGCACTACAAGCTATGGCAAAAACATGCAAGTATATACCTTTAGTGCAAAAGTTAACTCGCATGAAGTCTAGTCGAAATGCGTCAGAAGTTACAATGGGAGAATTGATGGATGCGTGCAACAAACACGCTGCGACAGACACTACAGAAGAGGAAGTTGATGACAAGAAGGAAAAAACAAACACAAGTAATAACGGAAGAACCGGCAATGAATCAGCACCGGGTAATAACGGAAATAGCCAGAACAAGCGCCCGTTTGAAGGAGGTTCCGAGTTTGTCGCCAACACTAAAGCCGGGTCTTCGAGGCCCAGAGCAGAAGGAAATTTCAACGGAGGTAATCACAATGGAGGAAACTATCAAGGACCGCCAAGGCCGGGTAACAATTGGGACATATTCAGGATGGCATGCCCGAAGCACAGCAAGAACGGCAGGCCAGCTAACCACTCCTTAGAGCAGTGCGCCGACTTACAAAGATGGAAAAACGAGGAAGTGAACAGAGCTATGCGAGGCGCAGGACGGGGAGGAGGACCGGGTCCAGGGGAAACCCGGGCAACGGCCCACCCCCAGCTGGTAACTCGGCGGCTGGAAGTCAAGGTAATAACCAAGGGGGGGCAGGAGGTTTCCAGGCTAACCCCAAACAATTGGGTCAATATCATGTGCATACCACAGGAGGCTCTAACAAAGACAAAAAGATACTGAAGCAAGCGGTCAACTCAGTTTCGTCAGCTGTCCCGAGATACTTGAGATGGTCAGAGCAGGAGGTAACATGGAGCAGAAGGGATCACCCAGAAAGAGTGGAACACCCGGGAGTCTTGGCATTAGTAGTCGCACCGCAGGTCAATGGGTATGAGCTGAAAAAGGTTTTGATGGATGGTGGAAGCAGCATCAATATACTGTATTGGGAAACCTTCCTACGCATGGGCCTCAAGGAGTCTCAGCTACAAAAAAGCTCAACAGTTTTTCATGGGATAGTGCCGGGTCATTCAGCGTGCCCCGAGGGAAAAATCGCATTGGAGGTAGCCTTTGGGGAGTCAAAGGATAACTATCGAGTTGAGTGGCTTACCTTTGAGGTAGTCAAATTGCGCAGCCCTTATCACGCGTTATTTGGAAGGCCGGCTTACGCCAAATTCATGGCTAGGCCGTGTTACGTGTATCTACAGCTAAAAATCCTGGGTCCCAAGAAGACCATTACCATACATGGAAATCGAGACATAGCAGCTAAATGCGATGAAGGAGACGCAGCAATGGCCGAGCAGGCCTGTAGAAAAGAATAACTCAAGCATTACCGGTCTCAAGCAGACCCGGAGGACAGAACCAGATCAAAAAGGCCGAGTACTGAAGGCGAAAGAACAAAATCCAAGGTAGCACAAGATGCTAAAATGGTGGCTTTTATCGAGGATGACTCCCCCAAGCAATCCGCTATAAAGGAAGAAACTGCACGGCCGCTCACAACCAGCCACGTCATGGAAACACCTCGCCCGGGTTGGCCAGTAAACCCGGTACTCATCATGAAAAAGTCCAACATGTGGAGAATGTGCATCGGTCACGCCAGTCCGGGACCGGTCCCCATGAAGAACTAAACAATGTAACGGGCAGCAGGTTTCAGACGCGCTCTTTTCCTACCCAGGGTACCTAAGGGGACTGGAAGGTTTTTAATGAGGCGGCCTGCTGATCCAAACTTTCTCGCATCAATAAAGAGATGGTTATCAAGTCTTATTTCGTTACAGCCTGATTACAAGTAAGTAGTATCCATGTGACATCAATATTTCAGTATCATTCAGAACGTTGAATATATGTAGGTCTCGGGGGCTGGTTGCTCAAGCAGCCCAGCCACAAACCCGAAAGACCCGGCCTTGATGCCTATAAGTTATAAGGGCCGATTATTCGCAAACGAGTACGGCTGCAATCTTATAACTGGACAAAGGAGCCAAATTTCTTGACTTTTCTTACTTAAGCTCGATGTGACTCGCACTAAAGTGGCATGATAAGTTCGCATGCGATTACAATCAGCCATGAAGCCCAATGGGACTTGCCTAACCCTGTTTTCGTATAGATGTAACAACATGGTATCCACGCGAAAGCCGGCTTACAGTACAAGATAGTCAAAAGGGTCATCTAAACCACAAGTTTATGCAGAGTACAAGGCTAATAGCCGGAAACTCAACGACTATCAAGCATAACTTCAGTACTTACACGGAATGGCTTTAGGTTTTCGACTCGGTAAAAAACAATTTGTTCTCTGAGAAAGGCCACACCCCCATGACTCGGACTTTGGGTCATGGGGACTTAGGGACTTCGAAACAGAAACAAATTACTTGGCTATCGAAGTTCGAAAGACCCTACCATCCGAGTCTTGGGGACTTAAAGAAAAGTCCACTTATCAAAGCCCCTGGCACTCGGAAAACCGAGTCTTACGAAGGGAGCCAAAAAGAGAGTCGGGTATTGAGAACAAGTTCAAAGAATAGACAAGTAGCACGATTATCAAAAGGCCAGGAAAGCCGCAGAGCATATCACGGACTAAAAGTACGTTGCAAGTTACGACATCAGTATCAGGGGTGCACAGGCGCACCATTAAAAGCATAACAGTTTGAATACAAAGCATCACGTGACCAAGGTATTATGATGGTACTGCCCTATTCGGCCTCCTGAGTACGGTCTTCCGGGTCTTGGTCCTGGGCTTGCTGCTTAGCTTTCCCGGCAGCATTACCCGGACTCACTGCACGAGGGCGGACAGGTGGAGGGACAGCTGGTGTAGAGGCAGACGGCCCTGATCCTAACTCGGCCTCTCTCTTCGCAGTTGCCTCCCTCTTCATGGCCGAGTTAGCAACCCACTTCTCCAAGATATCAAAAGGCGGGGGTGCTTCCTCCGTAACAATTTTGCCATCAGCGTCGTATGCACTCATAATCGTATTTAGATCCAAACTATCGGCCAAAGTGGTAGCCGAGGGACGCACTGCGGATTGTATGGCCTTGAAATCCTTGGGTGTAAATTTGGAACCGTCCGCCTTGAATTCGGGAAACCCGGATATTACCTTTGCCGGGTCAAGCTTCGGAAAGAAAGCCTTGGCCAGGGTAAAGGCCCGGGTCATACCAATCCGGCATGACGAGCGTTTCCAGATTTCAATCCAGCCAGGCACAGTGGAGCAGGCTTGAATGAGATTTTCTTCACCCGGGTATACTTCCGTAGGCCACTTTACGGCATCCAGTATAAATTTTGTGCCGGCAAAGAAAGTCCGGAGCACGGTCTTTAGGGTTCTAGCCTTGACAATGGCATCCTCCTCTGGGGCCGCAAGGTTGGCACCTACAGTTGAAACAAAGGAAAGAACATATTAGTAATCCCGAGTATCATATAATAAAGCAAAGACATGAAGCCAATCGGCAGCAAAAACTTACTAAGCAAGATCTGATAAGTATCGGTGACTTGGTCCGATAGTTTCTTCAGTGCGGTCTGAGCGGCATTGCACTTCTTCTTGTATTTGGAAACATCCTTCTTCAAAGTTTTCATGTCATCCTCAAGGGTTTCCCTTCGTTTTACCTCGGCAAGAAGAAGTTGTTCGGTCTTAAGTAAAATTTCATCAGACCGGGTTATCTGCGCCTGTAAGTAGCAAGGAACACAAGTATCAGTTAGATATTATGGTAAGATGAATATTGCGTAAAGTACCAAGCATAACTTTAGCAAGTCATGCTCGGAACTTGGGGACTAGGTATGTACTATGAGATATCAAGTGTCATTACCTGGTGCTCTGCAGCCATGCGCTCCAAGATCTTGCTCTCTGAAGTCTTCATAGTGAGGAGAGTGTTCATTAGTTGATCAAAAGTGTCTTTACCCGTATCAGAGGACCCGGGGCCCTGGAAATTCCGAGAAGGAGCTTTCTTCTTAGTGGGAGGCGGCACCCGGGTCATTTGTATGTCCGAATCCGATGCTCCTTCTTCTGCACCCAAGGTTGTGGCTCTGTTCTTCTTGCCTGCATGGGAGGCAATCGGATACTCGGCTTCTTGTATATCCGGGTTTGTCGGCGACGCTTGCCCTTTGTCGCTAGACGCGGCCGTAGTCTTATCAGCCGGGCTTCCCTTACCCGGGCCCTCGGTTTCCATATCCTCTTGGTCGCTGGTAACGACCGTGGCCCTATAGATGTTATGAGTAAGCAGCTAGTATACGATCAGGAAAGGATGATGAAGCATGGTAGAGCATCAGGAAAGGGATTTTACCCGGTATTCACCGCGAAATCCACAGGAAATCCGTCGCTGGACCCGGGAGAGGCTGGAAAGTATCAAGTAAGATTTCATAAAGTAATGGTTCAAGGTGAATGTTTCGTTCGAGAAAGGATAGGGTAAATACCTGCCCGCCGAGTCGGAGTCGATGAAATACCCGGGTTAAGAGCACCATCACCCGGGTGATTTCGAGTTGACCTGCGCTTGGTCATGGGCGACTCCTTCAAGCATGGCCAGTGGAACAAAGTCAAGGTAGCTCATGTATATCATTAAAGGAATGCGAATTGAATGCGAGGAGGTGATAGGAAACCTTGGAGGTGGCTTCTTGAGTTTTTCTCTTTGATCCGACTTTGACTGTCGGCTCCAGTTCCTCCTCGTCGCTGGCGGATTCTACCTTGCCGTCAGAGTTTTCTTCTTCGTCATCTTCTTGTTCTGGATATCATCAAAGTTATAGTTGGAAAATGGAGGGGTTATGATGAGCTTAAGGGAACCAAGTAAAAGCCGGAGAGCACCTTCGTCCGAATTAACGGCTTCTTCTTGCTCCTCTGGACTTTCGGAGCTAGGAGAAGTGTTGGTCTGCCAAAAATCATCATCAGCCTGAAAAGTATCAGCATAAGGGTCATCAACTGTATCGAGTGGAAAGAGCAAAGGTAAAGACATCAAAATTAGGTTTTCACCTTGGGGGCTGGGTTCTCGAGTGTAAAGGGCTCTAATCCGGATATGTTCCGGATTACCTCAAGCTTTTCCGTCAGAAAACCCTTGATAGTTTTATGAGTGTCACCAGCCGCGAAGATGTTGTCAGAGTACCGGAGTGGGTCTGTAGATTTCCCCGAATACTCGCACATCAACTTCGTGCGGATGGAATTGGGTTGGATCCGGAAGTTGACCCAAGTCTTCACCAGGTTGAGCCCGATGAGACCTTGGGCCGTGAGAGTGGTGATTTTGGCTAGCAGAGGTTGAATGGCCTCCCTGTCCGAGTCAGGGGAAAAGGCACTAAACTTTTCGGAGATGTCAAGAAGGCCCTCTGAGTAACCCGGCAGTTTCTTTTGGCCGGGTGGGGAGGTGTCTTGGCAGTAAAAGTATGAGAGCTGCCAGTGCTTGACATGGGAGTTAAGAGTGAGGGGTGGCATCAGAGAATTCTTGCGGCGCTGGATAGAAACCCCGCCGCAAGCGAGAAGCGCCCCGTCACCGCTTTCGCGGCACGGTTTGCACTGAAAAAGCTCAACGAAAAGAGCCAGACTTGGCGGAGTGCACAAGTATGGCTCGGAAAGGACGATGAAATGGGAAATATTTAATATAGAATTGGGCCCGATGTCAAAAACGCGAAGGTCGTAATGGCTTAGGACATCACGGAAGAAAGGGTGACCCGGCGGACGGAAGCCCCGGGTCACATGTTCCACGAAACAGATTACCTCGTCTTTCGTCGGGGTAGGCCGGGTCTCCTTGCCCGGCACCCTCCACTGGATATCCTCTTGAGGGGGAAGAACTCCCAGCTCGACCAGCTCATCCAACTTGGCCTTGGTGACCGTAGACCGCGCCCAGTTGGCGGATATGGAGTTGGTGGCATTGGCTTTAGTCGGAGTTTTTCCCTGCTTCTTGGGAGCCATGTGGTTGACCTGCAAAGCATAAGGTAGGAGGATAAAAGGAATAAGACACGGAAGATGAGAGCCGGCCAAGTATCGGCAAGGTAATATTGAGGCATGAAGATTATGTATTATCCGGGTGCCAGTTTGCAGAGTGAAGTTCGAGTTGTCCGGGTATCAAGTATTATAGCGAAAATTATGGGGATCTAAGCGTTGAAGGAGCTTTTGAGGACGATGGATGGCTGCACAGGCACTTAGCGCGAGTAAAAGGAACTGGAAAGGGGAGGACTAGCCGGGTGATTGAGGCAAAGGCGGAAATTTTGAGTGGGTCGAGCCCAGATTGGAAATCCCATCTTCAGATTTGTGGCGAAAATAATAATTGCAGGTAGTAGGAGATTGGATCGGAGTCTATATCTTATCTATTGGGCGAGCTAGAAAGAATATTGGTAACCTAATTCGGCATGGCCGAGAAATCCTTGGCGGGCTGATTTGGATCTAATCTGAGGTGAAATCAAGAAATTGCAAGGGCAAATTAATGGGTGCAAGAGGCTTACTGGAGGAGATCTGAGTGAAGCCTTGCGGAGGCAGATGGCGCAAGCCTGGTGTCCTTTCGCGGTTCCTGACGGGCCGGATGGAGATTTGCCGGTGGATCTTGGCGGCGGCGCGGGGTGAGCTGTGGCGGAACGCAGCCTCCGGCCGATGGGCTCCGGTGATGCGCGCGGGATTTCCGTGGTGGCGCTCAGTGAGGATGAGCTCGGAGGGAGAAAGGAAGCAGAGTGGGGGGAAATGAGCCGTTAGGGTTCGGGTTACCCCCAAGGAGCCTATTTATAGCGCGAGTGGATAAGCCCGGTTCAGCGAGCGGGAGCCGGGAGTTGCGGGGTAAACGGCTATTTATTTGAGTTTTTGCGAGATGCGCTTTAAATGTTGAGCAGGGTATCAGAACGAAAAGGGGAAAGAGATCCATTCCGTGATATCAGGTCAATTATCGAGTATAGAATCTTGACATTTTGGGGTTTCAGACCTGGAAAAGTGAGTTAGGTAATTGGGGAAGAGTCGGGTTACTATATGGCCACCATGGAGTAAGGCCTAGCTATCTATTGAGGCACCTTAACCCGGCCTCCACATACTTGTGTGTTTGATATCCTTGCAGGGAATAGCGAGCGCTTCAAGGAAGGATCCGTGAAGCCCAGGCTATTCTGGGGACTACTGATGGGGGGATGATAACCCGGTAGGCCATACTCCAAGGAGTAACCCGGCCCAAAAGACGCTGCGCAGGATCCGGCTAAGGATAAGGAAACTTGTGGAAGGCCCAAGCTTGTAGGCCCAGTAACCCGGATTGTGGGTTATGGTAAAGGAAAGTTAGGGTTTGTGCGCCGTGTCCGGGTAGGATCCAGGATGCGCCTTGGAGGGTAAGTCAGGGGGTACGGGTGCTTTATAAACCGACCCCTAGGTCTAGTTTAGACAGAGATCTAAGAACCCTAGCAATATCGCCTGATATCGAGCATCTAGCGTAATCCCAGAGTTGAGTTATTATATCAAGATCGGAGACTCGGCGACTTTGATTGCCGGCTACCAGATCGAGTTACATCATGTTTTCCTCTGAGCTAAACCCTCTCCCAAACGCCTGTGTCGTCTTGCCCCAAGATCAGTTACCCCCGGTAACGTTTGCCGTGATTATCCCACGACAATACGCTTGCCAAACCCATGTGCCGGCTATGGAGTTTCGAACAATCAAGCTAACCTGGCCATTTGCTGTTTGGGGTATGGATATGGTCGGCCCCTTTCACATGTCACCTTGCAAAAAGACCCACCTCTTGGTGGCTATTGATAAGTTTACTAAGTGGGTTGAAGTTATGCCAGTTACCAATTGTGAAGCAGTTACAACAGTCAAGTTCCTGAAAAGTATTATCTACCGGTTTGGGTATCCTCACAGCATAATAACAGACAGTGGAACCAACATGTCCTTAGGCGAGATGGAAAAGTTCTGTGGAAACAATGGCATCCGCCTGGATATAGCTTCAGTGGCCCATCCACAAGCTAATGGACAGGTGGAAAGGGCAAATCAAGAGTTACTTCGTGGGTTAAAACCACGGCTGCGAGTCCCATGCATCAGAGCTGCTGGAGCATGGGTGGAGGAGTTACCATCAGTGGTTTGGGGAATTAACACTACACCTAACAGATCTACTCAGATGACCCCGTTTTTTATGGTTTATGGTGCAGAGGCAGTATTGCCAAGTGACATTATTCACGACTCACCCCGAGTATCGGCTTACGTCGAGGTGGAGAACGAGAAGACCCGGCAGGATGCCGTCGATATGCTAGAAGAACACAGAGAACAAGCCTTGGAGAGATCAGCTATATATCAGCAGGATCTGAGGAGATATCATAGTCGGCGAGTCAAAACCCGGGTCTTCCAGGAAGGAGACCTGGTGTTGCGATTGGTACAGTCAAAGGAAGGAAAACACAAGTTATCTCCACCATGGGAAGGACCGTTCATCATAAGCCGGAATCTGCACAACGGATCATATTACTTGATAAATGCAAGGGAAGAGTCGGATACTGTCAATGACACCGCTCACACCACTTCATCTATGCAAGAGAGGGAAACACCATGGAACGTGGCACAGCTACGTCCCTACTACACCTAGAATAGACTCGGCTTACAAATGGAACTACACGATGTAACAGGCAGCAGGTTTCAGACGCACTCTTTTCCTATCCAGGGTACCTAAGGGGACTGGAGGGTTTTTAATGAGGCGGCTTGCTGACCTAACTTTTCTCATATCAATAAAGAGATGGTTAAACCATAAGATTGTTTCTTTCTTATGTGTTTTTATTAAGCTTTTATATTCCTGTTTTTACTTCATGTTTTCTTATTTTTGTCAGGTAAGTGTTATTTGTTTGTAGTATATTAGTTTCTCTAAAGGTTATATATATAGGTCTCGGGGGCTGATTGCTTGAATAGCACAGTTGCAAACTCAAAGACCCGGACACGATGCCATTAAGTTATAAGGACCGATTACTTGCAATCAATTTTATAACCGGGCAATAGAGCCAATTTTTCTTGATTTCTCTTGTTTAAGCCTGATGTGACTCGCAAAAACGTGGCATGCTTTGCTAGCATGTAATTACAATCAGTCACGATGCCCAATGGGACTTGCTTGACCCTATTTTTATACAGTTATAGCATCATCGAATATCCACGCGAAAGCCGGCTTACAGCAAAGAGGATCAAAAGGGTCATCCAAAACAAAAGTTATGCAGAGTACAAGTTTCACAGCCGGAAACTCGCAAATATATTAAGCATAACTTCAAACCTATGTGAGTAACTCTAGGTTTTGGGCCTTAGCAGAAACAATTTGTTCTCTTGAAACCACCAAACCCTTAGACTCGGAAATTCGGGCCTTGGGGACTTGGGAATTTGAGAAAAGCAACAAATTGTCTAGCTATTAAGTTTAAAAACCCGAATATCCGAGTCTTCGGGACTTGGGGACTTAGGAAATAAAGTCCACTTGTCAAAAATCCCTGAAACCCGGAAACCGAGTCTCACAGAAGGACAAATAGCGAAAATCAGAAAAACAACAACAAAAAGTTCAAGACTAGGAAATAACAAATCGATGCGAAAGGCCAGAAGGGCCACAAAAGCTATTAAAGTTTTAGCGTATTACAAACCAAAGAAGTAGTATCGAAAAGTGCACAAGCGCACTATTAAAAGAATAATTGTTTTAGGCATATTACAAAATGCCCATTGGCCGAATAAAGTGTTTGAGGTGGTAAAAGGTGAAACTTCACTCGGCATCCTTGGCCGAGTCATCGACGTTGTCCTTGGCAGCCGGGTCTTGGTCTTGGTCTTCGGTGGTCTTCCCAGCTCCTGTATCCGGATTAGAAGCAGAGTCGGCACGAGCTGGTGGACGGACAGCCGGCGTAGAGGAGGAAGGTGCAGTATCGGCTTCAGCTTTCCTCTTGGCAGCTTCTTCCTTCCTCTTGGCAGCTTCCGCCTTCCACCTCTCCAGCATGTCAAAGGGCTTAGGCGGATCCGACTTAATTGGCTTGTCTTCGGCATCGTAAGGCGGCACGATCTTGCTTAAGTCCAGACTGTCGGCGATCAAGCTCGCCGAGTGACGCACCTCAGTATGAATGGCTTTGTAGTTCTTGGCTGAAAACTTGGAGCCGTCGTTGTTGAACTCGGGAAACCCGCCCACGAGCTTTGCCGGCTCAAGTCTGGGAAAATAGGCCTTGGCCAGAGCAAGCCCGCGGGTTACCCCAACCCGGCACGACGAACGCTTCCAGTGATCAATCCACTCGGGGATGGTGGAACATGTGTCAAGCAGAGTGTCCAGGCCACAGTAACCCACAGCCGGCCACTTCACAGCCTCCAAAATCCATTTGGTGCCGGCAGAAAATTGCCGGATCACGGCCTTCAGTGTCTTTAATTTCTCAATATCATCTTCGTCTGGGGCCGCTTCACCCGGACCTGCAGCATAACAGAAAAAGTTACAGCAATAACATCCGGGTATCGTGCATAATGGAAAATCCGGGTTATAATTAGCGAGTCATAAATCTTTACCAATTAGAGCGCGATAAGTATCGGCAACTTGAGCTGAGAGCTTCTTCGGCGCACTTTCGGCATGGTGGTATTTCTTCTTGTACTTTTTCACATCTTTGTCGAGGTTCTGCACCTCAACTTCTAGCTCTGCACGTAGCTTTGTCTCGGCCTGGAGGAGCTGGTTGGTTTTGGCCAACACCTCCTCAGACCGGGTCACCTGTGCCTGTGGAAAAAGAAAAGGGAAAGATTAGCCGGACATAAGAAAAAGCCGAATATGAAAGGAAGTACCGAGCAAACTTTGCCTAGTTAAACTCGGAACTTTGGGACTAGGTTAATATATACATGATATTGATCGGGATTACCTGGTGCTCTGCGGCCATGGCCTCAAGGATATCTCTCTCGGTGGTCTTCAGAGCGAAGAGCTGATCCAGCATTTCTTCGTAGGAGAGACCCTCGAGCTTTAGCTTGGAAGAGCCGGGATTCTGGTCACCCGGAGGCTGGGTCCTCTCCTTCTTGGGGGTGGGCACCTAGGTCGCCTGGGTTTTGGGAGTGGGATCACCCCTCCCTGTGCCCAGGATCTCGACGTCGTCGCCCCCGGGTGTGTGCGAGGGAATCAGATACTCGGCCTCCTGCTCGGCCGGGTCTTTCAGCAGGTCTTCTTCTTTGTCTTCTTCCTTGTCGTCTTCTCCAGCGCCGCCAGCCGCGGCCTTCACAGTGTCTTCCGGGCCCTTCATCGCCGGGTCATCCACGTCCATATCGTTCGGGTCACTGAGCGTGACCTGGGCCCTGAAGAAAATGAAAGAAGCAGTTAGTACATGATGGATGAAAATTATGGAAAGAGCTAGTGCATCAAGTAGCGAGAAAGATAACTTACCCGGTGTTCACCACGAAATCCGGTGGAAGATCGTTGCTAGACCCGGAGGAAGCTGATAAAGGGTCCGAAAGTGAGACCCGGAATTGCCCAGCTAGTGGATGATTTGGAGAAGGATGTTTTTGGGGAGAGTTGGAAGTATGGGTTTGGGGAATCCCGGCTCGGCGAGCTGGGGACGAAGGAATACCCGGGTGAAGAGGGTCATCACCCGGAGAGTTCCGGGTTACCCTGCGCTTGACTGGTGCGGGTTCCTTCAAGTGTGACGAATCGGACAAGTGTTGGTTAAGCTCGCACATGTTAGCATATGAATATGGTTTGGAGGCAATAGAGGAGTAAGGAACCTTGAATACAACCCCACGGGCCTTCCTCTTTGCCCCAACGTCTATATCCGGCTCAGCCTCGCTTTCATCAGACTGGGTCTCCTCCTTATCATCCTTATCCTCCAACCCTGGAAAACATAGTATATTGTCGGAAAAAAGGAAAAAGTTGGGAAACAAGTTAACAGAAAGGGAAATGGGTGAGACTCGGATTTTACCTTCGTCAGAATCAGCCGGCTCCTCGTCCTCCTCCGAGTTTTCGGAAGGAGGAGGGGTATCTATCTTCCAGAAAGCGTTGTCCTCCTGAGAGAAAAATGCAGTGACAAAAGTTAGTAATTGTGCAACAAAAGTATCAGTCGGGTAAAAAAGTGGTAGCCGGTTCTTACAGCTGGGGCCGGGTTATCGCGGGTGAAAGGATCCAAGCCGGCTATGGTCCGGATCACCTACAGCTTTTCGGTCAAGAAGTTTTTCATTATCTTGTTCGCGTCCGCGGCCGGGTAATTCCTCAATGAATAGCGAAGGGAATCAGTGACGTGCCCACAGTACCTACACATAAGTTTGGGCCGGACAACATTGGGTTGGATCCGGTAAGTTACCCAAGTTTTGACTAGATTTAGCCCAAGAAGGCCTTGGGCCGAGAGTACAGCAAGCTTGGCGAGGAGAGGCTGGATAGATTGCCGATCCGACTCAGAGGCATAGGAGCTAAGATTGTCGGAAAGAGTGAGGAGATCTTCGGTGAAACCCGGCAATGGTTTTTCACCGGCTGAGGAGGTGTCCTGGCAATAAAAATAGGGCTTTTGCCAGTGTTTGACATGGGAGTTAAGATTCAGAGTCGGCATTAAGGAGTTCTTCCGTATCTGGATAGAAACTCCTCCGCAAACCAGGAGGGCCCCATCGCCGCTCTCTCGGCACGGTTTGCATTGGAATAGTTCAAGGAAGAGTGCAAGATTCGGAGGAATGCATAAATATGACTCACACAAGACAATAAAGTGAGTAATGTTCAGCATAGAATTAGGGCCAATATCAAACACTCGGATTTTGTAATGGTCTAGCAGTTCACGGAAAAAAGGATGACCCGGGGGGTGAAAACCCCGGATCACATGCTCTACGAAGATTACTACCTCATCAAGACCCGGGGAAGGCCGAGTCTCGTCCCCAGGTACACGCCAGTGAATGTCCTCCCGGGCGGGCAAGACACCCGACTCTGCGAGTTCATCCAGCTTGGCCTTGGTCACGGTTGATCTCGCCCAATTGGCAGAGATCGATTGACTCGGCTTAGCCTTGGTGGCCGGCTGTTTTCCCTTCGTTTTTGCACTGGCCTTAGGTGCCATGGGTGTAATATAAAAGGAAGACAAAGTGAAGAATGTAAACAATCTGAGACCCAGAAAATGATCGGTATCCGACTTAGAGAATAACGCTAACAAGAAATTCATGTCTGACTGGATCTAGGCGGAAAAATTTATGAAAATTGTGACTACAGGTGATGGAGGTGCACTATGAGGTGTGCTATTGAATATAAGCCAAACATTGGTTGAGGGAATGCAAAGCATGGAGCGAACAATCAAGGGGGAATAAAAAGGACATCTAGGGGCGGAGCTAGATCCAATCTACTCGCGAAATCAAAGATCAAATTAAGGGAGATGAAGAGCTTACCGGAGAGATCTGGGCAAAAACGCGACGGTGGCGGAAGGCTTGACGGCGGCGGGCTTAGGTTCTCCGGTGGGTTGCTTGAGGGCGCGGCGGCGTCGCGAGTACGGACGCGGCGGACGGGCAGCGGCTCGATTCCGGCGGCGAGCTCGCGGACGGATGGCGGCGGCTCGTCTCCAGTGAACGTGCTCGCGGGCACCCAAAAGCGTCGCCGTCGTTGGCCCAGCAGAGCTAGGCAAGGTTTTCACCTGGAAACCAATGCCGTTGTCCCATGAAGTCACATCGGTAACAAAGGTGGAGTTAGAGCAACCGGAACACCAAAGATTGGAATAGAGCAAGAAAGCTCTCGACCACGATCGACCCACGACGGAACCCTCGCCGCCCACGCGGTCCGAGGGACTGTCCAGCACCTTGCGTTGTGCAGCCCGCCGCCAAGCCACCACGACGCCCACCGCCCAGGGCCGCTGCCCTGACCTCCGAAGAATGCCAACCTCACCCGCATGCACGAAGCCAGCCACCCCGGCTACCGCGACAAGCAACTCCTCCTAGAGCCCCTGCCCTCCTCAACTGCATCACGAGGCCAAGAAATTCGCCACAAACCCTAGCAGATCTGAGAGCACCCAAGATAAATTTTGCATTTGCACTGCGTGACGAAGAACTGCACCGAGAGGTCAAGAGATCACCACTAGGGCCGGCCAGCCACAGAACGCTGCACCCCTGCACCCGAGCAAGGGGCCGCGGCGGGGAACGGAGCGCATCAGATCTGGCCCTCCAGATCCGGTCGGGGCATTCAAATCCACCACGGGCCAACCAGTGAAACGGCGGCCTCCTAACGGCCAGCGACCACCAGAGACAAGGGGCACGCAGCAGCTCCGCTTCATGGCTGCAGGCGGATCTCCGGCCAACGGCCCGCAGGGGAGGAAAGACGGGGGGGAACGGAAGAGGAAGTGGCGGGGAGGCCCGGCCGCCGGCGACGGCAGCGAAGAGCAGGGGCGGGCCGGAGCTGGAGCTAGGAGGCGGCGATGGGGGCGCCTCGTGAGTCGCGGAAGCGGCTCACGAGTGGGCGCCTCATTGTTGCTAACTAACGTAGCTTCACTATAAATTTTCTTTTTTCTTCGTTTATAAAATACATTAAGGTCTATGTGATACTGTGTTGGTTTTCTCTCGTTCCTACCGAATTGGAGACCCCATCCACAGCAAAACACATATACAATCGGAATAACAAGTTCAAATACACACAAATACAAGCTTTGTCACAAGTTACCGGAAATATACAAAAACAATCAAAACCCGGAACCATACAAGAAGGAAAGGGAGGAGGGATTCGGCTCACACACACATGTCCGTGACATGAATAGGACCGAGAACTAAGTGAGTTCTTGGTCAGCCGAGCCCTACCATCGTCCCTGGATTATTTATTTATGTAGCACGCTGCTGCTACATACATGCATGCATACTATGTCCATAGCCTAGTACGGAACCTGTCCTTCCATGGGCGGTGGGCTGTAGCTGCATATGATAAACACTTCAGCGTTGCCGTCGCAGTGGTGGTGGTGGCGTAGTCGTAGTACATACCGCATGACTGACCGCATGACTGACCGGAAGGCGCGGAGCAGGTGTTGGTGGCGTAGTCGTAGTACTGCTTTCCCGACGCCCAATAGTTCACCGCGTCCACCACATTCCAGCCGGCACTTGGGGCGCGGAAGATGTTCTCTCCGTATGGGCGGCCTGTCGGGGAGAGTACTAGCTGGCAGTCGGCGCGGCGCTTCTCCGCATACTCCTACGCGTACGCGGCCACGGTGTCATCCCACGACACCGGCCCCACACCGACTTCGGCGCGCACCACGTTGTGGGCGTCCACCATGTCCTGGGGCGTGTTCCAGGCCATGGCGATCGTGGCGGACGCGAGAGCGAAGAGGAGCACTGCAACTATCTTCGGCGAGGACTCCATCGCTTATATGTGGGCCGGAGAAAAGAAGTGGGTGTACGTGTGTGGTGATGGATGAAATTGCGGGCCGGTGAGTTGTATATTTATACTAGTGCGCAAGCTCCATGGGTAGCTTCTCTAAGCAGCTAATCTTGGAGTTGCGGAGTTATTATACTTCATTTGACATGTTACAAATTCACCATTCCAGTGTGAAAACCCAGTCACAGTGTCGGCTTTCTGGATGAAACGAACTGTGCTTCCGTCTCCGATTCACCGCACTTCACGGCGTCTCTGATGGCATGCCCGAGGCGCTGCTCATGCATGATTGAGCTGTTGTTGACCGTCAGATTCAGGCATAATCCAAATCTGCAGCTGAAAGAAGAATCAATCTTGAAGAGCATAAACTGTTGAAGTAAATTAATTAAGATGTAAATGTACAGAGAATTGTAGTACAAACTCACCATTCCGGTGTGAAAATTCAGTCACAGGGTTGCAGGCTTCTGTTACACGGTGCCTGCCAGTTTTGGGAGGACAGATCATGTCTACCTGCAAGGACCCAGACCGGACATGTTCGACCATCTGGAGCTCCGACTCCTGGCAGAAGATTGGGGACATCTGAACCTCGTAACGCAAGGTTCTGCTCAATGCTCATGCCTCCAAACGCAAGGTAGTGAGGGAAACAAGTTATGCTCATACATATAATGTATTTCATCAGAGTGCTTTATACAGAGAGATAAACCGGCAGTACATCTGGCTGGCTGACAATGCAAAATGTTAATATTTTACAGATAAGGAAACAGTTGTTCGGATGTATATGCGAGTTCCAGCAACATGAATGAATATACCCGCCAGAGAGACAATGAGTAAAGGAAATAAATCAATGAATATACATAGTAGAAACCCAAGACAAGGGAAACAGGACAACATTAGTACTAGCTTTGGACGGAGGAAGCAGAAGCACGCCATTTAACCAAAGACAAACACATGAAGCAATTCAGACATAACTCAGGACGGGCATCGACAAGGCCTTGCTTACAAATTTCAAAAGAAACCCAAGACAAGTACTAGCAGTAGTAACGGAAGCTAATTGATGTGGGGAGCTGGGAGACAGCAATATATTACCCTCGAACGATTCTACAAACTTGCGCTCACACCCTCTTCAGCACAGGCCCATTTTGATTCTTGGCGAGCTCACCCCGCAGTTCCTCCATGAACTCTTCGGGGTACTTGTAGTCGTTCAGCATAAATTGCTTTAGGCTTGGGAGAGATGGTAGCCCAGAAAACAACCCAACCTTGGGGTTGACGAAAGAATAGAAGAACCGTAGCGTCTCAAGCTTAGTGGTCGCTCCTCCTTCAAACACCACTGAATTAAAACCACCTACACGATGCAGTTCCAGCACAACCAGGTTCAAGAACACCCCTGGAGGGAATTTCAGGCTGACACCAGATTCACCATGATTGAATGACTTATGCAACAGATGTAGGGAGGCCAGGTTTGCAAGATTCCCAAGAATCTCCATGTTGGCATTGACGTCCAAAAGCATGGTCCTCTCTAGCTTCAGCTTCACCAGATTCTTGAGCCCCTGGATCCATTCAGGCAGTTTCATCAGGTAGCCATCCAGTTTGAGCTTATGCAGGCTTTCTGGGAACGAGAACGCTCCATCCAAGCAGCAAGATAAACCTGGTTCCCCCTCTGACCGGATTGACAATGACTCGAGGCGGCTGAGATCAATGACTGCCGAACACAGCTCTTGTCCATTTTCCTTCCTTACGCCAGTCACTGCCAACTTGCACAACTGGGTGAGTCCTTTAATGTCCTGCAGAATGACCTTCCCTCGCCGTGCGATGTTCACAACACCCAGTGTACGCAGGGCTTTCAGCTTGCTCATCCCTCTTGGCACTACAACTCCATACCGACCACGATGCATCAGAATATCAGGGAGCAAAGTGCAACAGAAGATCGTGCATAAATCACGATGGTTAATGCCATCTTGACCAGGAAAATTAGATCTACACCATAACAAACAATAAAGGAACAAATAGAAAGGCAAATTGCATTCCCTGCAACATCTTATAAGACTTTTATACGAGTTGTTCTTGCCTGGCTGTTTCAGACCAGCACAGAGATTGTTCAGCTTCTGAAGATTAATGATACTCTTCGGCAGCTTTCGTACTGATGTACCTCTGACATCTAGCGTCTGGAGTTCTCGCAAGTTTCCCAATGAATCTGGCAAGTGATAAATATCACATCCCCTTAGAGAAAGGTATCTTAGGAGAAGAAGCTTCCCAATATGCTTAAGGTGATGATCATATAAACATGTTGTATCTTCCAAGTCCAGCACTCGCAGTACACTCATCTTATCAGAAATGAAAAATGACTTGTACTCACCAAAAACTGTTAGTGATCGTACACAAGACATGTCCACTATGCTCTCGAACTCACTCTGGTCTCTTTTCCAATTTCCACTTATAGCAAGGTGGCGCATCGTGCCTTGGTTGTTTGTGCTGCAACCTTCCTCTAGTGTAAAAACAAGATTTTCTTCCATCGACTTTGAGATGCCGATTTCACGAATGAGATCATGGACCTGGCAGGAATCGATACCTTCAGTACTATAAATTGATTGTTCAGATGGAAGAATCATGCTCCTGCTTATAAGATCCAGGAAGTAGCCATCTGAAATTTCCTCTGCGGACTTTCCACGCACCTCTCTCGGGTAACCTTCCGCGGTCCAGCGGCGCACCAACCGTCGACGCCGAATCTGATAATCCTCAGGAAATATGGGAGTATACAGGAAACACGACTTGAGGTGATAGGGTAAACCATCATAGCTTCTCATAAGAACGGTTCTTATGGTCCCAAGCATTGGGTTTATCTCCAACTCGGCACTGATATGATCATTCAGTTTCCTCCATTCCAAAGCTTTTATTGGTTGGGTTGCCAAGAAGCCACCTATGGTGACTATTGCAAGGGGGAGTCGGTTGCACTTCCGCAGGATCAGCTCTGCTTGTTCAACAAGCTCAGGGTATTGCTTATCCAAATCTATAGTCTCCTTGAATACCTGAAATTTGAGCGACCGGGTTCTTTAGAATCTTGAAAACTAAATCAGGTACACCATAATATTTCCAAATTGGAACTGGTGTGCTACATAATTTTGTCTCATCTACAATTTGTAATCACATTTTTATCGAGATGTGTGGTTATGTGCGCTGCTGACCACGAGGGTTGTGGTTCTGTGAAATTTACTTTAGAAAAGTATAAATCATGGCACCCCTAATATGAACCATGGTCGTACTATAACTAAACAATGCCGGCCAAAAATAGAGAATGCACATGGTGTAGTTCAGGGTATGTACGTATGCAACTTTTTTCTCAAATTTTAAACATTTAGAAAATGTATTTAGGAAACAGGTTCAACTTAGTATTTTCCTGAATATATGGCCTATCATGTAAAAATGCTATTTTGAGTTGTTTTTATTTAAATTATGGCTTTAGGTCAATCAAAATACAGAATCGCATCGAGTTCAGGAGCATTTGGTGGAAAGAGCAGCAAAGTGCATTCCACTGAAGACAACAGACAAGCTCAACATCTAAATGATCGAAAACAATCATAGAGCGACATATACAAATGAAGCATGATGATACTTTTTTTATTGAGTACCTTTTTAGTAAAGAGGTCACGTGCATCCTTGTATTCTAGACCTTTGAGCTTGTATATATTTTCTTTTTTCTCTGAACAATGTTTAGCAATATCCTCCTCCCTTGTGGTGACTATGATCCGGATTGCATTTTCCATTTCACGGAAAATTGGTTTTATCATGTCCCATTCTGCAGCAGATGATACATCATCAAGAACAATCAAGCACCTCTTTCTTTCTAAGAGCCTTGACAATTCCTTGATCAACCCTACAAGTGTGATCAAAATAAGTGGCTTCTTTATGGTGTTCATCTGAACCTCAACGTCCTTCTGGTGATATGGTTCTCTGTCTAGTTGCAGAACTAAGCTTTGAAGGAGCTCCACAAGACTGAAAGGGCGCGTCACCGTTACACAAGCATGCTTCTCAAACATGCCACTGAGATTGTTGTGGTAGATATCTTTGACTAGAGTGGTTTTCCCGAGCCCCCCCATTCCACACACCGAGATCACTTGGAGTTGAACGGTAGCTTGACTTGCAGCACCTAAATTGATGATCTCATATTTTTCTTTCTCTCGCCCAACAACATGAGATTCCTCCAAAGCAGTTGCCGTTGTCGTCCTGATGCGGGTGAGGCTCTTTCCAACTACATTCTTACCATCATCACCCTTAGATTGATCCTCTAAAATCTCACTGGTTGTATCATTTATGGTTGTGGATCTGTTTGAGCTTGACTCTGTCTCAGCTAAATCTGTTGCATCTCGTGAATCCTGTGCACACGAAAGCAGTGTGTTCCATGTTAATAACCCTATACAAAATAAATGTAAACAAATGCTCAATAAGGAAGCTATAAGAACTCGATGAATAATTAAAAATGCAATTTCCACATTTGAACCCCATGATGAAGTGTTTCTGTCACATTTCGCAAAAAACACTACAACCTAAAAATATCAAAAAATTGCATTGAACATGTGAAGGTGTACACAAACAATGCAACTTGTATGGGAGGGTCTATTATTTCGTAAGGTATTTTTTTGGTTCATTAGGCATTACTCCCTCCGTTCCAACATAATTGAAGTTCTAGGATTGTCCTAAATCAAACTTCACTCAGTTTGCCCTGATTTAAATAAGAAAATGTCAATATCCACAATGTCAGTCTGAAAATGTAGTGTATGTTGAATCTAACAGAACTAAGTTGGTGTTGTAAATGTTCACTTATATTTTTATGAACTTAGACAAATTTAGATTAGTTTGATTTAGGACTAATCTAGAACTTTGACTTTTTTTTTTGGAATGGTAGGAATAAATACTTACATATTAGTACTATTCACTTTCAGTTTGTGAGAACTATCGCACAATCAGTGTTACACTCTGTCCATAATGCATGTAACTACACGGACCAAGTAATATTTACTTATGTAGAACTGGATAATATGGTGCAAAAACATATATTCATTACATACCGAATCCTAATAAAAAAAGCAACGATATCGGCATAAAAAAAAGGTTAGCTAACTGAGATCTTTGAATAATACCTTTTTGTGGAAAGCATAAATATTTTGATTAGTGGACAATTGCTTTAGCTCTGATACGATGCTTTCTCGCCCTGCACATAAGCTCGCAACTTCAACTTGTGGTGTTGCAACTATGATTCTGCTCCCCATGTTGTTGTTTGGGAAACACCTTTTAACCCGATCCCACTCCTCAATGGTGGATAGGTCATTAATCACAATCAGGTACCTCTTCTTGTTAACAAATTCAGTAAAGCCATCAGTCAACTCTTTCACTGTCTTCTTCTTTTCCAATAGAACATTAATCCCAACATTTGCATGAAATTGCTCGACGCAGCTCTGAACAAAGTCTTTTGGATTACATGGATGCATCATCCTAACCCAAGCTCGGCATGAAAACATACTTCGAATATATGGATTCTCATAGACCGCCCTGATGATGGACGTCTGACCAAGATCAACAGTTGTTCCCCACACAGCGATGACCCTGAGGTCAGTCCCCTTCGTGATAATCAGCTGGAAAAGATCTACATTTGATTTATCCTGCTTCGCAGCATGCCTTGCTTCATCAATCCCAAACAGTGCTGCAGAAATAATGTTAGACTGCTCAAAAGCTATGGTGGACTTGGAGCGAGAACCCTTGATGAGGTTGTAGCGCATGTTCCTCTGGCTGACATCCTCCACACTGGCTCTAAGCTCCTTCATTTGCTTGGCCACACGACGTCGATCTAGCAGCATGCGACGGATACGCCACCAGGACTTCTTTTCCAAACGGACGGCGAATTCTTGGAGGGTGTCCTCGACGTCGTACGACACATCGCGGACTTGCTTCACCCAGACCTTCACCACCTTGTTATCGTCTCCCTCGTCATGAGCTGACTCTAGGAAAGCCTGCATCATTTCCAGCTCGTTGGTGATGAAGAGCTGGTCACGCCGGACTCCGAGCTGCAAAGCTACCTCCTCTGCCATAGCAGATTTCGCGTAGCTAAGCACTCCATTCAGCACGGACTTGCCAATGCTCAGCGCAGTCGCCTCCATTGGTTAGCTCGGTGGTTTGTTTCTTTGTATTGGCGCGGCTGTGATGGTTTTGGAGTCAGTAGTGCAAATGCTAGGCAAAAGATACATAAGCTGAGGATGATGGATAGAAAGAAGTAGCTCGCTTGGTTGGAAGAGCGCGTTGGAAAGTTAAATTTGCTAGATTCCCGGCTTTGCCGGTTTGAAGACACGGTAATTAAAGTCCGACAAGGCCATGTGCTATGCATAAATTGTGCTGTGTAACATGGCCCGAGGTTGAGCTGCCTTGAATCTTATCCAGGCTAGAGAGAAATGCATTTTGATATTAGACATGGGATGGGAGAGCGTGTAGGATGCTAGCTAGAACATGAAGAGTCTCGAAAGAAGCATAAAGAAAAGAAAAATAAAGGTACATCCCAAAGGCCACTGTTTGCAGATGACAATAAAGGTACATGATCTGGCACTACAGACCATGGGCGCATCTACCGAAATTGCATAAGATTACTTTACTATTTCTTACAAACTGCAGACCCCTGTGAACCTCAAAAGGCCACTTTGTTATGTGTTCTCTGTATCACTAGTAAGCATCATGCATGAAATTATTGCTTAGGAAGAAATTAAAGAGTAGCCTCTGCATTCACCATCCGTAAACTCCACCTTCATGGAAATTCAATTTTCAGTATTCTCAAGATAATGTGAGTGATATATGGGTGAAACTTGTAGCATGAATCTGACCTAATTAAAATTCAGATTAGTGAGATGTGCATCTGAGATGAATCTCGAGATGCAAGATCTGGGACGGTATATTTGCCTGCACATTATGGTTTACTGGCTGGCTTTGTGCAGAGCATGTGAGTTCATCGCCAGCTTAAGCAATATGGCAAAATGTCGGGCATTCAGAATCCAGTACTAGGGACAAAATAAGAAAGCTCATCTACAAAACAGGGTACATGGACATATTTCAAACATTAGAATCGAAATGGTTGCAAGTATACATCCAAGACTCACAACGTGTTTTAGTTTTAGCCGGTAGGCTCCATAAATTATTTTTCTTTGTGATGATGACTCTGTTGCTAGAGCCTGGAGGCATGCTTTCTGATAAGTGTCCATTTTCTCTTAGGATCTCTACATCAGACTCTGTGTGAGCAGGAGGGGAGAATTCAAGATACGACCAAAGCCTGCATCATCTGAGCTTGTTGGCAATGAAGAGCTTGTCGTGACGGACTCTGAGCTGGAAATACACTCCGTCAGGGCAGATTTGACATAGCTTGTGGCTGATTTGTGTGGATTGGCTGTGAATTTGTGATGGAGGCAGTAGTGCAAATGCAGGGCGTATGTAGATACGAAGCTAAGGATGATACTTGACCGCAGAAGCGCATCTACAAGTTGTTTTTAATATATTGAGCAATTAGTATTATTAGCGAAAGGAGACCAAGAATTGAGGCTGTGTTGGGTCCAAGTACTAATAATTAACTTGAATTGTAGCAGGGCAGCATGTGCTACGTGACGCAGATAGAGGTTGGGATTAAGCTAACTTTGTTTGCTTCTGGATGCTTGGTATCTTCCATTGGGATGTGCACGGACCATGTGGATGGGAATGGGATGCCTCAACAAACACTGCCAACTATAGATTACTTTGACTCCTTGTTTTCTGGCAAGTTGGCCTATTTCAGAATGATGATAACTCCAAATTTAAGTTCATTTTAGTAATTATATCTAGGCATATTTTAGAATGATGTCAACATTGCAAATTTAACGACATGGTCATGGAGAACGAGAGGGAGGAATTGTTCAGAGGCTCGCGGTGTGCTCAGAACAAGGTGACATGCTTACGTGTCCATCAGCTAGGATTGAAGGTTAATACTTACTCCTATTGGCTTATGTGATATATCATATAAATCTTTCCCTCGTACGAGCCTTTCACATAGTGCATCACAACACATCCAGTTTATGATTTGCATGGGCAGACTAGCATATTGCGTTGTCTCACATGCATCACAGAAATTCCATCATTGCAATTTGTAAGTAGCACACCTTGCACTACTCATGGATCAGTTTGCGATTTACCTTGACATGAGATTTATCAGGAAAGGTGTAGCTTCATGCAGAGAAAGATTCCACTTGACTTGAGGTTACAATCAAGAAATATGTTGCACAAATACAAGCCCTTAGTCAAGACTCGGTATCTTTGTTGTCAGTCTACTCCACATTGGTCAGCTCAAATACAGTTCAGACTGAAGTAGTGAAGTGTCAACACATAACATGGGGTCTCAAACCTCGATATTGAATCTGAAACAAGAAAGGACATTAGATCAGAAACAAAAGATTCCAAGCACACAAATTTGTCTAGAATACAAGATATAATACCACATGGTAGTAAGCTACCTAAGAACTGTAAGGTCACATGCTCAAAAGACCTTGATCATATAAATAGTAGGTACATAAATCCACACAACAGCCAGTTTCTCAGTAACTGAACAAAACATATGCATCGTGTGAATGCATAATTTACCCGTGCAAGTCAACGATTGTATATTTGTATTACAATTTCTTTGCTACTAGTAATCAACTCCAAAATGTTACAGTTGCCTGGCTAATTTAAAATGAAGTTACATCAGAGTTCTCTTTTCATTAGTTACAACTGGCCAGTGAGCAGTTCTATTACAAAATAGCTCTTGGACTATAGGAATTAGCCGATTACTATCTCTGCGGATTATTCCTTGACTATATTTATCATCTGATAACTATGTACACAGATCACGAGAATCCATAGGTTAGTTGCTCCCAAATCCGACGTTTGGTAGCTTCACCCACTCGAGACCTTGGTGGATTGAGCTTTAGAGCTATGCACTGCGATTTTATCCCGCAACTCAATCGTGACCACATCTCTTTCAATGATAAGTCTTATCATCACCTTGTCTTCCTCCTTAAAACCTTTCATCACAAGCAGCTTCTAGTACAAGTGCTTGAAATCAGATAGTTCCCAGACCAAGTTGGTCTTGTCAACACTATCCTCAATTTTCACATGGATGTAGCTATATGAAACAAATGAAATAATTATATGCATATCACACTGAAAATATGCATCAAGCTCAATATTCTACTTGTATTTAAATTACAGCACTTTGGAAGCAACAAGAGTCAAAAGCTAGACCCTCTTTGTGATGAAGAGTTATTGAATGAATTGGCAGAAGAGAAATCCTATAAGAATTTTCATATAATCATCTGCGAACAAAGAAATGTATTTTTACAATTCCTAAATTAGTAAGTTCGAGTGCAATCCATATGAATTTAGGGGGAAAATAGTATGACGGTAAAATCTAACAAGAAATTCTTCTGCAACTTTCATGAATATGCCATTTGTGAGGTGAACACAAACATATTTTAAAAGCAATTTCTCGGATTTGTATTCCAGTATTTATTACATCTATAAAATCCATGATCTATCCCCATTCCTGCAAAGAGGACTAGGTGTACTTTTTTTACTATTTTGACAACAATGAGTAGCGAGTGGTTTAATGTAATGCAGGCACACAGGTTATTTTGAACTCTGAATATCAAGAAAGATGTCATACACACATTTATATCCAAGACCAAGATGTGGATTAAAAGATCCAAGGTAACGGACTTACATATAGATTCTGGTGTGAAGGTGCAGGTTCAATGATAAACAGAGCCCCACTCAGACCGCAGTAAGAAAATATGTTGTAAAGATGCATATATCTCAGTTTGCTCACTACAGGAGTGAGCTGTTGTTGACCTTCAGGCTCATGTTGACTCCAAATCTGCAGCAGAATACAGAATAAAGCATGAGCAGTGTAACAAGAAGCGACCAGTATACGTTGAAATAAGTAGATGTACATGTTCACTCCAAATCTGCAGCGGAACAAAGAATAAAGCATGACCTTCAGGCTCATGTTCACTCCAAATCTTCGGTTTGACTGTATTAGCATAGCGGAGGAGACAGCAAAATCCATGCCATGATGGCGCTGGGAACGGGGCGATCAGGTGGCCCGACAGAGAATGGGGAATAGACGGACGATTCCGCCGCCCCGGTACGGCGGCTGTCGCGTCGACGGCGGGGTCGCATCCTGGCGTGAATCGAGACGGGGCGAGGTTTGCCAGCTAGCTCCATCCAGTGGCCGAGGGCATGTGGCGCGCGAGCAAAGCGTCGACCTAGGGCGGAGAGGTTACGGCGCGGTAGGCAAAAGGAGGATTGGGTGCGGCTGATTTTACAGGATTGGGCGCCGGGGGAAGGAAGAAGAGACTAGAGAGAATGGGGGAAGAAGAAGGAGGTGACATGGCAGTCCGCGTTGCAAAATCAACTGAACAAAAAATGTCTATTCTTGACTACTCATAGTTGATACTAGTATATGATAGGGTCATTTATGGAATTGCCCACAGCGGACCACTTGTACTCAGTTTTACCCCTATCGCCGAATCGACCTCAGTTTTGCCCCTAGTCTGTGCGCAACTACTATGGAGAGGCTGGAACAGTAAGTTTGGAGTCGAATCCGTTAGGCGAAGTGGGCCCGGAGGAGTCAGACTCCGTTTCGCGAAGTGGGTCCGCGTGGGACTGCTAGTTCGTTGAAACCGTCCGGAGCTTACAGGTGGGACCGCGCAGTTAGTTGACTAATCTAAATAGTCCACACCCGAGCTTCCCGCCACAACCGTCGTGCGCTACCGCCCAATTTAGTTGCCCTGCCGTCGTGCGCTGCCGCTCTCGCCGCCGCCACCTCCGCACCACCCCTGCTGCGCCACGAGCACCTGCGGCACCACCACCACCTGCGGCACCACCACCACCTGCTCCACCGCCACCTTCCTCAGCCAGCGCCCCACCGCCACCTATGTTGCCACCTGTGTCGCAGCCAGCAGCACGCATTTGCGCCGCCAGCACCACCTGCACCACCTGCACCGCCGCGGCCGTTCCACGTGGCCACCTGCTTCACCGCCGGGGCCGTCCTGCGACGCCGCTGGTGGGGCACTCGTTCCACCACTCTGCCCGCCACCTGCTCGACGAAATGGATAGGAATGAAATGGAGAGCGGCCGCGCCATGGGGCCGGAGACACGCCGCATCCACGATTGGGTTCCCATTGGGTAAGTACTGAGCTTTGAATTATCGATTAGACATGGGATGCCATTGATTTGCAGCTGATTGCGTCTCTGTTTTTGTGGATTAGGATGGAGTTGCGGTTTGCTTTCTTGGTGAACGTTAGAAGAGAGCGCTACATCGTCGATGCAGACAGTAAGAAGAAATACCAAGGAGATTTCAGTTATTCGGTCCCAATGGATTGTAACTGGAGTTTCAGACAATTTGGGGAGATAGTTTGCAGCCCATATCCTTGGGGTTTGCATGATGAAGTGGAATTTAGATACTTTGATGGGGGAAAAGATTGAATCCAAATTAGTAATGATGAAGAGCTCGCTACCATGTTTGCTAAGCATAAGGAGGCAGATAATTTTAATGTGAAGCTGCAAAATGATGTGGTTGTGCCGGCGGTTGTGGCGGGTACATCTTCTGTGGAAGGACCATCACGTCGTACTGCCAACTCCAGCCAGAACAGTTCAAAACCAGCTCGACGTGGTAGCTCGACAAGTGTGGGCACTGGGAAAAGGGTTCATGTCGTTGTGGAGGAGGATGCCTGCATTTCTGCGGATGATGAATAGAGGCTATATCCTGATGTTATTAGGAATTTAAGACAGTCACCTCGGGTTGAAATCCAATATCAGTCTGATAGTGACGATGAAGAAGATGAAGACCGGACACCTGTTGAATGGAACCCTGCGAACCCTCTTATGGCAGAAGGTTGCATTTTTTCTTCAAAGCTGAGTGTAGAAATGCACTTGTGACGTACTGCATGAAGGTAGAACGTGCCTTTATAGTTGACAAAAGCGATAAAAGGCACTACACCGTGCACTGTGTGTCTGAAGATTGTCAATGGAGGATGCACGCATCTAAAATGCGTGGCAGTACCAATGTTCAGGTAAAAGTGAACAATTTTCCCCACACATGCGAAGAATCAACCCTTAGGAAGCAAACAATCAGCAGAGCCAAGTCAAGATGGGTGACGGATGAAGTAAAAAAATGGGTGGCAGAAAACCATCAAGTGAGTGCAAAGCAATTGCAGAAAAACATGAAAGACAAGTTCAAGATAGATTTACCATACATGAGGGTGTTCACTGGTAAAAAGAAAGCATTGGAATCTATCCATGGTAACTGGAATGAAAGTTTTCAGTTGTTGTATTCATTCAAAGCTGAAGTGGAGAGGACAAGCCCAGGCAGTGTTGTTGAAATTGATCACCACATTGTGGATTACACATTGAAGAAAGTGAAAAGGACCAAGGAATGCTTTAGGAGGGTTTTTGTGTGCTTTCAAGCTTGCAAAATGGGTTTTTTGGTAGGCTGCAGGCCTTATTTGGCTATTGATGCTACTTTTCTCACAGGGAGGTTTAAAGGCCAGATAGTAGCAGCTTGTGCAGTTGATGCACATAGTTTTGTTTTTCCAGTTGCCCACGGTGTGCTGGAGACAGAGTCCGAGGAGAGCTGGACATGGTTTTTGCAGAATCTGCGCCAGGCTATTGGACATCCCAATGGATTGGTAATCCACACAGATGCATGCAAAAGTTTAGAAGTGGCCGTGGATAATGTGTTCCCAGGAGTAGAGCACAGGGAATGTATGCGTCACCTTGCTGTAAATTTTGTGAAGAAATTCAAAGGAAAGTTCTATACCGATCATTTATGGCCTGCATCTTTGACTTGCAGTGTGAGGAAGCACAGCTACCACATGAGGCAGTTGTACACAAAAGAGAAATTGAAGGAATACTTGGAAACACACCACTCGAAGCTATGGTCTAGAAGCCAATTCAGTGAATTGAGCAAAGTTGACTATGTGCACAATAATCTTGCAGAATCTTTCAACTCAACGATCTGGAGACTAAAGGATCTTTATTTGGCTGATTTGCTTGACAGGATAAGGATAGAATACGCCGACAAATTTCATTTCCATCTTGAAATAGCTAATGCAAAATTCATGGGCCACGTTATTATCCCGAATGTGATGAAGGCGTTGAAGCAAAAAAACTGAGGGCTTGAATATAAACATGAGATTTGTCTCGGATACCAAATCAGAGGTATCATTCTTTGATAAAAGTAACAAAGAATGGAGATATCCAGTAGATTTAGAAGAAAAAACTTGCAGTTGTAGGCAATGGCAGATAACTGGTTTGCCATGCATTCGTGCCTTGTTTTTCATCACTTCTCTCATAGGTCCAGCAGGGGATATACAGCAGTATGTCCATGATTACTACTCTGTAGCAATGTTCAGAGCCACATATGCACATGCCTTGCCTGCTTTGGAGGGAAAACAACAGTGGGATAGAGTGGACCCTGGATTCAAACTTTGTGCTCCGGTTCTGAAGAGAGGTGCAGGTAGACCGAGGAAGAGTCGACACCGACGTCGCAGTGAAGGTGGAGGTGGAGCGAGGGTGCGTAAGTGCACAAGGTGTGGTGGGATTGGTCATTTCGGCAAATATTGTGATAACGCAGTCGATCCAGGGTTTGGAGATAACGCAATCGACATCGACATGGATCAACCTCTCAGCTCACCAAATCAAGTGAATGAAGCGAGCGGAAGAAGAGGAATGGGGAATTGTGGGGATGACGTACGGAATGACATGGAGCAGTAGCGGGCCTTGATGAAGGTGAGCACGCAGAGGGAGAGCAGCATGGTGATGACCATGGCGGAGTTGCCCATCCGCCGCGCGACCTCGGCTTCTCCATCGCGCCTCGCCCCCCGGCCGGCCCCGTATGCGGAACCCAAATACAACGGGTGGTGGTCGGTCTCGGCGCAGAGACGTGGTAGGTGGGAGAAAAAGGAGAGAGAGGGCACGTGGAGGCATTTGTGTGGCCGTTTCTTTCATACGGACGCCAAAGACAGCCCCAATAAAGCCCTAGACCATGGTGTTTGCTTGGGGCTCCGGATGGGAGCTGGGGTTGGTTTGGACGGGAATGGCCTTTGTGGGCACGAGTGGGTGAGGTTGGGCCGGTCAGGACGGGAAAAGGCCTTGGATTGGCGTTTGGAGGGCGCGAGTGGAGATGCTCTTACACGATGAGCTTGCAAGGCAGATTGGGGGTGTGGCGTGCCCCTTGTTTTTGTGCTTCGTTGCCCATGTATATCAGCTCTAGGAAAGCTTTGCTGCCCAAATGCCCCTTGTTTTCTGCTTGTTGTGTTGTTTCTTTAAAAGTTATATTGTGCTAGGAGGGAGGGGAATGAAATGGTTTAGGCTACATGTATGTGTATATGTGTATTTATAATCACTGAATTTTCACTTTGTAGGTTGATGTAGGCCCTTTTTGTTTGTGTATTCATGGGGTGAGCATTTTCCCTATGTCCATTTTTGTTTTGTTTTCGATATATGCATTTGAGCAGTGATTTCAGTCGTTAGTGATTCCCGTCTGTTTTAAACGCACGCCATGGTACTAGAAATCGAGATATTGCACGCCGAGATTTGCACGGAGGAGCTTGGTGAACCTGCTACTGTCGAGGTTACACGGCGAGCTTGCTAGGCAGATTGGGGGTGTGACATTCCCCTTGTTTTTTGTACTTCGCTGCGCATGTATATCGGCCTAGGAAATCTTTGCTGCATGATGCCACTTTGTATTCTGCCAGTTGTGTTGTTTTTTCAGGAGTTATATTGTGCTAGGAGGGAGGGGAATGAAATGGTTCGTCATACGACCACGTCCCCCCACATCTCTATCGGTAGTCTCATGACACCCCCGTCTATGAATTCTACTACGATGTCTCGACAGTTGGCGCCCACCGTGGGGCCAGCGATGTCAGGCGTTATGTTTCGATCGAGGATACTCGGCGGAATCGGCAGTACCATACCTGTCGAAAGCTTGGAATTCGACAACGACGTCGGGCGCTTCCTCGACAATGGATCATACATGCCATCTCGGAATCATCTGGTAAGTACCTGCGTTTTACCGATTGGATTTGCAAACATCTTTATCGGATTGACTGCAGAGGCAATGGGATTCTGTAGTGGAAGCAAATTTATCCCACCCGCCCTATACCCAGCCGAAGAAGACTATGACGCCGGATTTTTCTCAGATCGCCGATATCATGCTGAATCGCACTTTATCGGTGGTGCAATCCGAGATTGCTAAAAACAAGAATGAAAACAATCCCGTGAAAGAGGCAGAAAACAACAATCCCACAGTAGAGGTGGAAGATCCGACATCCTTCAGTATAACGACGAACTCGGAAGCTAACTCCGTATTAGCCGCCATTGAGGCGAGATTGGAATCAGAACCCGGATCAGACGACTTTGATTCCGAAGATGAAGACGAGGATGCTTTCGAAAGAAAAGTCAAATCTCTTCAAGAGGGATTCCATGAAGTACTAATGGCAAAATTGGCTGAAAACACGGATGCCGATAGTCAGGAAAGCCCTAGAACGCCTCCGACAGAGGAAGAGAGAGAAGAGGGGGAAACCACTCCAACATACCCCGATGTCAAAGAATTGACAGAGGACGAACCTGGTAAAAACATCCCTCTTCCAAGAAAAAACACAAAGCTTCCAAGAAACTCCAGTATAAGCTCCAGTAGAAAAACTGGCTGATCCAGCCAACGAAAACCTCGAAGCAGGAGGAGGAAGTGGAGTTAAACCTGCGGAGAAGAAAACGAAGGAAATCTCTATTCCGCCAATGTCAGAACAAGACGAACAGGATCTACTTCAAACACCAGTGGGACCACACGAACCCCCTGAAGTGCTGGAAGCCAGGAGACAAGCTCTCCAAAGGCAACAACAACATCTATTCTGAACTCGGGAACATCTCCAAAAAAATCCAAGCTGACATTAAGTTAAAGCAGGAAGAAATCGAGGAGTACGAGAGAAGGAATAGATCTGGCATTAAACCTACACGTTTACCCGGAATCGCAAGACCGGAAGTACTGCCACCAAAGGAACGGTTTCAAAACCCGGCTTGGCAAAAGCAAGTAAACGGCACAGATGCTAGGGATGAACCTATATACAAAACCGCAGCAGAAAACGCGGAGGCCGCGTTCGCCATCCTCAAAAACGATATGTACTCCAATGGCGAAAAACTTCAAGGGGTGTATGCTTTCTTAGGAAAGGCATTGCAACAACAACAGCGAGGGCAAGCAAGATCAGGGAAGTTGCATGACGACTCGGTCCTATGCAAAACAGCTACATGCGCCGCTAGAGCACCTGGACCTGAAGAACCTGGAGATTCAAGTAATTCGAAAGAGAAGAAATCAGATCCGAGATAGGATAAGAAAAAGCCCGATAACAAGGATGCAGCGCCCAGAAGCGGATCCCATCTGTCGAAAGATGGAATTAATCCCCGAGATCGGGAAGAACAAAACCGGAAGGACGGAAAAGCAATGCCGCCTCCGAGACGCCCTGCTGAAAAAAACCGGAAGACATGGCATTCCTCACAGGCATAACAGATCCCATACGCCCCCCAGGAATAAGGAAACACAGAAGTAGAACTCCACCTTATTCCAAAGGGAACAATAACGGAGGAAATAGAGACAATCCCTGAAAAGCGCGTTCGCGCAACGATGGAAAAGAAAGGAGCAGATCTCCTTCTATCCATTCAGCCGGTAGATACTCCGCACACATTGATAGAGCGGAAAGAGATGACATATACTTCGGACCTACGTGTTTCACTGACAGGATCCGAAGAATAAATCTACATTCTGACTTCGCCAAAGTTGGTCCAACATATCAAAATTATACCAGCAGTACAAACCCGGATACCTAACTCTCATACTATTACACAGTCGTCCAGATTAACAATTGGACAGACCTGGAGGCAGTAAAATTCCTCCCCCTTATGTTACTGGATGGAGCCAGAGATTGGATCAACGGGCTTTCCGTCAAGAATTGTCGATAGCTAGGATGATATGGCTAGAGTTTTTACTCAGCATTTTCGAGGAACGTACAAACGCCCCAACAGCATCAACTAGTTAAACCGCTGCACCCAATTTGAAGATAAGCCATACGTGGACTTTATCTCAAGGTGGACTGCAATGAAGAACAGCTGCTTTGGAGTAACTGACGTACAAGCAATGCATGCTTTCGTCAATGGCTTAAAATCCGGACTCGTACCGTTCATGATCGGTTCCAAAAAGCACAAAGATCTCGGATCTATGCTTACAACCGCAAATGAGCACGCAGCGGCCAAATACGACATCAGAGCGAGAGGTGGCAATATTGACACTTTGATTCAAGCCAAAAAGACCCCTCGCCCTGAGAAAAAAGCAACTCCAAAAGCACAGCAAAAACCCAAAGAAGTTAACATAGCCTTTGGAAGAGAAAATGGGAGCAAATGGAAACGACGAAGTACAGAACCGATCAACTACACAAAAGAAGAGTGGGAAAGAATCAAGTCGGAAAACTGTATCCACCATTCGCAATTTGGGAAACCCATCCATACTAACGCACAATGCCGGCTCAACAAGCATATGAAAGGCAGTGCAGGATCCGGAAGCAAAGGCAAGAGTTCCAAGAGGAAATTCTCCAAGCAAAAGTCAGAAGCTGAAAAAGAAGACAGTGAATCAGACACTGATGAAAAAATCTAGAAACAACAGCGAAAAGGCGAGCCCAAGTTTCCGAGAGTTGACGGAGAATGCAACCTAACTTTCCTGGAAACTCCTTCAGCAAAGGTGGCAAAGAGAACACTTCGAGAAATAAACGCGGTTGTCCCACCAACCCCGAAATTCTTGAAGTACTCAAATACACCAATTACCTGGGATTGGTCTGATCATCCTGGAAATATCCCAGAACACAGCACACAAGCTCTAGTTGTAAGTCCTATTGTTCAAAACACTAGGCTAAAAAGAGTGCTGATGGATGGAGGATCCAGTATCAACATAATGTATCTGGATACACTGAAGCATATGCGAATCTCCTAGACCCAGCTCAATCATAGCAACATACGTTTTCATGGCATCGTCCCTGGCAGGCAAGCACGATCCCTAGGAGAAATTTCCCTAGATGTAACCTTTGGAGAGAAAGAACATTTCCGGGAGGAAAAAGTATCCTTCGAGGTTGTGCCATTTGAAAGCGTGTATCACGCAATACTCGGACGCCCATCTTTCGCCAAGTTCATGGCCAGATCATGTTATATCTATAACAAGCTGAAGATGCCAGGGCCAAAAGGAGTGATCACCATAAAGGGAGACTTCAAATTGGAAAACGAGCTGTAAAAATAAAACACTCTTTGCGCAGAAAAGGTGATAGGAAAGGAAGAACGGAAGGAGTTGGCAAAAGAAGTATCACCGACAGAAATGCCGGCAGGAAAAGAAAGCCGGAAGTCGGCAGACAGCTTCAAAGCTTCCGAGAATACAAGACAGGTTATCCTAGATCCTAAAGATCCGACAAAGTTTGTCGTCATAGGAACTGGATGACCGACAAATAGGAAAGCGAGCTCATCAAGTTACTCCGTGAGAACTGGGACATTTTTGCATGGTGTCCAGCGGACATGCCAGGCGTACCCAAGGAACTTGCTGAGCACCAACTCAAGGTGATTCCAGTATCTAAACCCGTCAAACAAGGTCTCCATCGACTTGATGGAAGAAGACGGAAGGTTATTGGCAAAGAACTTATCCGGTTATTGGCAGCTGATTTTATCCGGGAAGTTATACATACTGAATGGTCTGCAAACCCAGTATTAGTCCCGAAGAAAGATAGCACTGTTCTTAGGATGTGTATAGATTACACCGGCCTGAACAAATTGTGTCCAAAAGATAGATTTGCATTACCGCGAATCGATCAAATAATAGATGTCACTGCTGGCTCCGAGCTTTTATGCTTTTTGGATGCTTATTCCGGGTATCATCAAATACGTATGAAAAAAGAAGACCAAATCAAAACCTCCTTCATAACCCCGTACGGAACGTACTATTACATAACCATGCCTTTTGGCCTGGAGAACGCAGGTGCAACTTACCAGTGTTGCATGCAACGATGTTTGCATGCTCAGATTGGCAAAAATGTTCACGTCTACGTGGACGACATTGCCGTCGTTTCCAAGGAAAAGGACACGCTTCTTGAAGATTTGCGAGAAACCTTTGAAAATTTACGCACTTATAAAATGAAGTTGAATCCGTTGAAGTGCGTATTCGGGGTTCCCTCAGGTATAGAAAGCAATCAAAGACGCTGGAGATAGTCCTCCAGCTCCCGGATAGCCGATACGGCGGCTCGCTTCGCTCTTCCTCATCGTCGCCTTCCTCGTAAGTGGATATGAGACTATCGAAGGCGAAGCCCGGCGCCAGCAAGCCTACCGGAGGAAGAATCACCGATCTCACTAAGCTGCCGACCTCCTCCACTGGGTCACGGAGTTTGTCATCCACCATCGTGGGAAAAGAGTGCAGCTTTCTGAACGCTTCCACGAAGAACTCCAGAAGGGGACCTAGCCCCTCCCACCCTTGGCGCGGGGATGGGAAGGCCCAACTCGGTCATGGGTGTCATCGGCATCCTAGCGCAAGGCAGCCGCATAGTTAGCATGCTGCAGGGCTCTAGCTGTTGAACCTTTGCCACGACGGCCTCCTGTGCAACCCACGGCAGCGGTTGGCTGGCCGAGAGTTGCTCCTAAGGCGCTGCTTCGTGCTCTTGGGCTCCCCACATGGTTCTTTATTTGAAAAATATTCGTTTTTTCATATTTTAAAAATCCGATTCATTTTTCTTTTCTGTTTCACTACACTTTTCTCAAATATGGAACCATTTTAAAATTTGAACCATTTTTAGTTTGAAATCATTTTTAAAAATTAAACCATTTTTCGGTTCAGAACCATTTTCAAATTTGGAATAACTTTGGTTCACCGAAAATTTTGGTTCACTTTTTTATTTGGTTCATCGATATTTTTGGTGCACCGAAATTTTTTGTTCACTATTATTTTCGGTTCACCGGACTTTTTGGTTCATTATTAGTTCTATTTCACAGAAAATTTTGGTTCACCGTTATTTTTGGAGCATCCGCATTTTCTGTTCACCGAAAAGTTTGGTTCGCTATTAATTTTTGTCCATCAGCATTTTTTTGGGGCATCGATGGTTTCACTATTTTTTTTGGTTCACCAAAATTTTTGGTTCAAATTTATTTTTTGTTCAAACGAAAAAATTTCAGATTAAAATTTGTTCAAATTTGAGAATTTTTGCCGGCCCATTAGCGGGGGAGCTGCGTACATGCCAGCTGCGGGCGAGCGGAAACCCTATATAACGTCTATAGCGAGTCCTATAAGGACTCGTCCGCGTATCACGATGCAGATGGGCCGGCCCACTAAGAGAAATATGACAAGAGAAAATAATATGCGGGCGGGGGGATTCGAACCTGAGACCAGAGGTCCGCCCCAAAGGAGCTATGCCACTGCGGAAGTCCACGCTGTGGGTACTGTTTTATCTTTTAATACTTTTTATCTCTCTATTTTCCTATTTTTATTTTTTGTTTCTTTTTCGCTTTATTCTTTCTGTTTTTTATTTTTCTTTTTTGTTTCTTTTACATTTTATTCTTTCATTTTCTGTTTTAAACTAAAAAATGTTCAAAGTTTAAAATGTCCGAATAAAATCTGAATATGAACAAATTTTTAAATAAATAAATTTCAAAAATGAACAAATTTCTAAAATGAATAAATTTCTGTAATGGACAAATTTATAAAATGAACAAATTTCAAATTTGAACAGTTTTAAAAATTGAACAATTTTTAAATTTAAACAAATTTCGAATTTGAACATTTTTAAGTTTGAACTAAAAATCAAAAAAAGAAAGAATTAACAGAAAAGAAAAAGAAACAAAAAAAATCGGAAAAGAAAAAAACAGAAAATGGGAAAAAATGAAAACAGGAAAGAAAATTGAAATAAGAACACAAAAATAATGACACAATATAAAAGTCTAAAGCGTAGGATGTACAGAAATGTAATGTGGCGTACTGGTTACGAGCATTCCCTGCAAAGGGAAGGTCCTAGGTTCGAGCTGAATTAAATGGACCGAGCTTGGTCCAGCTCGTTTGGCCCGCGATTTTTGTTATAACGGGAGAGGAAATGGGCTGGATTACGTGGCCTGTTTGGCTGGTCAATAGACACGCTCAGTACGGGAGGGTTATCTTCTCCTTGTTCCTCAGTCCTCACAGAGTACCCAATCAAGGTCGCCGCCCAGCCGCTAATCCTTGTAGCCTAGGTGCCTAGCATCAGCGCCATCCATGCCCCACCGTCTCCTCTCTGTCGTCACCTCTAGGGCGGTCGTTCTCAACATCACTTCGCGTACACGAGCAGAGCTCCGCAACGCCCGCCTTCTCCGACATGTTGGTGGCGCCGCGCCGCCGCTGCCGGGGAATGTGTCCCCACATGGCACTGTCATACGCCATGTGGCTCGCGAGCCACACCGAGCTTCACCGAGCCAGGGGAAAGCTCGGGCCAAGCTCAGTTTCATGGCTCGTCGGAACAACGAGCCGAGCCAGGCTTGGCTCGAGAACGGCGAGCTTCTGGCAGACCGAACTGGAAGGACGGGTAGGTTTGGAACTTTGGATTCAGTGCAACCTCGGCCCTCACATATTCAGTCCGGAGTGTAGGATGACTTCTTGAAAGCCACATCTGAGCCCATACTCTGATTACGTTACCTAATCACGTTATCACGGTTGTGCTAATGGAGTATGACACATCTAAAGCCCATACTCCCTCGTAAGTAGGATGACTTCTTGAAAAGAACATATCTCGCCAAGGTGAAGCATATATATGCCATCTCTTATCTGCTGCGATGAAGCCCTCTGAATTCTTAATCTGCTACCGCAAACATTGACGGATCCATAGACAATTTGTACATTTTTCCCGCGCTCAATCAGCTGATGTTCCGTAGAGTACCTTGTGCAGCGTATGCGGACACGTAGTCTCCTTTGTAACCGGCGCCCATGTCGGCAGCGGCAGCTATTGGCGACAGCCACGGTGTCGCCTTGCGGGCCAGCGCGTACACCCCGCCTTCCTCCTGGCTCTCTGCACATGCACGGAAAAGAGCATATTTCCGGTCGCTTACTTGTTACTCCCTCTGTACCGGAATATAAGACGTTAAAGGTTTGGTAGGCCAATTTTCGTCACGTTACAAACTTTTACGCGTTTCCCCTTCTACCCTCACACAGCCGCACTCGCTCCCCACCGCTCTCACTCCCCGTTTCTCTCTCTTCGCATGGCAGTCGCTCTCTCCCCACAGCTCCCCGTCGCCGGCTCGCCGTCCTCTTCCTCTCGTTTCCCGTCGCTGCCCTCTCCCTCTGGTCGTCACCGCTCCCCACCGCCGCTCCTCACCACCTAGTGTCACCTTCACCGCCGCTCCACACCTCTGACCCTAGAAACCCGCCTGCGCAGAGAGTTTGATGCCAAAGGTAGAATTTTTATGCGCCGGAGATGCGCTGCTGGGCGAGGAGGTGGTGGATCTCAGTGCGTCGGCCCTCGATCTGCTTCTGGAGAGGCGGGAAGGAGGCGCTGAAGCAGCGCCCCGAGCGGTGGATCTGAAGCTGCCACAGTGCGCCGGAGCGAGCGGCGTCGGAGCAGGCGTGAAGACGGCGTCGTCCTCAGGGTGCCACCATGGTAGTGCGTGTACGCCAAAGCTTCAGATTGCACGGACACGGGCTCACGGCCATGGTACGCGGGCACGGCCACGGTGCCAATGCATACAAGTATGATGTGCTCTCTCTCTTTCTCACTCCGTTCAATTGCTTGCTTCGATGCAGTACTCATGTTTTTGCTCTCTTGAACATAACCGAATTTAAACAAGAAAATCCACAGAATTTCCAGGAAACTTGTGTCTGAATCTGCATGTTGTGATGCTTGCACTTAATTACTATGTGCATATTTAGTGATTTTGTAGGAATAAATTTAAACTGCTCTGTGCATATTCTTAAATTTGATGCATTTCAGTACAAGAAAATCCACAGTACTGCTTGAGTGTTTCTGTGCCGATGGGGTTGAAGTAGTGCAGTAAACTGTCATTCACGTGTCAGTGTTCTATAATTAACGGACTTAAAGTATGTTTTTAGGAGCTTTATTCAATTGAAAGGTTGCTTCTGTATGGTTTTATAGATGATCTGAATATGGTTACATCCTAGAACTGACAATGGTGATGTTGCAATGAATTTTAGTATTCATGCAGTATTGGATTATTCATGGACATGAGTACTGGAGTAGCTGTACTTGGAGTACTCAAGATAAATTAGAGGCAGTAGCATGCTTGCTTGTAAAATTTCTTCAACTTGATTGTATTCTTGTACTTGTAAGTTTGATCCGTGTAAAATTCATGTGCTGGAGTAAACTTGCAATGAATTTTTTCTCTCTTTCAGTAGTTATTGACTACAATTTCCTGATTGAGTAGCCATAGTTATCCCAAATAGTTTGTGTCTTATTTCGAATAGACTTGCTTGCACTTTCAAATTTCATTTGTATAGGAGTAGCTCTATAAATAGAAATAAACTTGCTTGCAGTTTACTGATTGAGTGGCAGTAGCTATTCCAAATAGTGTGTGATTGAGAAGAACAGGAGCAAGTGTTCTTCGTCGAAAAAGTACTCCAAGATGTCTGCTTCCACATATTCTGTCGGTACTGCTTGCTTGCTTGCAGTAGAGTATGAACTGTTTTGATTTCATAAACTGAACTTGCAGCTTACAGTTCTTGCAGTAGTGTCAACACTGAATTTGTAGTATCTGGGGTTCCGTTCTTACATCCTGGTTTAAATGTAGGAGCACATTTCACGTACAGTTTGGAGTACTAGCTTGTTCAATCTGAATGAATGCTTTGTCCTGAAATTAGAGTAGCTCTTGTTGTACTCTGAAATATTTGGAGTGATATTGGAGTACATGCTTAACTAACGGTGCCATTTGGAGTACATTTTCTTGCTTGATCTGAACATTTGCTTGCGGTAATACTGTACATTATGTAATTTAAACTTGCTACTCCCTCCGATCCGATAAATGCGTCGCTGGAAACTAACTATGTATGTTCAACTTAATACTACACATCCGACACTTATTTAGGATCGGGGGGAGTACTACATGTGCTTTCTGTCAGCATTTTAAACCTGATGTCATGGAGTAACTTGTTATTGTGAGTGAGTTTATAATTACACACACATACTGGTTCGGATTTTACCGTGCAGAAAAGAGAGGTTATCTATATGTTATTCCAGTGAGGGAGTGAGTGCAGAAAAGAGAGGATTATTTATGCAGCAAGATAGTCCCATATAAACTGGCCCTTACATAGTTTACATATCATGCAACTTCCTAGTTTGTTGTAGTGGAACCATGGTTAATGACTGCTGTTATTCTGACCAAATTGACTATTTTCTGTAAATGAATTAGGGATAGTGCTATATCTCAATATCGAGAGGAGTATATTTCATCATATTGAGTACTCATGTATGATGGATACTGGAACCAGCAAATGCATTTCATCACTAAACTATCAAATGAGTACTCAATATGGAACTCTCTGTCTGAAAATCACATCCATGGGTATACAAAATAACGAGCCGAACTTGCTTTGTATCAACAGGACAAATGCAACATAACCTGAAGGTGCTCACTACTGCAACATAATCTATGATAAACTGAATTTATACATGTTCATCATACTTATAGCATCATGTGGTTCTTGGTCATCATGTGGTTCTTGTTCATCATGGGGTCCTTGTTCTTGCATTATTTCATTTTCTTCGTCTGCGGGTGGCGTACAGTTGAGGTCCGGAACTGCAATGTTGATTTGTGAATCAAATGTTGCAGGGCCGAAGGAGAATCACAAGTTCACAACCGAGTCGACAAGGATCATAGCGACGTGCTTGGCCACAGGAGATGCACAGGTTCTTGCCCAAAGATCATGGCGAGGTGCTTGCCCGGAGGAGATCACAACCAAGTGCCTCATGGAGTCGAATCGGCTAGTGATCATGACACGGAGGACCTGGGGCTCCGGGGACAATGGCTCTAGCGACGAGGAGATCACAACCAAGTGCCTGATGGAGTCGAATCCTGACTAGTGATCATGACGCAGAGGACCTGGGGCTCCGCTCCGGGGACGACGGCTCCGGGGACGACGGCTCTGGCGACGACCTAGGGCTCCGTTGATCTTGTGCCCCAGCGAGGAGATCTGGGCGCAGAGGCTAGGGTATCCAGCGATGAGATCTAGGCGCGGAGGGGGAGGATCAGCGGCAGGATGTGGGGACGTGCGATCCCCGGGGAGGAGATCTGGCGATTCCAAGATCTGTTCGTTGTAGCGGATTGGTTTACTGCGGGAGGGCATTACGTGTTATTTATGTAAATAAGTGGGGGCAGACATGTCAACTGAGCGATTTGTGCAGCTTGTCGGAAATTGTTTTAACGTCTTATATTCCGGTACGGAGGGAGTACATCGCTGGCTGCACACACACGACAGAGATACCGGATTAACATTGTCCGAACAAACAATCAGCACTGCAGCCCAGTAATAAGTCAGATACATTGGTCGAGACAAACAATCAACTTGAGTCCAGTTTGCTGTCTGTACTTTCTTCATGATGGAAACACTAATTGTCGATTCAGATGCAGCGGCACATGCACAAATATTTTACAAGGTAGCACGACGGACAGAGACAGTAAAAGGGTTCAGATGGGCCTCCCAGTCCCAGATGATCCAACAGTAAGAAGTCTCTAGTAACAACCTGAAAAAAATTCTGATACATCGACTGGTCAAGCACATGGTCTGTTGTACTGATTGTCAGGTCACCGGGACTATACATAAGGCTGGTACCAATGCATCTCCCACTATTCACGGGCTATAGCCCCGCCACGTCACCGTTTTTCATCACTCTCACGACACTCTCATGGGCACGGTGCCAGTGCACGGGCTATAGCCCGGGCTATAAGATTCTCTCTCTGCCACATCAGCTTTTCTCTCTCCTCCACGTCAACACATATTTTTGAGACGAAAACATTACAAATAATGCAAGGAAATAATTTTATTGAACTAAATTGTTACCGATTACATACTAATTAATAAAATTGCATAATAAATTGTAAAAATTACATAAAAATTAAACAATCTAATCCTCGTGCTCGTCCTCGTCGTCGTCATCCTCTTGCAGCCCTAGCTCTTTTTCCACTATCTGGATGGCCTTGGCATGTTTGCGCTTTTCAGCTTCGTTCATGCCGGCGGTTGAGCGGTCTTGCAATTTGTTATATTGCTTCAGTAGCTTAACCTTCAATAAACCTTTCCACATTTTCTTCATTCCGAAGGTTGCACTTGATGCCTCACTGGACGATTCCTTCTCCTTGTTCTTTCCCTTGCGAAACGCGGCCTTGGCCTTATCGCGGCCAGGAGGACGCGGCTCCTCCTCCGTCGCGTCGCTAGAGCTGTACTCACCTCCGACCCCCAGACGGGTTCTCTTGGAACTGGAGTCAGTCCCACTACCAGGACCATGCTGTGCTCTCCACTTCGCTTCCTTGCGAACAGCTTCCCACCACTTGAAGCGTTTGAAAGGCTGAGTCACTCTAGGGTCATTTGCGTACCTCGTCAGTGCCGCTTCCATGACCATTGCATCGTCTGCTCCACTCTGACGTATCGCTTCTTCTTGGATGTGGTATCCATTGAACAAGGACACCTCACGGTTGTAGACGTTCCAGTGATCCTTCAGTTGCTTCGCGGTCCTATGGCGGGCAGGATCGGCGGTAGAGTTGAACGTCTTCGCTATTCCACCCCAAAAACTATCGCCGGTCTTGCTATTGCCACGGCGAGAGTCCTTGGAGTTGAAAATCCAAGCATTCACCTGCAACGAAATAGATATTGTCTTAGTGAAAAATCCAAACAAAAACCAACTCCGAAATAAACATGTGACGGGTAAGAAAATTACCAGTTTTTCCTCGTCCGCACTTTTCCACTCGACCCTCTTTGGACGCGTTGGTACCAGTGTTTCCGCGGCATCGGACCCGTCGCTTGGAGCACTGCCTTCTGGAGCAGACGATAGAGGTGGTTGCTGATACGGAGGAGGTGGTTGCTGATACGGTGGAGGTGGAGCGTATGAACCGTATGGATATGAAGGTGGAGCGTAAGAACCATATCCCGTAGGAGGGTACGGAGGAAGTGGACTCCCGCTACCTGTAGGTGGAGGTGGAGGTGGTGGTGCGTAAGCATACGGAGGATGCTGGTATGAACCATATCCCGTAGGAAGCGGACCATATGGCCCCGGAGGTGGTGTGTTGGAGGGGTACAACACTCGGGGATGCGGCGAAGAACCGGCATTCGACCGACGATATGTGGGAGAGACATCTTCTATGTGACTAGGTTGTGACCCGTCAGACTGCAAGAGTTCCGTGAACAGGGTGTTATCTGGAGTCCAACCCGACATGGCGGAGATGGTATGAGAGAAGAGAGAAAGAGAGGTGTGAAATGGTGTGAAGAGAAGGGATGGATATGGGGGGGTATTTATAGGATTGGAGATGGAAATTTGGGTCAATTTTTTTTTTTTCCAGCCAGCCACGCTCCCCCCCAACGGCTAGCTGACGTGGACCAATGGGGGGGCGCCACGTCAGCTAGCCGTTGCCCCCCCAACGGCTAACTGCTACCGCCCCTCCCTACCGCCCCTACCCGCCAGCGCGCCGCCCCACCCTCTCTCCCTCTCGCCCCACCCTCTCGCCCCGTACCCGCGCTACCGCCCCGCCAACGCGGGCGGCAGGCCGGGCGACAGCCGCCTCGCGCCGGGCGGCAGCGCCACCGCCCGCCGGCCCCTACCGCCCCCCACTACCGCCCCCTCTCGCCCGCCACCGGGCGGTAGCGCCCCTACCGCCTCCTCCTCCAGCTCCGGTTGGCACCAGCCTAATCAGCTGCATTATGCGGCAGTGCTCCACCAACTGCACAAACGGAAAATGTCAATGATTAATAGGTGGTAATAACAGCATGCAAATGGGAACACAACGGTATGTATTGTACTCCTAGCTTTACCTTGGATTGTTGGGCGTGATGGACTACGGATCTTGGTCAGACCCTCTTCACAGTGGGTCGATTTGGATTTTCTGCGAGCTCAGCCCTCAGGTATGCCAATTCGGAGTCATCGTAGTCACCTTCCAGCACAACTTCTTTCAGGCTTGCCAAAGTTGGTAGCCCCAAGAGTGTCTGACTATTGATGTCTGCCCAAAGGAACTTGAGTAGTTCGAGCTTAAGGGCTGATCCTCGTTCAAACTTCAACGATAACAGCTCATCTGTGGCCTTCTCCTCTATCAAAAGCGTATCAAGTTCCAGCACCACCAGGTTCGGGAACATATGTGGATGGAATCTGAGACAAGCATCACGCTGCTCGAACGAGTTCTTCAACAGATGCAAGGATGCCAGGTTCGGCAGATTCCCAAGGACCTGTATGGCAGCATCGTGCTCTGATATCCTAGAGCTCCGTAGCTTCAGCTTCACCAGATTTTTCAGCCCCTGGATCCATTCTGGCAGTTTCACCAGGTAGCCGTACAGCTTGAGCTTCTGCAGGTTTTCGGGGAATGAGAATGTTCCCTCCAAGCAGCCAGATAAACCTGGTTCCCCCTCTGACCGAATCGACAATGACTCCAGGCGGCTTAGACCAAGAACCGCCGAACACAGTTCTTGTCCATTTTCCTTACTGACGCCGGTCACTCCCAACTTGCGCAAGCGCGTGAGCCCTTTTATGTCCTGCAGGAGGGCCTTTCCCCGATGTGCAATGTTGACAACACCTAGTGTACTACAACACCATACACGTCCAGGCGCATCGCAATAAGAGGGAATATATAGCAACAAAAATTAGTGCACACATCACGGCGGCTAAAGTCATCTTCATCTAGGAGCTGAGGCGCACACCATAGAGCACAACATACACACGAATAGAGAGACAACACACATGCCCTTCCCCCCATTAACCCTTCACAACCAAATTCTTCACACGAGATGTCCTCATCCACTGTTTTCAAACCAGCATAAAGATTGTTCAGCTTCTGCAGATTAATGATACTCTTCGGCAGCTTGTTTATTTGTGTACCTCTGACATCTAGCGTCTGGAGTTCTCTCAAGTTACCCAATGAATTTGGCAGGTGGGAAATATCAAAACATCCCCTTAGAGAAAGGTATCTTAGGTGAAGAAGCTTACCAATATGCTTAAGGTGGTGATCACGTACAACTGTTGTATCTTCCAAGTCCAACACTCGCAGTAAACTCATCTTGTCAGAAATGAAAAATGACTTGCACTGACCAAAAACTGTTACTGATCGTACACGGGACACATCCACTATGCTCTCGAATTCACTCTGGTCTCCTTGCCAATTACCGTTTATAGCAAGGTGGCGCATCATGGCTTGGTTGTTTGAGCTGCAACCTTCCTCCAATGTAAAAACAAGATTTTCTTCCATCGACTTTGAGATGCCGATGTCACGCATGAGATCATGAACTTGGCAGGAATCAATCCCTTTTGTACTATGGATTGATCCTTGAGAAGGTAGAATCATACTCCTGCTTATAAGTTCCATGAAGTAATCATCTGCTGTTTCCTCCATAGACTTGCCTCGAACCTCCCTTGAGTAACCCTCCGCAGTCCACCGACGCACCAAGCGTCCCCGCCCAACCCTTTGGTCCTCATGAAATATGGGCATATACAGGAAACAGGACTTGAGGTGATAGGGTAAACCATCATAGCTTCTCATTAGGACGGTTCTTATGGTCCCAAACAGTGGATTCATCTCCAACTCGGCACTAATATGCTCATTCAGTTTCCTCCATTCCAAAGTTGTTTTTGGTTGGTTCGCCAAGAAGCCACCTATGGTGACTATTGCAAGGGGGAGTCGGTTGCACTTCTGTAGGATCAGTTCTGCTTGTTCAGCCAGCTCAGGGTATTGCTTATTCAGATCTATAGTTTCCTTAAATACCTGAAGTTTAAGCAATAGAGTTCTTTAGAATCTTGACAACTAAATCAGGCACAAAACAATATTTCAAGTATTGTTTGACTCATCTACAATTTGCAATTTAGGAATGACTAGGACTCACTCGAGTGAGAATTAAGTTAGTTCTCACTCAGATGGCATCAGCCAGTTGCATGTGCAACTCATGAAATCTGAGTTGCAACTGAGTGCCACATATGTGCAACTGGGAAAAATATTAGTTGCAAGTTATGTATAATTAACAACCCACACGAATCACAATGTAAATCCAATGAGATTCGAGTTGAGTGAGCTCTAACTTAATTCTCACTCGAGTGAGAAATAGCAAAACCGATATTTCAAGTATTGTTTGACTCATCTACAATTTGCAATCATGTTTTAATCGATAAGTGTTATATGTAGCACTGATCACGAGAGTTGCAATATAGATTTTCATTCAACTCCTAGTATGAACATGTTAGAATATGTGTCCAAGATGTAGATAGAGGTAATCTAGAGGCACAGATTCGATCCGATGTGTTGAAGGAAAACGTTGTTCCGCAGAAAAAATCGAAGGCATCGGCGGAGCTGGGCGTACGAGGCAGCAGATGCAGGTTCAAAGGCAGCAGTACCAGATTTGTTTACTAGAGAAACGGGAGGTCGATTTCCCAGGAGATGTGTGGCAGTGTATTGGATCAGATTGGAAGCGTGAGAAGGAGAAAAGGAAAAACAAAGAAAAGTCACGTGGTATTGTGTTTTTGTAGTTGAGCTCTTAGCTACACGTACATAAGACATTTTTCCAAGATTTTTTATATTCTCTGCACGCTCAATTCTTATGACATCGGACAAAGCTCGGAGCAGCCTGAAGTGCGGCGTGGAAGGACCGTGCATCTACAAGGCGTCTAGCAATACACATCGGTGCTTGGCTGATACGACGTGAGGTGGAGCATGGTTGTGGTAGGATACATTCTGCTGGATCGAACTGGAGGTGGTCGGACGGACAGTAGAGGATCATGAGATAGGCAACAGCAACGCAGGAGCACGATGTTGATGGTGTCGAAGTTATGTGGTGTGGAAACACGTGGTGCATGCCCGAGGGTTTGCGTGCTTCAACATGTAATGACACCGCTGATTCAAGACGGTATACAAATGGGAGCTTGAAATCGAGGTAGCCTAGGTAGCTACATGCAGTCATGTTGAAAGTCGAGCCGGTTGTGAAGGGAGATTTCACTCGGCTGATAAGGGGCTACGGCATAAGGATCCAGAGATTCAAAGCCTAATCCAGCGGAAAGGCGAGTGAGACGTTGTTTGAACTGACGCGTAGGGTTCAAAGGAAACGTAAGGTCGGGCATGATCGGTGTCAGGAATGAACACATCGGGACAATGACACTGGTCGTAGGACATGTGGTTCTCAAAGTGTGGATGTGGGCAGTGTTGCCGAGTAACAGGTTCATGATGGCGACAGTCTATCGAGACCGGGGGATGGACGAGAGCTGACCATGAAGAATTTGCGAAAGTGGCGATGAGATAGTTGTGAATTTGACTCGAGATGGCTCAAGCAACAATGAAATTCTTTCAAGTTTTAGACGTGCAGTCAAAAACAGCGAGGATGATGAGTTAAGCTAACTTTTATTTGGGACACCCATGTGAGTTGTTCACTCTCACGTTGATCAAGGACGAGGCTACCAAGGCTACCAAGGAGATGATACATCGTGTCGTCAACATGGTGACTTCATGATTGTCGTGTGACGGTGTTGGATGGATACCCCGGAGAATTGAGAGCACAAAACAAGATTGTGGAATAACTTAATTATTGTGGGAGTATTGATTGTGACGAAGCAATTGAGGGACTACCTTACAGGTGAAGTCATATGAAGCCAACGGAGTAGGAGCGGATCATGGAGCGGATCTCATGATCGATGGTTCAAGTCTAGCTACATGGAGGTTTGGAAATGACGGCTTCAAGATGGCGAAGGTCATATTCGACAAAGTGGAGTTTGCTGGAATATGTGTATGAGTAGGCTTACAATATGACTTGGAATTAAACGGAAGGTTAGGTGTTTGAGTCAAACACGTGTAACCTGACCTAATATATGAAAATATCGGGCGTAGCCCAAATAGACAGAAGAAAACTGGTAGGTTAGACATAAGATCTAGATGAGACAGTACGACGCCCGTGGCAGTGGCAGCCGGACCGGCATGGTGTTCGTGATCTGATGCGTCTGTATACCTCGTCGGGCTTGTCGTCGATGGTACTACCTTGTACGATGGTACTATCTTGTTTAGTACACGGGGAAGGAGCATCCATTAAACATGCCCCGAAGATGTATGCCTTGACTGTCGACCTGTGTTACCAAATCTCGTTGTTGTTGCTGTTATTGATGGGCCTTGGTAGATTGATTCTACGCCTCGGATTATAACGGAACCATGATTGTAGTACAACTGAACAACAATTGCTAAATAATGGAGAATCGAGGTGTTGTAGATAGAGATACATACAAAAGAAGTCGTTTTGGTTCAAGAGCTAAATGATGGAAAAGAATCCTTGGATGACATATACAAATGAAGAACTATCGTACTTTCTTATTACTTACTCCCTCCGTCCACAATTATAAAATGTTTTACATATTCCAATGGGGCTATATACGAAACAAAATAAGGGTTTTACATATTGCAATGTGGGCTATATACGGAACAAATGAGCAAATCTACACAATAAAACGTGTCTACATACATCCATTTCAGAAAAGAAAAAAAAAACCTAAAACATCTTATAGGTGTGAATGGAGTGAGTACCTTTTTAGCAAAAAGTTCACGCGCATCCTTGTATTCCAGATATTTGAGCTTGTATATATTTTCTCTTTGCACTGAACAATGTTTAGCAATATTCTCTTCCCTTGTGGTGATTATGATCCGGCTTGTATTTTCCATTTCGTGGAAAATTGGTTTTATCATGTCCCATTCTGCAGTAGATGATACATCATCAACAACAATCAAGCACTTGTTTCTTTTCAAAAGCTTTGCCAATTCCTTGATCAACTCTGCAAGTGGCAATAAAAGTAATGCACTCTTGCTACTGCCCATAAGACCCACAATTTCCTTCTTTTCAGAATGTTCTCTGTCTAGTTGCATAACTAAGCTTCGAAGGAGTTCCGGTAGACTGAAAGGGCGCATAACTGTGACACAAGCATACTTCTCAAACATGCCATTGAGCTTGTTGTGGTAAATTTCTTTGACTAGAGTGGTTTTTCCAAGGCCACCCATTCCCCACACTGAGATCACCTGGAATTGAGCAGTATCTTGGCTTGCAACTAATCTAATAATCTCATCTTTTTCTTTTTCTCGCCCAACAGCATGAGATTCCTCCAAAGCTGCCACCATCGTCCTGATGCGAGTGAGGCTCTTTCTGGCTACATTCATACCATCACCACCCTGAGATTGATCCTCTAAAATTTCACTCATGAGCACTCTAGACTTATCATTTATGGTAGTGAAACTGTTTGAACTTGACACCGTTGCATCTTGAGAAATCTGTGCACAAGCGATCAATGTATTCCATGTTGAGAATCTTATACCAAAATGAATATAAAATAATACTAAATAGTATAAGAATCATTAAAATTATTCAAAATACAATTTCCCATTTGAACCCCAAACCGAAGCGTTTCCATCGCATTTCCCAGAGAAATTACAACCTAAAATGCCAAAAATATTGAATCGAATATGTGTAGGTGTACATACATAATACAACTTGTATGTGAGAATGGATTCTTCTGCTACGGGTTACCTAGATTTTTTTTAGGTAGTCACTACTTATATACTACTCCTACTATTCGTTCTGAATTTTAAATGTGAGAAGTAAAGTACAATCACTTCTACACTTTGGTCATAATGCCACGCATAACTAGACAAACGAAACAATATGAATGGATAATATGGTGCAAACTACATAGTGTATTCTAATGCTACTTTCTCGTTCCTGTGGTATTTTTTCAAACAGTAGTTGTATATTATAAGAGTAGATGAGAAGTATAACTTTAAATAATACCTTTTCGTGGAAAGCATAAATATTCTGATCCCCAGAAAATTGCTTCAGCTCTGATACACTGCTTTCTTGTGCTACACATAGGCTTGCAACTTCAACATGCATTGTTGACACTATGATTCTGCTCCCCATCTTGTTGTTTGGGAAGCATTTCTTAACCCGATCCCATTCCTCAATAGTAGATAGGTCATTAAGCACAATCAGGTACCTTCTCCTGTTGACATATCCATTAAAAACCTCAGTTAACTCTTGCGATGTCTTATCCATTTCCAACAGAACATTAACCCCTACGGCTGCGTGAAACTGCTCCACCAAACTCTGAACGAAGTCTTTTGGATTAAAAGGATGCATCATCCTGACCCAGGCTCGGCATGAAAAGCTTCTTTTAACATCAAGACTCTCGTAGACCCTCCTGATGATGGATGTCTGACCAAGATCCACACTAGTTCCCCACACGGCGATCACCCGAAGGTCATCCTGCTTCTCGTTGACCAGCTGAACAAGATCAACTTTTGATTTGGCCCGCTCTGTGTTGCACCTTGCTTCATGAATGTCAAGCAGTGCTGCTGAAGTAAGGCTAGTCTGCTCGGCAGCCATGATGGCCTTGGAGCCAGAGCCCTTGATGAGGCTGTAGCGTTGGTTTCTCTGGCTAATATCCTCCACGTTGGCTCTGAGCTCCTTCATCTGCTTGGCCACACGGCGCCGATCGAGTAGCGTGCGATGGATACGCCACCAGGACTGCTTGTGGAGGCGGACAGCGAATTCCTGGAGGCTGTCCTCGACGTCATAGGCCACATCGCGGACTTGCTTCACCCACACCTTGACCACCATATTTTCCACTCCCTCGTCATGGGCGGCCATCAGAAAGGCCTGCATCATCTCCAGCTCGTTGGTGATGAATAGCTGGTCACGCCGGACTCCGAGCTGCAAAGCGACCTCCTCGGCTAGAGCGGATTTGGCATAGCTGAGCGCTCCATTCAGCACGGACTTGCCAACACTTAGCGTCGTCGCCTCCATTGGTTAGCTTGTGTGTATTGCTGTGCTGGTTGGAGGCAGCAGTGCAAATGCTAGGTGGGAGAAGATACATAAGATGAGGATGATGGATTAAAGGGAGTAGCTCGCTTGGCTGGAAGAGCGCGTTCGGAAGTTGACTTTGCTAGATTCCCGGTTTATGACATGTTCAAGCCCTGATAATTAAAGTTCAGCTGAATTGGTCCGGCTAGAGCATGTGCTACTTATTAATCGTGTCTCCAAGTTAAGCTCCAGTTGAATATATGCAGGCAGAAAGATATGCATTCAAAATTACAGCAAAAATGGGAAAAATGTATGGGATGCGAGTCCACGAAATGGCTCGCAGGAGGCATAAAACAGACAACTAGTGACTGCATTCCATATTTTCACACTGTAATAGTAGTGCAGAATCGACTTGAACCGGCTCTGCTCTTGCAGGTTATAGATGGATTTAGATGAAACCTCATCAGAAACTAAAGTTCAGTTCTCTAGATAACTAAAATTCTGGATCATTTGTGATGGATGGAGGTAGTAGTGCTAATGCTCGGGTAAGTAGATCCAGAAGCCAAAGATGGTAGATTAAAAGGAGGCAGCCCTTTGCTGCTAAGTTGACTTTGCTATGCTCGATGGAAGTTCAGCTTACACAGGAGGAGGCTAGCTAGAACATGAAGAGCTTCGTATGAAGCATAAAGAAAATGGCACGCTCGGCGGGACGCACTGGCGAGACCTCCTCCCCCTTCTCCCTCTCTATCGCAGCCTCTCCAAAGCTCGTACCGGCGACGGGCGGAGGACGGCATTTTGGCTCGATGACTGGCTGCCCGGCGGGCCCCTTGCTGCGTCGATGCCTGCACTATTCTCCCACTGCACCTCCCCGCCCGCCACCGTGTGCCAGGTCATCATCGACGGCGTTCACGCCCACCTCGTCGCGCGGCTTACCCCCACTGCGGCGTCCCAGCTCTGCGCGCTGCAGCGCCTCGTCGCGCGCCACTCCCTCTCCGCAGGTGACGACTCGCGCTCTCTGCCGCTCTGCGGGCGTGCAGACGGGCGCCTCCACACCCAAACTCTCTACGCAATGTCCACGTTCGGCGGCGAGCGCGTGCCGTGGTTCACCTCCGTCTGGGAGAACCACGCCCCCTCGAAGGCCAAGTTCTACGTCTGGCTGCTCGTGCAGGGGCGCATACAGTGCCGCGCCAATCTCCTGCGCAAGAACATCATCGCCGTCGACGAGAGCGGGTGCGCGCTCTGCGGGGCTGCGTCTGAATCCCCCCAGCACATTGTCTTCACCTATCCGTTCGCGCGCCGTTTCTGGACAACGATCGGTGGTCTGAGCTGCGCGCTTGAAGTTGATCGCGCCGGCGACTGCCCGCTCGCCCCCACGATCCCTGCGAGAACTGCTCCCACCTTCAGAGTTTTGTGCCTCTGGCACCTCTGGAAGCACCGCAACGGCGTGGTCTTCGACCACCTCCCCCCCTCGATCACCCTCCTGCTCAAGAACGCGCGAGATGACGCCCACCTCTGGCGCCACCGTCTCCCCATTGCCCTCCGCTCTGATGTAGATTCTTGGATACGACAGTTCACCCCTCGCTCGCTCGCACTCTATAAAAATGGCTACAGAACCCTCCCCCCCCCCCCCCCCCCCCCTCCCTCTCTCGTTTGTCTAGGGCCCTTTTCGCCCCTTCCTTGTGATTAATCGAAAAGAGATTCAGGTGGGAGCTTTGCTCCTCCCGGTGAAAACTTCAAAAAAAAAACATAAAGAAAATAATATAAGGCTGCAGATGAAAACGAAGGCACAGGCTTATTCAAAACTAATTCTTTAAAAATACTACAGACCATGGGTGCCTCTGTGAGCCCGAAAGACCATTCTTTTGTTTTATCTGGCCACTGTGAACCCCAAAGGCCACTCTGCTATATGTCCTCTGTATCATTAATTAGCAGCGCACGTGAAATTTCTGCTTAGGAAGAAATTAAAGGGTAGCCTCTGCATTCACCGCTTGTGAACCCCATCTTGATGGCAATTAATTTTTCACATTATGGCATGCGAGTTCGTCGCCAGCTTAAGCAGTACGAAAAATGTTTGAGCATTCAGAATAATCCACTACTAGTGACTGATCAAAATGATAACGTTCAGCTACAAAACAGGGCATGTTGACATATCTCAAACATTAGGACCATAATGCATTCAAGACTCGAACTCTCGAAGCATGGTTTAGCTTTAGCCAACACTTTCTTCATAACAGTTCGTAACAGGGACTGCATTGCTAGAGCCTGGAGCCTGGAGGCACATCCCTTCTGGTAACACGGATCTAGGCTGAGTTAATATTGAATAAATGAATGCCAGAGAGAAATCAAATTTTCGCACAAAGCATATTCTTCCAATGACAGCGCTGATATGTCAAATAACAAGTTCATGCGTGCAAGTAACACTAATCAGGCCATTGCGAACCCCAAAGGCCACTTAATTATATATTCCCTATAACACTAATAAGCATCATGCGTGCGACTAAGAACAAGCTAGAATACAGGCTGTGGTATTTGTAAAAGTCCTCGTCATTTTAGTATGAGGCTGTACTGCGTACCCTGTTGCCAAGCTACATGTTCATCATCTCCCACAGGTGCGAATGATTGGAAGGAAGAAACTATATATGTTGCAAATTAAAAGGTAGCCGTGGTCACCATCTGAAGAACCCAAGATATAACCCAAGAGACGACATTGGCACTTGCCACAAGATGTCAAGACCCAACCAATTGCCAAAAATTCTCGTTGGGGATGTATCTACTATTGGAGATGACCTAAAAAAACCTTGCAGTTATTGCATACCAATGTGGCCTACCTGTAATCCACCTCATCTACTCAAGATGGGTAAAACTAAGCCAATCATGGATTAAGGAAAGGGATGTTACTCCCTCCGATCTATAAAAAGTGTCTCTCACTTAGTACAAAGTGAGCGACACTTTTTATGGATCGGATGGAGTAGTTTAATAAGTCAATAATTTTTGTGAACGCAAACTTGTTAGGATGATTAATTTTCATTCAGTTCGTCATAATTAAGAAAATTAGTTGGTAGGATCATCTTCAATGAATTTCTTCCCGACAATTTATTATGGTGAGAACAGGATTAGAGAACCTCAAATCACACATTCCCACTTCAAAGATCGATAATGGCTTGCTTGCACGAACAAACAACCTCACAGCATAAACTTTGTAATAATGCATTGGGTTGTGATAGAAATAGTCATCATCTGGTGGTGATGAGACTGAACAAATTGCGATAACAAAGTTGCCTAACCATTTTCCTTTTCTTTCTGAAATCATCGATGACATCAAACAGCAAAGCCAACATGGATGATAACAGTGTCCATATGAAAGGTCTACATCGATGCAGCTGAGAGTCAAATGAGATGTCTACGTCAATGATGGCTAAGAAGGGCGGGACAATAACAAGTTGCAGGGTTAATAACTTCAAATAAAATTAGATCCTAATACACCATACAGAGCAAGAACTCAAAGACATCACTGCCAAAGCAACCCTGGCCCTGCCTGCAACTACTGGTTATATTAGGCACAGCTGATAAGTGTGTACTTTTTTCATGAAATTAGATCCTTCGATATATTAGTCATCAATTATCATCTGCACGGCTGGGTGGAAACCTTGGATACTGAGGTTTACAGCTAGGCACTGCTTGCATGGAACTTTACAGCTTGGCACTCCTTGCAGTTGCCTCCATTAATTAGCTCCTGGTTGGTTTGTGTGCATTCATTTCGAATTTGTGAAGGAGTCGGTTTGCGAATGCCGAGCACTATGTCGATGCAGTAGCAGGGGCTTGCTTGGTTGCAAGGGTTGCTTTAATAAATTGAGCAATTGGTATTACTATAAGATGAAGACCAAGACTTGAGGCTTGGGTTGGGTCCAGGTCTGAATTATTTTAGCAGGGAGGGCATGTGCTACGTAACTCGGCTCGAGGTTGGTTAAATTAACCTTTCTTGCTCCTGGATGCTTGTTATCTTCCATTGGGATGAGCACAGGAATGTGGATGGGAAGAATAGGATGCCTCAACAAGGCTGCAAAAATAAATTACGCCTTTGTAAAAGCAAAAACAGAGGAGCTTGATCAGGACTATGTCAAGTAGCTAGGTTGGCTTATTTATTCAATAATCCTGATCAAGACCGTGTCACTAGGGACAACTGGTTAACATGATTTTCTTGCTTGGCTGCAGGAGCGCATCTACCGGTTGCTTTCATAAACCGTGCAACTGGCAACTGCTACTATTAGAAGAAGAGGAAGACCAAGACTCTTGGGGCTGTGCTGGGTCCAAGTCCTAATAATTAAGTTCTGACGGGGCTCGAACCCGCAGCTTCCGCCAAGTTTAGCAGGGCGGCATGTGCTACATGACGCAGCTCGAGGTTGGGTTTAAGTTAACTCTATTTGCTGCTAGATGCTCGGTATCATCCGTTGGGATGAGCGCAGAACATGAGGATGTGAATGGGATGCATCAACAAACACTGCAAAATACAGATTGCTTTGATTACGCCGGCAAGTTGCCCTATGTTTAGAATGGTGACAGCTCCACAATTCAAGTTAATTTCAGTATTTACTTCTACTAGGCGTATTTTAGAATGATGATAACATGTAGATGGCAATTGTGCTAGCCTGCTAGGTAGGGACAGCCGGACAGGGGGACATGGAGGACGTGCGCAACTCAGGCTCAGAGGGACGACGAGAGGGAAGAAAATATCACGTTGGACAGGGGAATTGTTCAGAGGCTCACCGTGCGCCCGGAATGGAGCGAGGAGGTGGCCGGCCGGAGCTGAGGTAGAGTCCGCCGCCCTGGAACAGCGGAGGTCGCGTCCCTCGCATCCTGGCGCTCCTCCGGGTACACCCAATCGAGACGGGGCGGGATTTTCCTGCCAGCTGCATGCGGCGGCGCACGAGCAGAGCGGCGGACTAGGGCGGCGCGGTGGGGAAAGGGAACATGGCAGTTCGCGCGTGTAAAGCTTAGGATGACGCTCATGCCACGTGGACAAATTGACCGTCCACGTCAATAAAATTATTATCCGAAATTCTTCAAAAATCTGTTTTTTAATTGAAGCACACTGCCTAGGAATGAAAATCTCTATCTAAGAGTATCCCTGCCTAAAATTATTATCCGAAATTCTTCAAAAAAAACTATCCGAAATTTAACATACTCGCTAAGATCGCATCTCTAGTGTCGTGGTGGTGTCAAGACAGATACCATGGGATGGCTAAAAGTGTGGGAACGATGGACGCTGGAGGTGCTCGGGGAGGGATCACGCGACGAGTAGCCGCGTGAGGTAAGAATCAAACACTGCAAACAACACGATCTACCCAGGTTCAGGGCCCTCGTGAGGAGGTAAAACCCCATACTACTGCCTTTCTCTCTGTATTTTGATGTCTCACCGAGTAGCCACCGTACAAATGTTTTTGCTACCGAGTAGCCACTCTTCTCTCTACGTGCGGAACTAGGTCAAGAAAGTAAAACCAGTCGCCAGATCTAGGTCAGCATCCCTCGCACAGGAGGGGGCAGGGCACCTTATATACCTGGTGCCCAGCCGGATACGTCCAAATACAAACAGATGTCGACATTGTGTGCACACCGTCCTTCTTCCGAGTTCCCGCTGACAGCTTTGGCTTCTAATCTTGTCTTGTATGGAAAGTCGTTGGGCAAAACCAAGTGATCAGTCTGGTATCACTGTGCCGAACACAGAGTAGGGCCCCCCTATTCTGCGACGCCCTGCTGACACACTGTCACTGTCAGGCACGCCGTCCTCAGATGAACAGTGCCGTGAATAGTGCCAAGTACGGACCCCGGATACGCGGGATCCTGTGTCAGAACGGCTCCTTTGACTTCTGGTCCGAGTAGGTTCCCGCCAGTTTTACTCGGACCAGCTCTTCTACTCGAATGAACATAATTTCCTTGACTTATCCTTCTGGTCATCTTTGTGTAAGACCGAGTAGCAGTCGACCGGGTAGCGAGTACCGGGTAGGCGGCTACTCGACCAAACATCTCTTCTGACCTTGCCTTTAGCACTTGCCTTTTATCCTACTCGGGGGTAACCCCCCGACATTAGTCCCCGAAGCTGGTAGAGTCCTGCGAACTCGTTCACTGGGCCCTGCCAGCTTAAAACCAATCTTGGCAACATTGCCCTTGAACCTCAAGATGTCGAGTAAAACCTCCGAGTAGCACTCTGGAAAATACCTTGAGTTTCTTTCCTCCGAATAGAGCTAGTTCTCTTCTCTGTAATCTGGCGCAGCTGCTGACGCTGCCGCAGGATCCAGCTTCTCGGATCCACCGAGCTTCCCGCCTTACATGGTGAAGATCAGCAACCAGTACAGCATCCCCGTAACCTCCGAGGAGAAGAAACTTGCCCTGAGGAAAGGCAAACAGGCCACAGCAGTGGACTCCAGACCTCCAGCCAAAGACAAGGATAGGTCCGTCTCGATCTCTTCGCGCGAGGTCCAAGATACCGAGGTGACGTCCACAGGTCTTGAGCAAATGGTCGACCTAGTCGGATTCATCGACGCCAAGTGGGACAGCAAAGTCCTTGGCAACCCAAATTGGGACGGCGTGGGCCTGGGCGATTTGGACCACATGCGCGTCGACTGGAACAAGGCGGACATGGGTTACAAACCCATGACCATCTCGTCCAAGTCCAGCACACTCGCCGCCAAGATGTTCGTCCACCGCAAGGCTGCAGAGGACCTTGAACAATCTTATGAGGTAAGCCTTACTCATCCATCCCGAGTTGCATTTCCCTTCTCTTCTACTCTTCTGCTTCTCCTTATCCATCATCCAGTCCCCGAGATTCTGGCCGAGTAGGCGGATACTCAACCGAGTTGCCGCCTTCTCGGGTTGAATCTTTACCACTTTGCCTGATTCTTTTTCCTTTTGCTTCTCAGAATAGCCTATTGAAGCGGACCAACCTGTATCGTCGGCTGCTCTGGAATCATAGCATCGCTAGGAGGCGCCTTGATGCCCTAGATAAAGAGCGCAAGGCCGACGAGGTGGCAGAGAAGGAGGTCATGGATAGTGCCCTCCAAATTTCCGAAGTGGAAGGTAAGCTCTTAGCTATGCGGTTCCTGCGTTTGGTGTTTACGCCCGCTCTTGCTTTCTGCTCTAACTGATCCTACTCTGCAGGCAAGCTTAAGGCCCTGGCCGATGAGCACACGAAATGCCGTGCTTTTGTTGAGAGTGGCCAAGCCACAATCAAGAAATTGGAAGGTATGTTGCCGTCTTCTCGGCTCGTCTCTCTCTTTTCCTTCTTCGCTACTCTGCTAACCGTGTTTTGCTCTTCACAGAAGATCATAAGAAATTTGTCGAGGAACATCTCGACTGCCTCAAGCCTGCTGAGGTGCAGCAACAGCTGGAGATCCTTGAGGTGGAGTTCAAGAAGAGACACCTCACCGAATTGGAGCCACTGCAAGTTAAGCTGAAGACTGCGCTCCAAGATGCTCTTGACATGGCTGCTGAGAGGGACCGAGTAGCTGCCGAGAAGACCAAAATTGAAACAGCAGCCGCATCCAAGCAGAAAGCCCTCGAGATGGAGTGCGAGGTGCTGAAGAAAAGCAATGCGGATCTTATGGGTCAGCTGGCCGGGCTCCGCTTACTCGAAGAAAAGCACGTAGCTGACGAGGAGTTGTGGAAGGGAAAGCTGCAGGGGCTACTCTACGACCTGAATAGTAAGTGCCCTCTTCTCTTCGCTTCACTGTCTCCTTTGCTTCTCTGCTGCTCGGTTGATTTTTCTACTCTGCCTCTGTTTCTGATCTTCTCGATAGCTCTTTCAGAAATCTTCCCCGACCTCGAGTCATCTTGCAAGCCTGCCTTGGCAAAGGCCCGAGCAGCTCGCACCGAGAAGGGCGTGGGCACCGAGCTGGTGCGCGTCGCCTTCAAGCTCCATGACTTGTTCTGGCCTCGGGACTCCGCGCCAATGACTATCCGCGGGCTTGCCTTGAAGCTGAACGGCGTGAAGACCGAGCTGAAGAAGTGGCGGGCGTCTGGAGCTCGGGCAGGCGCCGATCTGATGCTGCTGTTCATCACCAGCTGGTATGAGAACCTCAACTTGCAAGTCGTCCGTGAGATGCGCGAGGACTCCAAGTGGGAGACGGATTCCGATTGTGTGGCTCTCCGCCAGGCCGTCGCGTACGAGGTCGCCCAGTACGCAGACACCGCGCACTTCATCGATGGTCTCACCGAGCCTGACACCGAGGTGGACGAAGGCGAGGAGGAGGGCGAGGACGAAGAGATGGACGAGGAGGAGCTGGACCTGAGCTGCTTCAACACTCCTGACGGCAAGACCGGGAAGGGGAAGGCCGCGGTTGTCGCGAATAGCGATGATGAAGCCGAGAGCGAGGGCATGACGATTGACACCGCTGCGCTCGAGTTCGGCACTTCGTCAGGAGCTGCCCTTGACGACACAGCTCGCCTCCGTGCCCAAGCGACTGCCTCCACCTCAACGACAGGTCCCATCTCGGTGGCCACGACCACTTCAGACCAGGCTGCCACTGAGCCAGACGCAGATGCAGCGAAGACCGATATCGCCAACTCGGAAGCGGATGCTGCCAAGGCCAGCGCTGAAGGTGACGCTGCGAAGACTGACGCCGAGAACACTGCTACCTCAACTTGATTCTCTCCTGCACTTTATCCTTCAAACATTTATCAGATCCCCGGAATGCTGGGTGCAGATGTATCAAAATACTTATGCCGTTTGCTTGCTACTCAGTTTTATTCACACTTGAAGTTTTTAACTTAGTTAATTTGTGCAACCTTGGCTCGATGCCGGGTTGTGTTATCATCCAAGTCTCCGAGTTGCATTTCTTATTCGCTCTTTCTTTTCATCTCAGCTCTTACCCGCAACTTGTTGCTTTTTTGGTATTCGAGTCACAAGAGTTCAAAGTCAGAGTTGCAAATACTTAGCCACTTAGAAACACTCATAGTAACGCTGCCCACCACTTAGCCGAAAAGAATTAACAACAAACGGTACTAAATGCACCCTACTCGGTTCCTGCACTCTTCCTTTCCTTAGCAATTTTTCTTGTGCTCATTGACCTTTTGCTTGTTCTCTTGCTTGCCATGAAGCCGGGTTTCGGACAGCAGCAGAGTCGAAGAGTTGGCATGTAGGTTTAAACACAATACTCAATGTACTTATGAAATTTGAAGCAGAGCAACCGAATAGACAAAGAACGAAGTCGAGTAGAAACACTTAGAGCAATTTTGGACGAGGGCAGTCCCCGAGTTCAATTTCAGATTGCAAAGTAGAATTGAGAGTACATACACATTTTTGCTCATGAATGAAAGCGACGGAGTAGAGCTACATTCCAGGGACGCTTAGATTCCTCTCCAGCTTTTTCTACCCTGTTCGCCTGTGCTGGACGCACGTCCACAAGATAGTAGGCATCATTGTGCAACGCTTTGCTCACAATGAAAGGTCCTTCCCATGGAGGAGACAATTTGTGCATCCCGGCTGTGCGCTGCACAAGCCTGAGGACCATGTCGCCTTCTTGGAAAACCCTTGGGTTCACCTTTTGGCTATGATAACGCCGCAGGTTTTGCTGGTAGACAGCCGAACGTGACAGAGTAAGCTCTCTTGCTTCTTCAAGCAGGTCAACGTCGTCTTCTCGAGCTTCTCTCGCCTCCACCTCAATGTAGAGGGTTACTCGGGGGGAGTCATGCTCTAGGTCTATTGGCAACACGGCCTCAACCTCGTATACCAAGAAGAATGGCGTGTAGCCAGTTGACCGGTTAGGGGTAGTCCTTAGACTCCACAACACCGCTGGCAACTTCTCTATCCAACACCCAGGTGATTTCAGCAGTGGCTCAATCAGCCTTGGCTTGATGCCAGCCAGCACCATGCCATTTGCTCTTTCAACTTGCCCATTGGAGGCGGGATGCGCGACAGACGCCACGTCTAGTCGAATATGCTTATCTCTGCAAAATCGCACCATTGCTCCTTCAGCAAAGTTTGTGCCATTGTCCGTGATGATGCTGTGCGGGTAGCCGTATCTCAGGGTCACATCCTTCAAGAATTTCACAGTTGTGGCTCCATCGCACTTCCGAATAGGCTTCACTTCTATCCACTTGGTGAATTTATCAACCATGACTAGGATGTGAGTCATGTTGCCTCTAGTCGGCTTGAAGGGTCCAACCATATCCAAGCACCAAACAGCAAATGGCCAAGTAATGGGAATGGTTTTCAACTCGGAGGCAGGCAAGTGAGTCTTACTTGCAAATCTTTGGCAGCCATTGCACTTCCTCACGATATCCTCAGCTTGCTTCAAGGCAGTGAGCCAATAAAATCCATGCCGAAAAGCCTTCTTGACCAATGCCCGAGAAGAGGCGTGGTGCCCGCACTCTCCTTGGTGTATCTCAACCAGAATTTCTTCTCCTTCTTCCGGTTCCACACAACGTTGCAGCACGCCGGTGGCACTCCTCTTGTGCAGCACATCTCTGAGTATGGTGTATCCCTTGGATCTTCTCTGAATCTGCCTTGCAGCAACCTCATCTTCTGGTAGGGTACCATCCTTTAGAAAGGATAATATGGGCATAGCCCAACTCGGTGTCTCCCGTGTAGGAAACACTGGTTCGTCCACTTCCATTGGAACGGGTATCTCCGTCTGCTCTTTATTGTTGAGAGCACTTCTTTGTAGTCTTGAGCGGTTTGCGAGAACTTCCTCAATGAATGCGACAGTACCCCCGGGTTAAGGACGGCAGTCCCCGAGTAAGGAGCGGCAGTCCCCGAGTAGGGAGTGGCAGTCCCCGAGTAGGGAGTGGCAGTTCCCGAGTAGGGAGTGGCAGTCCCCGAGATGGAGGCTGCAGTCCCCGGGTTCTCCGTCACATTCTCCCAGTCAATCTCCATGGGAACATCTTCTTCGTTTGGCAGAGAAGGAACGAATATGGATTCCGAGTTGGGAGATGGCTTGACGGATGGCTTCCTTAAGTGCTCCAAGGCAACCCCTGCCGGGATGGATTGCCGAGAAGATCCCAACTTGGATAGCTCATCTGCTGCTTCGTTCTCTGCTCGGTGAATATGCTGGAATTCGCAGCCTTCAAAGAATCCGGTCATAGTCTGCACCAGGAAACGATACGACGCCATGTTGGCATCCAGGGCATCCCAAGTGCCAGAAACTTGCTGCACCACCAAATCGGAATCACCATAGCATATGATGCGCTGCACACCAACCTCCTTGGCTACTCGCAAGCCGTGCACCACGGCTTCGTACTCTTGTAAGTGCTTGTGAAGTTGCTGATGAAAGCTTCCGAGAAGTCCAGCCAGCAATTGATGCCGTTCTTGGGAAAATTGTTGAGCCAAGTGCGAGCTGGGCCCTCCAGCATCTGCGGAACGTATCGCACTGCCCATCTCCGATTGTTGTTCGCGATATGAACCGCAGTGACATAGTCGTTGAGCCAGTCTTCCGGCTTGGTGCTGCCATTGTAGCTCTTGGTGCCCCTTGCGAGCTGGAAGTTCTTCACGGACGGCTCATTCATGATGTGCGGGCCGAAGCACTCAGGGCCGGGAGGCCCCGTGTTCTCAAGCCGCGCGGACTGACTGATCCGGTCCAACTTGTAACGAACATCGGTGGGCTCCAGCACGCGCTCACCCACGCGATCCAAGATGTCATACCCAGCCATCCCCATGGCCGAGTAGCCATCATCATATCTGTCCGCCTGCACAGCTGCAGGCTGCTCCACCGGGTTGGCGACTGGCGCCGCTGCACGCGGCTGCTGCCTCTGCCGAGTAGGCTGAGCGACGGGATGCTGAGAAGGACCTGGGCGCTCTCCATCTCGGGCCTGGCTTTGAGCTTTATGGGCTTGAAAGCCTGCTCCTGCAGCGTTGTGTTTCTGACCGGACTGTCGCGGCACAGCGAGCTGTTTCGCGGCGACAGCCGGGTCGTACACCTGCATCTGCCTACCCTTGCCGGAATGCCCACTCCGGCTTCTCTCACGGCTAGGGTGTGGTGATGAAGCCTGATCGTTAGATCTAGCTACGTGCGAGTGCACCACCTGAGAAGCTCCAGCACCCGGGTTGGCTTTTCGGAACTCCTCGTTCTGCCTAGCAGCCTCTAGCACCAACTCGTTCAGCCTCTCCTGCTGCCTAACGCGCGCGTCGCCGGCCAGATGCGGCAACTCGGCGGCTACAGCCTCAGCAGCTCTAAGTGTTTTGGCGGGTGTGCTGTATCTGGGTCTAGTGGAGGTGTTTGCGGTGGCGGACTGGCTAGGAGCCTCTACAACAGTTGCCATCTCGGCGCCTAAGTTGCGACGCGTAGCGCCTACTTTACTAGCTCTCCTAACAACCGGCGTGAAACCGTGAGCCTTGTTGTACTCAAGCTGATCTAAGCTAAGCTCTAGCCTGATCTTCTCCAACTCCGCCTGCTCGGCGAGCAGCTCCTGGCCCTGCCGGTCGAGCTGCGCCTTCATGGTCAGGAGCTCGAGATCAGTGGGAGGCGGCATACCCGTCCGCGTAGCAGACGCAGGGATTGTCGGAGTAGTGGAGAGCGGAAGATTGCATTCCTTCTCGTAAGGCTTGTGCGTCTTCCCGCCAGCGCTAGAGCCAGCGAGATCCTCGACGACGACCGCAGCGGTAGCAGCCGCGCCCTTCCCGGCGTCAGCAGCAGGGCCGGTCATCATCACCTATGCGATGTCCGCGGAGCGGCCCAGCGGCCTTCCGCGAGCAGCGATCACAGCAGGAGGATCCTCTGCGACCAGCACCTCCTCCGGGAACTCGTTGACGACAGCGGTGGCGACGTAGACGAGGTGCGAGAGCCGAAGGAGATCACCGTGCCGCCCTCCGGCATGGCCTTGCCGCCGAAGTCGCCTGCATTGTCGATGACGAAGTCGAAGGAGCCGAATCTGTGGACAAGCCCACAGACTACGCGCTCCGCCGAAGAAGATCCCGTCCGAACGGTAACTCCAGCCAGCGCCGCTGGTTGCCCCATGGTGGGCGCCAACTGTCGTGGTGGTGTCAAGACAGATGCTATGGGATGGCTAAAAGTGTGGGAACGATGGACGCTGGAGGTGCTCGGGGAGGGATCACGCGACGAGTAGCCGCGTGAGGTAAGAATCAAACACTGCAAACAACACGATCTACCCAGGTTCAGGGCCCTCGTGAGGAGGTAAAACCCCTACTCCTGCCTTTCTCTCTGTATTTTGATGTCTCACCGAGTAGCCACCGTACAAATGTTCTTGCTACCGAGTAGCCACTCTTCTCTCTACGTGCGGAACTAGGTCAAGAAAGTAAAACCAGTCGCAAGATCTAGGTCAGCATCCCTCGCACAGGAGGGGGCAGGGCACCTTATATACCTGGTGCCCAGCCGGATACGTCCAAATACAAACAGATGTCGACATTGTGTGCACACCGTCCTTCTTCCGAGTTCCCGCTGACAGCTTTGGCTTCTAATCTTGTCTTGTCTGGAAAGTCGTTGGGCAAAACCAAGTGATCAGTCTGGTATCACTGTGCCGAACACAGAGTAGGGCCCCCCTATCCCGTGACGCCCTGCTGACACACTGTCACTGTCAGGCACGCCGTCCTCAGATGAACAGTGCCGTGAATAGTGCCAAGTACGGACCCCGGATACGCGGGATCCTGTGTCAGAACGGCTCCTTTGACTTCTGGTCCGAGTAGGTTCCCGCCAGTTTTACTCGGACCAGCTCTTCTACTCGAATGAACATAATTTCCTTGACTTATCCTTCTGGTCATCTTTGTGTAAGACCGAGTAGCAGTCGACCGGGTAGCGAGTACCGGGTAGGCGGCTACTCGACCAAACATCCCTTCCGACCTTGCCTTTAGCACTTGCCTTTTACCCTACTCGGGGGTAACCCCCCGACATCTAGCAACCTTAAACCATTTTTAAGGTACTTGGATCGGATCTGTCCGAACAGATCTCGCGAAATCACTAGAGTACCGTAAATAAAATTTTATCAACTAGGGCCCACATGTATGCGTCTTCACATTTTTTCTCTTTTTATTTTCTTTTTCTTGGCGTTCTTCTTCCCTCAATTAATCCTGCCTGACGCCGAAATAGGCTTTCGCCCCGCTTTATAAATAAAGACACAATGGCCCAACAGATACAAGGTGGTGAGGTGACCCTCTTACAAAGCAGATCAAAAGATAGCCGAGAAAGCACCAGAAAGCCAAACTTGCCACCGATAACCACGAGACTTAGCCTAAAACTATCGAAACTCCACGACAAAGCCCCCAAGAAGGAAACGATGCCAACGCCGCCAATTTCAAGACCGAAGGTCTAGGTTTTCACCTGGAGTCCTCACGCGGCGAAGGTTGCCACAACAGCGCCCCCAAGAGGGTTATGACACCCATAGGTGTCGCCACCATCGACGCCGGAGCGCAGGGCTTTCGCCCGGAAAAACCTTCACCCCATCTGGTAACTCAGCCCGCCCCCGTCATCGAGTTAGGCTCCCAACCCACGATCTGGGAGCTGCCAAAACCGAAGCCGTCAGCACCAGGGTCACCCGTCATCTGCTTCCCGCCAGCCACCTAGTCCAGGAAGGGAACACCACCCCTGCAACGTCACTCGCTGCAGAACGCCTGCGCAGACCACCTTCCGGAGCCGCCGACCCGGCGTCCGAGATCACTCACCCACAGTTTGGGCACCCACCACAACAACAGATACATCGGAGCGGACAGGAGGGGACGAGGCCGGTAAGACTTCCCTCGGACAATGAGGTTCGCCGAGCAGGACGCACCCGCAAGCCAAACCCACAGAGCCCATACGGGCCGCCATCCAGCCGTGATTCGGCACCCCAACAAAAATGGCTAGGGGGTGGGCTCCCAAGTCGGCGACCCCTGAAACCATACAACTCGCAGGGTCCAGCCAACTCGGTCCAATCCCAAAGGGCCCAGACCGCGGTCAGGCCGGAGACACCGCCATCGCTGGCCAGCTCCGCCAGCGGTCGTCCAAGGGCGTCCCGGCCCAACCTATTCCGTCATAGGCTCGAAGGTACACGCGGCCGCCGTGCTCCTACCACCGTCCGCCAGGACCTCCCTATCCCCGGGGGCCGGCCGCACAGAAGAGCTCGAAGGCCAGATCGGGCCCCGAGGACCCAAAATCCACTGCCCCTGAGCGCCAGATTCGGGAAGTTTTTCATGAAGAAAATACCTGATGCGATGCTAATGCAAAGAATATTGAGGAGTTGTCACATTTCGGGAGGCATCAGAGACACCGTTTGCAGTGCTGGAGGAAACATGGTTTAAGATAAAAGGCATACCAATGAGATATAGAAACAGGTCTAGTACTTTTTATGTGGCAAGTCTCATTGGAAAAACTTTGGCTCTGGATAAGAACTTTCTCAGAAACTATGCTTACATCAAAGTGAAGATTTGTGTGAAAGACCCCAGCCTAGTTCTTAATGTTAAAGTGGGAGAGATAAACCATGGCCTGTATGAGTTCCAGTATGCCAGAGAAGTGTTTGATCAAAACACAAGAACTGCAAATTTCTATGCCATTGCAAACGAAGACAATGAGAAGAAAGAGAATCAGCATACTCCAATAAAAAACAATGTTGGGGGAAGCAACTAGAGGGGGTGTAGGGTCCAGGTCTGCTCCTGCAGGATCTACACAGAAGAATAATGTGAACTACATACATTAGAATGATAACTCATTTCAGGGAGGGGAGCAAGATCAACACACGGGAAAGCAAATTAGTAGTGAAGGTGAAAGTGCACTATGGTCAACTAGAGGGGGTGAATAGGTTGACTACCAATTTTTCTTTTCTTTTCCTTTTAGTGGGGCTAGACAACATAAGATAAGGTTCTCTAGATGTGCATCTAGGTGAGCAACCTATGTGTACAAGATAATATGCGCAACGGAAGTAAAGCGTAAGGTAACAAGATAAACAACAAGTGTAAACAAGGAGACATGGATATGATTCCCGTAGTTCCTTCTCAAATAGAAGTACGTCTACGTTGTAGAGGTGGGGAGCCACCTAGGCACTCATCAATAACACGGTTTTGCACACCTTGTTCTCCTTGAGCTTCTCCGGTGAGGGAGATTCTCGTTTCCACTATGAGGTCGACTTGAAGGCGTTGACCAAACCTTTACAAGGGCTCGAGGTCACTCCACAAGATGGATGGAGCCTCTCAAGCAATCTGTAGCTTCTTGATGTGTAAGCTACAAGCACAAGATCTACTAAGGTTTCTAGGCCTCAAGTAGGATTCTAGATCTACTAGGTTGTGGTGGATGGATTTGAAATTCCTTTGGTGAAAGTGTGGATCTAGGTCTCCTCTAGCTCTCCACCAAGTATGAGAGTGTTTGGGTGGACGGAGTGGGAGATCTAGGAGGATGAAGCTTTCATTAATGGCTAGGAGAGAGTGTGGGGAAAAGCTTAGCATTTATGAGGAAGGGGAAGGGGTATTTATACCCCTTCATTAAGTGGCCGTTGCAGTCCAGGAGCATCGGAGGCTCCGGTGGTTTCACCAGAGGCTCCGGTGGGCTTCTATCGTTTGTGCAGCAGCGCAGCGCACCAGCTCCCTTTTGGATGGCCACGGGGGGGGGGGGAGGCTCCGGTGGATATAGCGGAGGCTCCGCCCACCGGAGCTGCACCGGAGGCTCCGGTGAGCCTCCGCTCGTGTGCAACAGAACCAGTTTTTGGCGGAGCCCCCACCGGATGCCCATCGGATGCTATTTGTACATGGGCCAGTTGGGGCCACCGGACCTCCACCGGAGGCTTCGGTGGAGCCTCCGCCCTTGCCCAACAGAACAAGGTTTTGGCGGAGCCTCCACCGGAGGCGCACCGGATCCCACCTGCGCACATGCCCAGCTTTGGAAGTGGCGGAGGCTCTGGTGGAAGTGGCGGAGTTTCCGCCCCACCGGAGCTCCACCAGATGTTCCGCCCGTGCCTCCGCTCGTGCGCTCCAGAGGGGGATTTGGGCGGAGCCCGCACCGGATCCGCACCGGAGCCTGGACGGAGCCTCCGGTGGATTCACCGGAGCCTCCGCTCCTGTGCAAGATAGCTTCCTTGGTTTCTTTCTCCTTGCTCTTTTCATTTAAACCAAACACTCGCCCCAAATAGTTAGTGAACTTGATTAACCTGGGCATTTTCATGTATCGAACAAACATTAGATCGAATAGATATGTTGTCATATAATTACCAAAACGGACGATGATCTTTCATTCTCCCCCTTTTTGGTAATTGATGACAACATCCCTATTTGCATGATAGAAAACACAATATGAACGGAGCTCCCCCTAAAGGTATGCTCCTTTCATATTAAGAGCATCTAGGCATGATATATAAGAGCAATATGACAATGATAGAGCACACAATACATAACAATATGAAACGAGGTTCACGCAAGCATAATAACATAATAATAATATGATACGAGGTTCACACAAGCATAATAAAACGAGGTTCACGACACGTAGGAATAACGTAAACAAACCGAAGTTTCCAAATGACCAAATGAAAAGCCAAACTCCCTCAAGAAAATAAAGGATGCAAATCGAAGAAGGTTGAGGGAGACCCATGCAAATACCCGCTGCTAATATATATCTCTCCCCCTTTGGCATCAAGATACCAAAAGAGGGAGAACATGATGCTAACGCCCCGAAGATCACTCGGAGGAGTCTTCCATGTCCGGAGAGGGGGCGCGGCGGTGAGAGCTAGTATCTTCTTCTCCTTCTTCCTCGGACCACTCAATGAACTTTCCCTTGGAGTCCTTTGCTTGCCACTTGTCCCAATCCGTGATGCTAGGGAGAACCGGGGAGTCCACTGAGTCACCATCATCACGAAGACGCTGAAGAGCAGCCTGAGCTTTGTTGCGGTTCTTGAGCTCCTTATCATAATGAGCTTCCCATTGATGTTGCTCGATCTTCTTGTTCAGACGGAACACCTTCTTGAGGGCCCTTGCCATCCATTTGAAAGCATTGCTAGAAGGAGGAGGGTGAGATGGACCGGCCTCTTCTTCTTCCTCATCAACAATGATGCGAGGCTTGGCCTTGTGCTTGCGAACAGCGGGAGTGGGATGCTCAAGGGGCTCCGTGTGGTCCTTGATGAGGAGTTTCCTTTCCGTGTGAGGGATCCAATTATCATCCTCAAATGGTTCATCCGGATACCTTTCATTCCACACGTGTAAGATGATCTTCATAATGAACGACCCAAAGCAAGCATTCTTGCGGTTGATCACGTCATGTCACAGCTCATTCCAAATGTAATCAAGCACATCAAGCTTGCGAGGAGTGTCAGACATCCGCTGTTGATGAGTGAGAAGCATAAGGTTCTTCAAGAATCCCTGGATTTCATCCACATTTCCCGCCTTTGGGTTGATAGTCTCTCGATAGATGCGCATCATGATATCATAGGTGGGGTAGAGACCCTTGACAAACCCAACGGCGAACTTCTTCCAATGATAGAGTGGGGTGAGTTGATCCTTGGAAAGGGATGAAGTGTTGATAACATGAACCCGGAACCATCCATTGGCAAACTCCTCACCTTCAGCAAAAGGTCCAAAATCCGGGTACCCTCCAAGAATAGGGCCAACATCAGACCACTTGATGTCAAGCACTCTCCCATGTGTCATCCATGTGAGATTGCGCTCGGTCTCATTGGAGATATGGACGGTGGCCAAGAACTGACAGACAAGATCTTCATCGTAGTCTTGTTGGAGACTGATAATGGGACCAAGCCCAAACCTCTCAATGAGCTCAAGAGCCTCCCCAAAGTATTGGTGGTTCCTTTCCATGTGCCCAAAATTGATGGCATGTTGAGGGGCGACATTGTCCTTTGGCTTCCTCATCAAGATCTCATGATATATTTGCCCTTGGAAAACAGTGTGAAAGCGGTGATCCTTACCCCGGAATTGTGGCATCAAGCGCTCACGTGCAATCACATAGGGGTTTTCACGCCGTTCCTTCAGAAATACCGCATCAGACATCTTGGAGGTTGTCTTTGCGGTGTTCTTCTTGGACAGTTTTTTCTCGGTAGCAGGGAACCTCTTGCGCTTGGGTTGAGAGCTTTCAAGTTCCTCTTCAATCTCATCAACTTGAGGGGTCTTGCGGCGACCCGTAGTCTTGTACCGCACCCCCTTTCCTCTGGAACCGGAAGCATCTAAGAAAGAAATAGCGAGGTGAGCATGAAGAAAAGGTAATTCTCAAGTTGATAAAATACGCACAAATCCAAGAAACCAAGATACACATGGTGTTAGAGTTGAATAACTAGGGTTAGGGAAAACGAATCTTCCCTACAACCGTAACGATTCAAGCCTAACACACATTAACTAGGTTGCTAGGGTTTGTACTTGAGAACTTCAACTCCTAAAACTCCAAATCCACATATCTAGAGAGCAAGAACATGAACTCCTATGCATCCCATCCACCAACTAGATGAGAGAGAGAGAGAGAGAGCACATACCCGCATCATCCATGGAGAAAAGGAAGGAGAAGGAAGATCCCGGGGTGGCCCAAGGCAAGGAGGAGGTCTCCCGGCGGTGGAGCACCCAAATCCGGCGGCATATGGCTTGGGGGCGGCGGCGGTTGAGAGTAGGAAGAAAGAGGGCGAGTGGGGGAGAAAATGAGATTGGATCTCACTTGCCCCGCTCGCCCAGATCTTATCTCAAAAAAACTGCCACGGGCGGAGCCTCCGGTGGTTTCACCGGAGCCTCCGCTCCCCCTCTAGCGGAGCCTCCAGTGGGTTCACCGGAGCGTCCGCCCCTTGTCCACAAAAACAAGCACATTTTGGCCCGCTAAGCAAATGTGTGCTAGCGGAGCCTCCGGTGGCGTTCCGGTGGAAAGGGGTGGCGGAGCCTCCGGTGGGATCACCGGAGCCTCCGCCCAGCCAAGTTTTCGCACACCAGGATTGAAAAAACAAGAGCATTACGATGGAAATATTGTTTTGGGCAAAGGGGGCTTGGGTTAGAAAATCGTCACTGATATACGAGAGACATTACTCGGAGGGGTTCGCAAGAAGCATAAAAGGTAGAAAACCGAACCCGTACGAGTTTGTCAAGAAGGAGATATGATACGCGTGAAAGATCCAAAACATAACAAAGGTCGGTGGCCGAAGCCACCATGTTTGAGTGTGTAACTTGGCACCGCGAAGATATATCTTGGGTCCAAAATTACTACTTACAATTAAGCACAATAAGTCACAATTGACTAGATATGCAATGATGAATTGATTTTCGCATAATAAGAGGAGTGCATGCTCATGAATTGAGTAGCGCTCCCCCTATGTCCATGCCTACATATATAAACCTAATAGCATGCATAATGAGGGTAGATATGCAAGGTTTCAAGTGAAGTTGGAAGAATCGATGACATTTAGTTCATTCCTCAAAGCTCAAAATCTTGGTTCATCAAGGTCCTTCCCGAAGATATCGGCAAGTTGATCCTTGGTGGGAACATATGAGAGATCAATATCACCTTTCTCAACATGATCCCGAATGAAATGATGTCGGATCTCAATGTGCTTCGTCTTGGAGTGAAGGACCGGGTTATAGGCGATCTTGATAGCACTCTCATTATCACAAAGGAGAGGCACCTTGTCAAAATGAATACCATAATCCTTCAAGGTTTGCCTCATCCATAGAAATTGGGCACAACAACTTGCCGCGGAGATATACTCGGCCTCGGTGGTGGAGAGAGAAATGCAATTCTGCTTCTTTGAGGACCAACATACCAAGGAGCGGCCAAGGAATTGGCAACCCTCGGACGTGGACTTCCTATACGTCTTCTCTCCCGCATAATCTGCATCCGAATATCCAATGAGCTGAAAACTTGAACCCTTGGGGTACCAAATACCGAAGTTTGGGGTATGAACTAAATATCGAAAGATTCATTTCACAGCTTCCAAATGACTTTGCCTCGGAGAGGCTTGAAACCTTTCACATTTACCTACTCTATACATGATATCCGGTCTAGATGCACAAAGGTAGAGCAAAGAGCCAATCATGTAGAGGTATACCTTTTGATCTACCTCTTTACCGTTGGGGTCGGGTTTCAAGTCGGTGGTCGTGGACATAGGAGTCTTCATAGGTTTGGCATCATTCATATTAAATCTCTTGAGCATGTCTTGAGTGTATTTGGCTTGTTTGATGAAAGTTCCTTCATGATATTGATTCACTTCAAAGCCAAGGAAGAATTCCAACTCTCCCATCATAGACATTTCAAACCTATCGGTCATGAGCTTGCAAAAATCCTCATTGAACAAAGTGTTAGTAGACCCAAAAATGATGTCATCCACATAGAGTTGGCATATGAACAAGTCACCTCCAACCGTCTTGGTAAAGAGGGTGGGATCGATTAAACCAACATTAAACCCGCGATCCACTAGAAACTCTTTAAGGTGCTCGTACCACGCACGTGGAGCGTGTTTAAGTCCATAGAGCGCCTTATCAAGTTTATAGACATGATCGGGGTGGTTGGGATCCTCAAAACCCAGAGGTTGCTTGACATACACTAACTCATTAATGGGACCATTGAGGAAAGCACTCTTAACATCCATTTGTTGCAACTTAAAATTATGATGAGATGCATAAGCTAGTAAGATGTGAATAGATTCAAGACGAGCTACGGGGGCAAAGGTTTCACCGAAATCGATACCTTCGACTTCAGAAAAACCTTGGGCCACCAATCTTGCCTTGTTGCGAATGAAAATACCATCTTTGTCTTGTTTGTTCTTAAAAACCCATTTGGTTCCAATGACATTTTTGCAATCCTTGGGTCTTGGTACTAGTTTCCACACTTTGTTGCGCTCGAAGTTATTGAGTTCATCATGCATGGCTTCAAGCCAATCTTGATCTTCGAGAGATTCATAGACCTTCTTGGGCTCAATGAAAGAAACAAAGGCATGAGCCTTGCTAAAATCCGCCAATTGCCTCCTAGTAATCACTCTCCCACGAACTTGCCCAAGAATCTTGTCCTCCGTGTGACCCGCTCGTTCAAGATTTTCTAGCCTTCTCTTTGCTCTTCGTGCTAGCATCTCCTCCAAAGATTCCTTGGATACGGATTGAGAATCACCTTCTTCATCGGAGATATGACCGTCTTCATTTTGTTCTTGATTAATAATGGGTGATGGATCACCACTAGGTTGAGCACTCTCAACAATGATGGAATCTTGATCATGATTTAGATGAGTTGCTTGGCCTTGTTCATTAGCTTGGCCTTGATTGTTAGCTTGAGGGCTAGGTGCATCTTATTGGGTAGCTTGATCATCAATGGGTGTATTAAATGGCTCCACTTGAGTGGGGCATAGTCCTTCTCCCTCCGTCATCCGGTAACCCTCAATGGGGATTATTTCACCAATCCCAATTCTTCTTATGACGATGGGAGGAATTGAATCTCCTACAACACCATGATCTATACGCCCCCCTTGGGAGCCGTTATCCTCATCAAACACCATGTCTATAGCTTCTTCAACTTGTCCGGTGGACTTGTTGTAGACTCTATAGGCGTGAGCGTTTGTGGCATAGCCAACAAAGATACCCTCATAAGATTTAGTCTAAAAAATTTGACAACCGTTTACCTTTCTTGCGAATGAAGCACTTGCACCCGAAGACCTTGAAATAAGATACATCCGGTTTCTTGCCCGTGATAATCTCATAGGGAGTCTTGTTCAAAATATTGCGAATATATAGCCGGTTGGTAGCATGACAAGTGGTGGAGACGGCTTCGGCCCAAAAGTTATAGGGAGAAAAGAACTCCGCAATCATAGTTCTAGCCGCATCCATCAAAGTCCGGTTCTTTCTCTCCGCAACACCAATTTGTTGAGGGGTATAGGGAGTGGAATATTGATGAGAAATGCCTTCTTCACTAAGAAAACCCTCAACGTTGTAGTTCTTGAACTCCGAGCCATTATCACTCTGAATGGCCAATATGGTAGCATTGTGTTGGCGCTCTACTAGAGTGATGAACTCGATGACTCTCTTTTGAGTTTCACTTTTCCTCTTGAAGAAATACACCCAACAATATCTTGAATAATCATCCACAATCACCAAGAAATACTTATTTCCTACGAGGCTATCATAAGATAGTGGAACAAAGAGATCTAAGTGAATGAGCTCGAGAATTCTTGTGGTGGAGATAGTTGTCTTGGTTGCGTGTTGTTCTCCATGTTGCTTCCCAAAGGTACAAGAGCTGAAGGGAATATGCCCGAGAGGCAATAATAAAATGGTTATTATCTTATTCCTTGTTTATGATGAATGTTTATTTCTCATGCTGGAATTGTATTAACCGGAAACGTTGATACATGTGTGCTTAATAAACAAACAATGGTTCCTAGTAAAGCCTCTCTTTTAACTAGCTCGTTGATTAATAGATGATCAAGGTTTCCTGATCATGAACATTGGATGTTGTTAATAACGGGATCATGTCATTAGAAGAATGATGTGATGAACATATACCCAAAGAGAATATAGCAATGCGATCAAGTCATTTAGTTTACATTGTTATATCAAACATACGAAGTAACTTATTCCTTAGACCATGAGATCATGTCAATCACTGATACCGGAAGAGTGCTTTGATGGCATCAAACGTCACACCGTAACAGGGTGACTATAAAGGTATCGTTGAGTATTTGGAAAGTATTAGTTGAGGATCATGGATCAAGAGTGGGATTTGTCCATCCAAATGACGGAGAGATATACTCTGGGCCCTCTCGGTGATATCACATCGAAACCGCTTGCAAGCACGTGATATGATCACAAGGATGTTATATCACGGGAACGAGAAAAGAGTACTTGTCGGTAACGAGATTGAACAAGGTATGGTTGATACCAATGATCGAATCTCGGACAAGTAAAATATCGCGAGACAAAGGGAATAGTTCACGGCGTTGTTGGTTCACACGATCACGAGAGTCATCGTTGAATATATAGGAGTCATCACGGATCTCCAGATCCCGTTGTTAGTTATTGATCGGAGAGGAGTCTCGATCATGTCTATCTTATTCGCGAACCGTAGGGTGACACACTTAAGGTTCGATGATGCATTTGAGAGGATACGGAATATCGGAGAAAAGTTTGGACAGCACCGAAATTGTTTCGGGGAATATTGAAATAGTCACCGAAATTGTTTCGAGTAATTTTGAAATAGTTCAAGGGGATTCTTATCAAATGGTTGTTAATAGATTTAACAACTAACTCAAGGGGTTATATGTTAATGTTTGTTAATGGAATTAACAAATATTAAAATAAAGAAATAAAATTGTTTTATTTATTTATTAAAGAAAACCCTTGGGATTTTGAGTGGGAATTCATGGAAGAATGAGTGGGTTGAGTGGAGACTCCACTCACATGATGAGGGAGAGGTGGAGGCAGCCAAAAATTCGTGGCTGCCATCCCCTCCTATAAAAGGAGGGGTGAGAGCTCCCTCTCCCCACACACACACTTGTGTCATCTCTTCCTCCCTCCTGCCGCTGCTCCACCACTTGTTCGTGCGCTTGGCGAAGCCCTGAGCAATGTTTTTCTCCACCACACCACGCCGTCGTGCTGCTGGAGTTCCGAGGGATCCTCTACTTCCGCGCCCCGCTGGAACGAGGGAACGGAGGTCGTCATCAACCGTACGTGTGACCAATCACGGATGCACCGCCAAATTGCGGTGCTCATCTTCTCGCTATCGGGATCGATGTGAGTACGACTACGCCAACAACGAGATTTGATCTCGTACCACTTTGAGTCTTCGAGGGTATGTGTTCTCCTTAACCCTCTCGTTGCCCGTTGCACTTCGTCTTCTAGATTAGATCTTGGCCTTTCGGGTGTCTCTCGCGTAGGAAATTTTTTGTTTTCTATGCAAGGAACCCTTCAGTGGTATCAGAGCCGGATCTATGCGTAGATGTTTTGTACGGGTAGAACACATATGAGTATGTGGGCGTTGATGATCATGTTATTGCCTCCTTGAGTACTTTATGATCTTAGTGGCATAGTAGGATGAAGCTGCCCCGGACTAAGTTTACGTGTACCATGTACGCGAGAATTGTCTCACTTGTGACTGAGGGGGTGTCCGTTTCTCCTACTATAGTTAAGATCTAATCTACGAAGGGTTGCTAAAAATGTGTTTATCAACGTTGTGGTTGATGTTCGTAGGTATGAACGGTTCTATCATCGAAAGCCCTAAGCCACGTAAAATATGCAAAAAATAAATTAGAGGCGTCTAACTAGTTTTTGCTGGGCATGTGATGTGATATGGTCAATATTACAAATTTTATTATGAGATGATCTATTTTGTAAATTATTGATATACCGGAAGGTATCCATATGATTGTCTTCTTCTTGATGGACAATCAAGATTGGGTGCCATGGTACTTGGTACCACGCTGGTGGAATGATGGAGATCATACCATGATGCACATGATGGAGATCAAGTGCAAGGAGGACCATATCATATCACGTTATCCTTACATGTGATGTTTGTGATGTTAATCCTTTTATGCATCTTGTTTTGCTTAGATAGCGACGGTAGCATTATAATATGATCCCTCTCACTTAATATCAAGATAATAATGTGTTCTTCCTTAAGTATGCACCGTTAAGAAAGTTCGTCGTTTCGAGACACCACGTGATGATCGGGTGTGATAGACTCAACGTTCGCATACAACGGGTTTTTTCAAGCCTAGCATGTACAGACATGGCCTTGAAACACACGCAATACTACGGTTCTACTTGGCGAGCCTAGCATGTACAGACATGGCCTCGGAACACGTAACCGAAAGGTAAAGCATGAGTCATATGGATGATATGATGAACATGTCGATGTTCGCCTTTGAAGCTACATCATCTCACGTGATGATCGGTTTTGTTGTAGTGAATTCGGTTCATGTAATCACTAAAGACGACTAAGAGGGATGTTGTTTTCGAGTGGGAGTTCATGGTTTAATCTTGAATTAACTTGAACTAATTTATCATGAACAACAAATCAAAGTGAATTTGCACAACTTGTAGTAGTCATTGGCATCCACATAACTACCTTACACTTAGATTGTTAATTGAGATATGACTGTTATGATCTGGTAAATACCATTTAAGATTGGTATCGTATTAGTGAAATTTAAAATTGAGTCCTATTGTAGATTTTTGGTATTTCCTACCTAGCTCCATATGGTTAATGATTGATTGATCTAGAGAGCAAATAATTCCTACTTAGAATCCAGAGTCATGGTTGCTTCCTTATTACTTTATCTTCAAAAGAATGTTTTGTTGATCAAGGTGATTTAGGAACTGAAAAGAGTTGTTTTCAGAAACAATCAAGTGAAAGATATATTGATATCTAGAAACTTATTTTTGGCAACATGACTGAGTATAATTTAGCGTGACAATATTTGCTTATATTATCTGAATATATGCAAATTTAGCGTGACAATGTTTGCTTATATTATCTGAATATATGCAATGATTGAAGACGCTAGGAGTTTGAATATTCCAAGAAGTTGGGCGCTAAAAATTATCCTCTAAATCCCTTCCTTCGAGCTATAGTAGCTTAATCATAAAATTGTTATGATGGGATGGATTATAAGTATGGGTAAAGTAGTTTACCTTACTTGGAAATTGCTAAGAGTGGAATCTAGAAGAATACTATTAATATGGTGATATTAGTAGTACAATCAAACTCAAAGTATGGTGGGTGATAGTATATGACTAACACGCCAAAGAAAATGAGCTAGTAAGACTATCATTGTTTGATGTTGAATGATTCTTCTGTAAAGGAAAGGGAATATTGAAAATAGAATTACAAAAAGAAATATGGCAGAACAAGAAGATAACTGGAAAGTCCATCTCAGGAGTATATGCTTGATATACAAGTTATAGATGTATTACTAGTTAACAAAGTATTTTTGGGTATTTTGATACCACATTGGTTGGTATGAGTTGTCATACAAAGCAACACAATGCAAGAAATACAAGGGCCTAAAAGGAACTAGTAATAGATGTGGAATCGATTATGACAAGAACATAAATAAAGTGTTATTGTATTCATTGTCGTATCGAACCAAACAGTCAAGATTTATTTGAAGAACTTAATAATTTGTTATTTTGTTCTAGTCTTTTGTGAGAACAAATGAGATTGTTCAAACTATGACCATATTCCATAATTGATGGATATGTTAATATAAATCATGTTGGTAAAGTAAACATCTATAAGACGAAATGCTAAACGTTGCAAGACGTAAAAGAGTTTCACTTAAATTGTGACAACACCATTTTAGTTCATATCGAAAAGGAAAACATGAAGGAACTCCATATTGATGGACTTCCGGAGTCATTTTATTTTGAATAAATTGACGCCTGTAAGACCTCTTCCAAAAGATGACTAGAATTCCGTTCTTAGGCCAAAGTAGAATGGACGACTAATTTAGTGGAGATTATACATATTGATGTATATAGTCCATTATGTGTAGTCATGTATGGTGGATTAATTTTTCCTTCATAAAATTCTGTTGATGACTTGAGTAGATATGTGCGTATATCTATTTAAAGAAAACGGAGTTTGACATTTTGAATTGGTTCAAAAGGTTGTTAATATGAAGTTAAAATCATTGTAACAAGATAATCAAGTATTTATGATTGGATCATAAAGTATAAAGTTTGAGTTACAAGTTTAGCAAAACATCTGAGAAGTTGCAGAATTGTTCTACAACTTATACTTCTCGAATACCCCACATTAGATTGGAGTATTCAAAAGACAAAATCAAACCTTGTTTGACATGGTAAGATTAATAAAATTGCCATTATAATTTTGTAGTTTATACATTAAGGACAACCATTTTTCCACTGAAAAGAGCACCATCATGATCCGCTGAAATTGACAACATATAAGATATGGTTTGGGTAGTGAACCGAATTGTCACTTTCTTAAGTTTTGGTATGCATAGCATGTGTTAAATGTTTACAACCAAAATAGGATAAATATATGTTTATAAGGTTATCCCAAATAAAACATTGGGTATTTCTCCTATCACCGAACCAAAAGACAAATGTTGTTTGTCAGAAAGGGTTGATTTCTCGAGAAAGTAGTTCTTGCGAAACAAGTGTGATGGAGGGATAATAACCCGGTAGGCCAACTCCAAGGAATAACCCGGCCCAAAGGACGCTGCGCAGGATCCGGCTAAGGATAAAGAAACTTTCGGAAGGCCCAAGTTTGTAGGCCCAGTAACCCGGATTGTAGGTTACGGTGAAGGAAAGTTAGGGTTTGTGCGCCGTGTCCGGGTAGGATCCAGGGTGCGCCTTGGAGGGTAAGCCAGGGGGTACGGGTGCTTTATAAACCGACCCCTAGGAGTAGTTGATTAAGATCCAAGAACCCTAGCAATACCGCTTGATATCGAGCATCCCGTGTAACCCGAGAGTTGAGTTATTATATTAAGATCGGAGACTCGGCGACTTTGATTGCCGGCTACCAGATCGATTACCATCATGTTTTCCTCTGAGCTAACCCCTCTCCCAAACGCCTGTGTCGTCTTGCCCCAAGATCAGTTACCCCCGGTAACGTCAGCCGTGATAATCCCACGACAGTTGGCGCCCACCATGGGGCCTGCGTCCAAAGGTGTTTACATCACGGGAGAAGCTCGGAAGAACATGGAGAATCTTGTCGTCGGCGAGATCTACATCGGCCACAAAGGAGAAAAAATGGTGGACGATTCCGGCTGGGGGCCAGAGTCGGATCACCTCGAGTCCGGATCTACTGTGACGATCGGCCAGATCAATATCTTCATCGGTATGGTACGTACGCCTGATTTAAAGGGACAATATCATGTGCATACTACAGGAACTTCTAGCAGGAACAAAGAGACATTAAAGCAAGCGGTAAACTCGGTTCCCTCGGCCGTGCCGGGATACCTGAGATGGGCGGAACAAGAGGTAACGTGGAGCAGAAGAGATCACCCGGAAAGAATAGAGCGCCCAGGAGTCTTGGCATTGGTGGTTGCGCCACAGGTCAATGGTTACGAACTGAAAAGGGTCCTGATGGACGGTGGAAGTAGCATTAACATCCTGTATTGGGAAACCTTCTTGCGCATGAGTCTCAAAGAGTCCCAGCTACAGAAAAGTTCGACAGTCTTTCATGGGATCGTGCCGGGTCACTCGGCGAGCCCCGAGGGAAAGATCACCTTGGAGGTTGCTTTCGGAGAATCGACGGATAATTATCGAGTTGAGTGGCTCACGTTCGAGGTGGTCAAATTGCGCAGTCCTTACCACGCGCTGTTCGGAAGACCGGCTAATGCTAAATTCATGGCTAGGCCGTGTTATGTATATTTGCAGCTAAAGATCCCGGGTCCTAAACGGACCATCACCGTGCACGGGAACCGGGATATAGCGGCTGAGTGTGACGAAGGAGATTCAGTAATGGCCGAGCAAGCGTGCAGAAGGGAAGAACTCGAGTATTACCGGTCTCAAGTAAATCCGGATGATAGAACAGCCCTGAAAAAGCCGAATACTGAGGATGAGAGAGCAAAATTCAAGGCAGCACAAGACACCAAGAAGATAGATTTTGTTGAAGGTGATTCCACTAAGCAATTTACCATAGGGTCTAATTTGGGAAAAGAGCAGGAGAAGGCACTTGTGGAGTTTATTCGTTCAAATGCAGACGTGTTCGCCTGGACACCTAGCGACATGCCGGGTATCCCTACAGAGCTGGCCGAGCACAGTTTGCATGTAGATCCCAAGTCCAGGCCCGTGAAGCAGGGCTTGAGGAAAATGAATGAGGAAAGAAGGAAGGCTATAGGCGAAGAGATCGCTCGGCTATTGGCAGCCGGCTTTATCATGGAAGTATTTCACCCGGATTGGTTAGCAAACCCAGTTCTAGTGATGAAAAAGACCAATGAGTGGAGGATGTGCATTGATTTTACGAGTCTCAACAAACATTGCCGAAAGGATCCGTTCGCACTACCAAGGATAGATCAGATTATAGACGCAGTAGCTGGAAGTGACCTATTATGCTTTCTGGACCCATATTCCGGGTATCATCAGATTAAGCTCAAGAGGGAGGATTGGGAGAAAACATCGTTTATAACCCCTTTTGGGGCCTTTTGCTATAAAACCATAACGTTTGGATTGAAGAACGCTGGCGCAACTTATCAACGGTATATTCAGAAGTGCTTCGAGGAGCAAATCGGACGTAATGTCCATGCTTATGTGGATGATGTGGTTATCAATACTAGGAAGGCAGAGACGTTTATCGATGATCTAAAGGAAACGTTCAAGAATTTAAGAAGGTACCAGATGAAGCTTAACCCGACAAAGTGCGTGTTTGGAGTTCCAGCCGGGAAATTACTCGGCTTTATCGTCTCCGAGAGAGGAATTGAAGCAAACCCGGATAGAATCAAAGCTATCCAAAATTTGAAAAAGCCGGAAAATTTGAAGCACGTTCAAAAACTCACGGGCTTCGTGGCAGCCTTGAGCCGATTCATATCAAGACTCGGAGAAAAGGCAATACCCTTGTACCGGCTCTTGAGAAAGTCAGACAAATTCGTATGGGATCAGGAGGCGGATGAGGCGTTCGAGGCACTAAAAAGGCAGTTATCCGAAGCACCAGTACTAGCGGCCCCGGGTCCTAAAGAGCCTATGTTGCTGTAGGTGGCAGCAGGCCCCCGAGCCGTCAGTGCAGTAGTGGTCGTGGAGCGTAAAGAAGATGGGAAAGGTTATCCAGTTCAGAGGCCGGTTTATTATGTGAGTGAAGTATTGTCGGAAGCAAAGCAGCGCTATCCGCATTGGCAAAAGCTGGTTTTTGGGGTCTTTATGGCCAGCCGGAAATTGAAGCCGTATTTCCAGGAACACCCCATAACGGTGGTTAGCTCAATACCAATGTCGGATATCATCAGGAACTCGGATGCGACTGGAAGAATAGCCAAATGGGCAATAGAAATGGGGGATTATCACATCAGTTACGAGCCCAGGTCAGCAATCAAATCTCAGGCTTTAATTGATTTCGTTAACGACTGGACACATACAGGCATGACTACAACGGTTCCAAACTCCGAGTCATGGACCATGCACTTCGATGGATCTAAGCAATACGAGGGATCAGGAGCTGGGGTGGTGCTAACGTCACCCAAAGGAGATAAATTAAGTTACGTACTACAAATTCACTTTGACTGTTCCAACAACGTGGCCGAGTATGAGGCCCTATTGCATGGCTTGAAGGTAGCCAAGGAGATGAACATCAAGAGGATACGATGCTTCGGAGATTCGGACCTTGTGGTACAGCAGGTGTCAGGAACTTGGGATAGAAACGATGCAACCATGGCATCATACCGCAGGGAGGTTGATAGGGTTGCAGGATGCTTTTCCGGGTATGAGGTGGAGCATATAGACAGAAGAAAGAATGAAGCAGCAGACGCCCTTGCTAGACTCGGCTCGCGCAGAGAGCCGGTTCCACCTAACGTGTTCCTGGACGAGTTATGGCGACCATCGGTTAAAATCGAGTCTGAGGAGGAACTGGCAAGTAAAGACCCGGATACGGAGCTCGTGGCCACTATACGCGCTATTCCCGAGTGGACAGAACCGTTTTTGGCCTACCTGTCACGAGGCGAGTTACCACAACAGGAGGTGTTAGCAAGGCAAATTTTGCGGAGAGCAAAGGGGTATTCTATCATTAATGGGGAGTTGTATAAGAGAAGTGCAGCAGGAGTCTTTTTGCGCTGCGTAGCACCAGAAGAAGGCCGACAGATTCTCAAGGAAATTCATGAAGGCGATTGCGGGCATCATGCATCCACAAGATCCCTTGTGGCAAAGGCTTACCGACACGGATTTTTCTGGCTGACGGCGCTAGCGGATGCGGAAAGATTAGTAGCAAGGTGTGACGGATGTCAAAGGTACGCTCGCCAAACCCATGTGCCGGCTATGGAATTACGGACCATCCCGTTAACTTGGCCGTTCGCTGTCTGGGGGATGGATATGGTTGGCCCCTTTCATATGTCACCACATGCAAGAAGACACATCTTTTGGTGGCTATTGATAAGTTCACCAAGTGGGTTGAGGTTATGCCAGTTACTAATTGTGAAGCAGCTACAGCAGTCAAGTTCTTGAAAAAGATTATCTACCGGTTCGGGTATCCCCACAGCATAATTACCGATAATGGAACCAACATGTCCCTTGGTGAGATGGAGAAGTTCTGTGGCAACAATGGAATCCGGCTTGATGTTGCATCAGTGGCTCATCCGCAGGCCAATGGACAAGTGGAGAGGGCAAACCAAGAATTTCTTCGCGGATTAAAACCACGATTGCGAGTCCCTTGTATCAGGGCCGCTGGCGCATGGGTCGAAGAACTTCCTTTTGTGGTTTGGGGCATCAACACTACACCTAACAGATCCACTCAAATGACACCCTTCTTCATGGTCTATGGCGCGGAGGCAGTACTACCGAGTGATATTATTCATGATTCACCACGAATATCAGCTTACGTCGAAGTGGAGAACGAAAAGACCCGGCAGGATGCCGTAGATATGTTAGAAGAACAAAGGGAACAAGCCCTGGAGAGATCAGCCATTTATCAGCAAGGTTTACGGAGGTATCATAGCCGGCGTGTGAAAACCCGGGTCTTCCAGGAAGGAGACCTGGTTCTGCGCCTGGTACAGTCAAACGAAGGAAAACACAAATTATCACCGCCATGGGAAGGACCGTTTATCATAAGCCGGAATCTGCATAACGGATCATATTACTTGGTAGATGCAAGGGAAGAGTCGGCTACAGTTAATGACACCGCTCATACCACTTCATCTATGCAAGAAAGAGACAGACCATGGAACGTGGCGCAGCTACGTCCGTATTATACTTAGTAAAGATTATAGTGGCAAGTGGAATTGCACGGTGTAACAGGCAGCAGGTTTCAGACGTACTCTTTTCCTATCCAGGGTACCCTTGGGGACTGGATGGGTTTTTAATGAGGCGGCTTGCTGACCTAACTTTTTCATATCAAGTAAAGAGGTGGTTATTATCATGTTCTTCACTCTCAGCACGTTGCGTACATATATAGGTCTTGGGGGCTGATTGCTTGAATAGCACAGTTGAAAACTCAAAGACCCGGCCTTGATGCCTATGAGTTATAAGGGCCGGTTACTCGCAAACGAGTATGGCTACAATCTTATAACCGGACAAAGGAGCCAAATTTTCTTGACTTTTCTTACTTAAGCTCGATGTGACTCGCACTAAAATGGCATGATTTGCTCGCTTACGATTACAATCAGCCATGAAGCCCAATGGGACTTGGTTGACCCTGTTTCGTACAGATGTAACAACATGATATCCATGCGAAAGCCGGCTTATAGTATCAGAGAGTCAAAAGGGTCATCTAAACCACAAGTTATGCAGAGTACAGGGCTGATAGCCGGAAACTCAACGATTATTAAGCATAACTTCAAAACCTATGTGAAACGGCTCTGGGCTTTTTGGACCTAACAGCAAACAAATGCGTTCTCCTTGAAAGATCACGTTTCCTAGACTCGGAATCCGGGTCTTGGGGGCTCGGGATCTCGAAAACGAGAAAAATTGTTTGATTGTTAAAGCTCAAAAATCCAGAAATCCGAGTCTTGGGGGCTTGGGGACTTAGCAGCAAGCCCGCTTGTCAACACCCATGAGACCCGGAAACCGAGTTTCATAAAAGGAGCAATAAAGAAAGCCGGATATCGAGAGCAGATGAGTTCAAAAATGGATAAATTTAAAAAGGCCAGAAGAGGCATAGAGTATATCAAGACCTTAGCGTACATTACAAAATCCCGGTGAAAAGATATCAAAGGTGCACAGGCGCACCACCCAAAATATAATTGTTTAAACAGCACATTGGCCGACTGACGCATAAGAAGAGGCATTAAATATCAGATATCACTCGGCGTCCATCTTGGCCTTGCCCTTGCCATCATTGGTGGTAGCAGCAGCACCCAGATCAGTAGTACCAGCCCGCGCAGGAGGTGGAACGACTGGTGTTGAGGTAGCAGGTGCAGAACCGGCTTCAGCTTGCTTTTTGGCAGCCTCCGCCCTCAACTTAGCAGCTTCCTCCTTCCACCGAGCCAGCATATCATACGGCTCGAGAAGATCCGACTTAACCGCTTCACCAGCAGCATCATATGCAGGAACGAGGGAATCAACATCCAGGTCGTCAGCAATCACGCTGGCCGGGTAGCGGACCTCCTTCTGGACAGCCTGAAAATCCTTCACTGAGAACTTGGATCCATCAAGCTTGAACTCTGGAAAGCCGCCCATCAGCTTCACTAGCTCGAGCTTAGGGAAATAAGCCTTAGCAAGCGCGAGCCCCCGGGTTACTCCAACCCGGCAAGACGAGCGTTTCCAGTGCCAAATCCACTCGGGGATAGTGGAGAAGGCATCCAGCATTCTCTTCAGATCGACATGCCCCTTACCCGGCCACCGTAATTCCTGAAGAATCCATTTGGTTCCGGCGCATAGCTGCCGGATAACGCTCTTGATAGTTTTCAGCCTGGCAATGTCATCCTCATCCGGCATCAATTCGTCTGGGCCTGAAGGAATGGAAACATGAGTCGGGAAAATTCTGGCTATTTATCAAAAGGATAACCCGGAGGAAGAAACGTACCAAGCAAAGCACGATACGTGTCAGCAATTTGGACAGAAAGGCTTGTTAAATCATCTTCTGCTTTGTGAGCCCTTTTCCTGTACTTCCTCATTATCATCCTATTCCTCCTGGCCTCAGCCTCGGCTGCTTCACGCAGAACCACCTCCTTTTCAATGAGCTTGGTGGCATCTGCCAGTTTCTCCTCAGATCGAGTCACGAAGGACTGCATGGACGCAACGAAGGATTAGCCGGGTAAAGGGGCAAGTTATCAGTCGCTTGTATCATAAAGTCCCAAGCAAATTATGAATCAATTCACTCGGAACTTGGGGACTGGATAAGGACACAAGCAACGTTAGTCGGATTTACCTCGTGTTTGGCTATTAAAGCCCCCAAGATGTTTTCTTCATTAGCCCTCAAGGTGCGCAGGGTTTCGAGCATCTGGGTAAACGTCAGGACCTCGGGCTGGGCACCGGAAGAACCGGTAGCCTGATCGCCTGGTGGGGGAGCTCTCCCCGCCAGTGGGGTCGAGACCCGGACGGTTTGAGTATCCGGGTTGGGAGAACCCATCCTCGTATCCAGAACCTCGATCTCCTCGTCCACTGGTTCTGACGAGGAAGGAGACCCGGTGGCTCGGTGAAGTGGATCGCCCAAGGGACCTTGTTCCTGGTTATTCTCAGTGTCACCGCCAGTCGCGGCATCTACGTTTTCAGTCGGCCCCTCTGTCCGATGGTTATCCGTCTCTACATTCTCCGGGTCACTGGCGGTGACTTGAGTGCTAAAAGAAAGATGAGAGGAGGCGGTTAGCAGTGGTGATTGAAAATTGTCAGGCATCAAAATAAGTCATATAGCAAAAACTTACCCGGCATTCACGGTGTAGTCTGGCGGGAGCTCGCCGCTGGAAGCAGACGAAGTTGCCACAGGGACCACTAACGGAACCCGGAATTGCCCGGCACGTGGATGGTTAGGAGAAGGGTGGCGTCGAGGAGAGTCGGAAGGACGAGACGGAGGAGCACTGGCACGATGGACGGAGGAGGTAGAGATGCCCGGGTTAAGGGGATCTTCACCCGGGGAGCTCCGAGTTACTCTGCGCTTGGCTGGAAGAGAATCCTTCAAGTACGACGAGTTCGATAATTAGTGGTTAAGTTGTCGCATGACGTCAAAGGAGTAAGGTTCAGAGGATAACGAGGAGAAAGGAACCTTGGACACTGCCCATCTGGTCTTCCTCTTGGCTCCAACTGTTGCCTCTTGGTCAGAGTCGGTAGCCTCCGGGTCATCCTCCTTGTTCTCACCTTCGTCCTCCAGCCCTGCGAAACGAGTGTGCGTCCGTGGGAAAAAGTTAAATGGGAGGAAAATGATGCAAGTGAAAATAATGCAAGTTCCGGGTAAGTACCTTCACTATCGGCGGCCGACTCGTCCTCTTCTTCCGGGTTTCTGGAAGGGGGGAGGGTTCCACTCTCCAGAAGGGCTCATCAGCCTAAGACAAAAGGATGGAATTAAGGGTTAGAAGCTGTATCAAGTCAAAGTGTGAAAATAAGTTATGAACATCGGATATTACCGCTGGGGCCGGGTTTTCCCGGGTAAATGGGGGCAACCCGGCGATGTTCTTTATCACCTCTAGCTTCTCTGTCAAGAAGCCCTTGATGGTTTTGTTGGTGTCGCCGATCGCGAAGCTCTTGGTGGAATACCGGAGTGCATCTGTGGTATGCCCCGAGTACTCGCACATTAATTTGGTGCGGATGAAATTGGGTTGGATTCGAAAATCAACCCATGTTTTCACTAAATTGAGCCCAAGGAGGCCTTGGGCTGAGAGGATGGCTATCTTGGCTAACAAGGGAAGGATCACCTCCCTGTCTGAGTCAGGGGCAAAGGCATTGAAAGACTTGGAAGGCTCGAGGGGGCCCTCCGAGTAACCCGGAAGTCTCTTCTCACCGGGTGGAGAAGTGTCATGGCAGTAGAAGAAGGATAATTGCCAGTGCTTGACATGAGAGTTCAGATTGAGGGTTGGCATTGGGGAGTTTTTACGGCGTTGGATGGATACCCCGCCGCATGTGAGAAGTGCTCCGTCGCCGCTTTCGCGGCACGGCTTGCACTGGAACAGTTCAATGAAGAGAGTCAAACTCGGCGGAGTGCACAAGTATGACTCGGATAGGACAATGAAGTGGGTAATATTCAACATAGAGTTAGGCCCTATGTCGAACACCCGGAGGCCGTAGTGGCTCAGGACTTCACGAAAGAAAGGGTGACCCGGAGGGCGGAATCCCCGGGTCACGTGCTCTACAAAGCAGATTACCTCGCCGTCGGTGGGAGTAGGCCGGGTCTCGTCACCCGGCGCTTTCCAGTGAATGTCCTTCTGAGGGGGAAGAACCCCTAACTCGGCCAATTCTTCCAGTTTGGCCTTGGTGACGGTAGATCGCCCCCAATTGGCGGATATGGATTGGGTTGTTCTCGCCTGGGCCGGCTGCTTCCCTTGCCTTTTGGGAGCCATGGGATCGACCTGCAAAACACAAGAAAAAGAGGTACAGGAAATAATACTCGGAAGTATTGAGGTATCAGGAAAGCGTGAAAACTAAGAACTATCCGGGTATCACACCATGAAGTGGAGATTGCGAGGTATCCGGGTATTAAGTATAACCATGGGGGTTATTGGTCACTTACGTATGGAAAAGTGTTTTGGGAAGACGGATGGTTGCCCATGTATCTACTGCAAGCAAAATAACCGGAAAAGGAGGATTTTCCGGGTGTCAATATTAAGAGCGGAAGATTGAGGTGAAATAGATCTAGATTGGAAAACTTGCGAACGAGTTTTCGAAGAGATTGGTGATTAATAATGGTAGGAGGGCGATGTGTGATCATCAAACAGGTTGTTAGCGAGCATCTAAGCCGTCTAAATTTGGTGTGACGGAGAAAACGGCCCACAGGTTGACCTAGATTCAATCTGGGATGAATCGAGAAATTGCGAGGCTAAATTAAACAAATACAAGGAACTTACTGGGAGATCTTGGAGTTTATTGCGACGACGGTGGACGCCGTGGCTCGAGCGTCCTTCTGCGATTCTTGGAGAGTGGAACGAGGGCGCGGCGGAGAAGCTTGACGGCGGCGCGAGATGGCTCGAGGGCGAGCGCGGCCGGCGGCGGCTTTGCTTCGATGGCGAGCGCGAACTTCTTGCGGTGGTGTTACGAGGGCGTAAGCAGCAAGGAAGGAAAGGGGAAACTGAAGTGGAGCGATGGGTTTTAGGTCACCCTCTGAGCACTATTTATAAGATGAGGGTGAGTCTATCTCAACGGCCGGAAGCCGGAAGTTGTGGGGCAGTGGCTATCTACGCGGATTCTGCGAGATATGCTCCAAGTATTGAGCAAAGTATCTGGACAAAAAAGAGAAGGAGATCCACCCCGTGATATCAGGGTCAATTATCGAGTATGGAATCTTGGCATTTTTATTAGGGTTTAGACCTGGAAAATTAAACCAAAGTATTTGGGGGAAAAGCCGGGTTACTATATGGCCACCATGGAGTAAGGCCTAGCTGTCTATCAAAGCATCTTAACCCGGCCTCCATATGCTTGTGTGTTTGATATTCTTGCAGGGAATAGCGAGCGCTTCAAGGAAGGATCCGTGAAGCCCAAGCTATTCTGGGGACTACTGATGGAGGGATAATAACCCGGTAGGCCAACTCCAAGGAATAACCCGGCCCAAAGGACGCTGCGCAGGATCCGGCTAAGGATAAAGAAACTTTCGGAAGGCCCAAGTTTGTAGGCCCAGTAACCCGGATTGTAGGTTACGGTGAAGGAAAGTTAGGGTTTGTGCGCCGTGTCCGGGTAGGATCCAGGGTGCGCCTTGGAGGGTAAGCCAGGGGGTACGGGTGCTTTATAAACCGACCCCTAGGAGTAGTTGATTAAGATCCAAGAACCCTAGCAATACCGCTTGATATCGAGCATCCCGTGTAATCCGAGAGTTGAGTTATTATATTAAGATCGGAGACTCGGCGACTTTGATTGCCGGCTACCAGATCGATTACCATCATGTTTTCCTCTGAGCTAACCCCTCTCCCAAACGCCTGTGTCGTCTTGCCCCAAGATCAGTTACCCCCGGTAACGTCTGTCGTGATAATCCCACGACAAAGTGAGTGGGAGCACAGTACTAACTCAACGAGATTAGAGAATCTTCGTTATCATGTCAAGAGTAGCGCAGCACTGGAAGTTGTTTCGGGGTTTACTATTTTGACTAAGTAGAAGACACTACAAATGTTGCAGATACTTCAAATGAGTTTGCGAACTGTACCAGTAAAGTCCAAAAACTTTATACTTAGAACAACTTGTGGTTTAAGTGTAAAGTGTTGTTTTGACAACAAAAGGACCTGGACCTTATAAAGGAAGCAAATGATGGGCACTGGCTTCGTAAAATTGACTATGAGTCATTATATCCGCCATAGTATCCTTGTATGAATATCAAGTATGTGACTTGGTAGTCCTTTCGATAGGCATGATGCCTAACGATAGAAAAAGGGTCTACATAGCGACAAAGACATGGATTTTACATCCTTTGAAAGTTGTACTTATCGAAAAGTTGTTTTTGACGAAGTTCAAAGAGTTCACTACTACAAGATTTTGATCTTCCGTAGTGATGCTTTAGTCTTTGCAGATAGTTCTAGCAAAGTTACATATTATGATATGGATGTTGAATAACAAAACCAATTCTCCTCTCGAGGAAGTTTGTTCAAGGATGTGTACTTGACATAGTCTGAGAGTTTTGTAAAATTCAAAAAGGTTGCTAGAAAGGCATGCGCACTTCAATGGTTGAAGTGAGCATAACGAAGTTGAAATCTTTACCTTAATGAAGTTATCAAAAGAGTTTGATTCCATCATGAACGATAAAGATGCTTGTAAAGTTACAAGAAATTAAGTGGGAGCGCTATGACATATTTCCAATACTTTATGTAGATGACATATGGTTGATTGAAAAATATGTATTTTAAATTAACACGGTTAAGATTTTCATATTGATGAAAGGCTTAGAATATATTGGGCATCGATATCTATAAAAGATGGATTGAAGCGCCTGATATGATTGAAGCCAAATTACATAGATGAAATATTGAAGTAAGTCAATATAAAATTGATAAGAAGGAGTTCTTGTCACATGGAAAATAATTGAGCAAGATTCATGTGTTTTGACACATGATGAGCATAATTGAAATTGAGATTTCTAAGTAATGTTTCCATGCTATGTACACAACCAGATGAGTCCTATACTATAAAAGTTATAGCAGGATAATTCATATGATGATTAGACAAAAGTGGGAGAGATCCTTGTGTCATTTTAGAAATGCTAAGGATATGTTTTCCTATATAGTAATGACAAAATATTAGTTGTAATATGTTACACTAATAGTCTTGTCATTTATTCAAGAAATTTTATCTCAATTAAAATATGTGATGAAGTGTAGCACAATAGGATGGAAGAAAGTTCCATGATGGATTTGAAAGAGTTTCAAAATTAAAATATTGTGACAGATACTACAACAAAGGCTAAAGTATATCGTTGTGTTGACAACTGATAATAAGCGTATTTTGTGTCAAGGAGTTCTTTATTGAACTTGGTGAATTTCCAAGAATGCTGAAACTATGAAGCTACATTTTCACAATGTTAGTAACATCAGTTTAAGCTGAGGAATTAAGGTATCACCGGAACTTGGTGAATTTCCAAGAATGCTAACACTATGAAGCTACATTTTCACAATGTTAGTGACATCAGTTTAAGCTGAGGAATTAAGTCTTCACCAATTGACCATATATATACAAAGCCATCTCATTAGAGAATGAGTGATGCGTGTAGACGCAAAGAACATGCAAATACAATAGGACCTGAACAGTTCAGATCTTTTTGATAATGTTTACCACATGCGAAGCATGGTAATAACAATGGTACGCCATATGTGTTAAGTGCTTACAGACTAGATTATTGACTCTAGTGCAAGTGGGAGACTGAAGGGAATATGCCCGAGAGGCAATAATAAAATGGTTATTATCTTATTCCTTGTTTATGATGAATGTTTATTTCTCATGCTGGAATTGTATTAACCGGAAACGTTGATACATGTGTGCTTAATAAACAAACAATGGTTCCTAGTAAAGCCTCTCTTTTAACTAGCTCGTTGATTAATAGATGATCAAGGTTTCCTGATCATGAACATTGGATGTTGTTAATAACGGGATCATGTCATTAGAAGAATGATGTGATGAACATATACCCAAAGAGAATATAGCAATGCGATCAAGTCATTTAGTTTACATTGTTATATCAAACATACGAAGTAACTTATTCCTTAGACCATGAGATCATGTCAATCACTGATACCGGAAGAGTGCTTTGATGGCATCAAACGTCACACCGTAACAGGGTGACTATAAAGGTGTCGTTGAGTATTCGGAAAGTATTAGTTGAGGATCATGGATCAAGAGTGGGATTTGTCCATCCAAATGACGGAGAGATATACTCTGGGCCCTCTCGGTGATATCACATCGAAACCGCTTGCAAGCACGTGATATGATCACAAGGATGTTATATCACGGGAACGAGAAAAGAGTACTTGTCGGTAACGAGATTGAACAAGGTATGGTTGATACCAATGATCGAATCTCGGACAAGTAAAATACCGCGAGACAAAGGGAATAGTTCACGGCGTTGTTGGTTCATACGATCACGAGAGTCATCGTTGAATATATAGGAGTCATCACGGATCTCCAGATCCCGCTGTTGATTATTGATCAGAGAGGAGTCTCGATCATGTCTATCTTATTCGCGAACCGTAGGGTGACACACTTAAGGTTCGATGTTGCATTTGAGAGGATACGGAATATCGGAGAAAAGTTTGGACAGCACCGAAATTGTTTCGGGGAATATTGAAATAGTCACCGAAATTGTTTCGAGTAATTTTGAAATAGTTCAAGGGGATTCTTATCAAATGGTTGTTAATAGATTTAACAACTAACTCAAGGGGTTATATGTTAATGTTTGTTAATGGAATTAACAAATATTAAAATAAAGAAATAAAATTGTTTTATTTATTTATTAAAGAAAACCCTTGGGATTTTGAGTGGGAATTCATGGAAGAATGAGTGGGTTGAGTGGAGACTCCACTCACATGATGAGGGAGAGGTGGAGGCAGCCAAAAATTCGTGGCTGCCATCCCCTCCTATAAAAGGAGGGGTGAGAGCTCCCTCTCCCCACACACACACTTGTGTCATCTCTTCCTCCCTCCTGCCGCTGCTCCACCACTTGTTCGTGCGCTTGGCGAAGCCCTGAGCAATGTTTTTCTCCACCACACCACGCCGTCGTGCTGCTGGAGTTCCGAGGGATCCTCTACTTCCGCGCCCCGCTGGAACGAGGGAACGGAGGTCGTCATCAACCGTACGTGTGACCAATCACGGATGCACCGCCAAATTGCGGTGCTCATCTTCTCGCTATCGGGATCGGTGTGAGTACGACTACGCCAACAACGAGATTTGATCTCGTACCACTTTGAGTCTTCGAGGGTATGTGTTCTCCTTAACCCTCTCGTTGCCCGTTGCACTTCGTCTTCTAGATTAGATCTTGGCCTTTCGGGTGTCTCTCGCGTAGGAAATTTTTTTGTTTTCTATGCAACGAACCCTTCAAGAGCTACACACACGATCTTTAGCAAACTTAGCTTTGGTTAGTCCTAGAACATGATTGCCACTTTGGAGGTCATGTAACATTCTCATATTAGTGTGGGCTAGTCGGCGATGCCAAAGCCACCCCACATCAACTTTAGCCATTAGTCATGTCGCGGCACACGTGTCTTCTTTAGAGAAGTCCACTACATACATGCCGTTCTCGACAAACCCAACAAAGGCTACTTTAAGAGAAGTCTCCCAAGTGATAATCACACTCTATTTATTAAAGAACAAGGTAAAGTCACAATTCACAAGTTAAAGAACGGACATCAAGTTATAGCCAAGGGACTCAACAAGGAGAACATTCTCAATCGATAAATCATTTGAGATAGCTACCTTGCCTCGTCCCAATAACTTAAGCTCGGACTTGTCACCAATAGTAACACAATTGATATGAGGTAAAGGAGGTTCAATATTACTTATTGCGTCATGGCTTCCGGTCATGTGTTGGGATGCACCACTATCCACTATCCATCTATTTGACCCGGAAGCATTTCCGTACAAGAGATCAATTTCTTGATTTAGGTACCCATCCTTCAATGGGTCCTCTTTTGTTAGTAACAAGGGTCTTGGGAACCCAAATAGTCCAATAATAATCATCACCATAAGAAGTACCAACATATTTAGCATAAACATGTCCATCTCTAGATTTCATAAGAACATAAGATGGGTTATATTTTCCGGCAAAGTCATTGTGGGTGATGCTCCCCCTAGAGGTATCACCACCCACAATGGAGTTGGTCTCCTTCTCTTTGGTCACTTCTCCCTCTTTCACAAAGACAACATTTTGAGAGGGAGATGTGACACTCTTGGATTTCTTCTTTGATTTGGAAACGAAACCAAGTCCTTCTTTTTCTTTCTTGGCTCCTTGAGAGCTTATGGCATCATTGAGAATTTTCTCTTTCCCTACAATGTTAGTCGTAGTGCAAGAGGTAGGCATGATAGCAATGCTATTAGAGGAAGATATCACTTGCTTATTAGATTGTTGAGCTAGGAGGTTGTTCCGAGACTTGGTGAGTTTGTCATGAATTTCTTTAAGAGACATGAACTCCTTGTTTAGTTTTTCATGATTCTCAACAAGTACTTTATGAGCTACTCCTAGCTTCAACTCCTCTTCTTCAAAAACTTTAAGTAAAGTAAGAGATTTTTCGTTATCTTTTCTAAGCTTGGCAAGAGATTTTTCATTATCTTTCCTAAGATTGTAAACACTAATAGCATACACTACTAGAAATTAGGTTATTAACGACCAATAATTATAAACAACTGGTCGTTATTACTGCGAGGACCCGATCCCAAGTCTGAACTAGCCCCACGAGACCTCCTACACGACCATAGGTTCTGGCCTCACGCTGGGAATGTGCGGGTTGAAATGGGCATTTTGGTGTGGTTTGTACCGTGGACACAACTGGTTTGGGCTGAAACGGTTGCTACATCTTAATGGACCGGATCGGTACGGGATTAGTAATATAGCGGACTGGGGCGGTGCGGTTTGGTCTCAGAAAAAAAAGGTGATTGGGCTGAACCCGCAGGTTAGACCCGCACCAGCCGAACGGGGTCACGCCTGGCGCCTCATCGCTAAGGGCATCTCCAGCCGTTGCGCCCCCCCAGGGCCCAAAACGCCGCCGTTTTGGGGGCGCCGCGGCGCCAAACGGCGCTAATTTGGAACCTGGGGGGCAGGCTTACATTAATGGCTAGGAGAGAGTGTGGGGAAAAGTTTAGCATTTATGAGGAAGGGGAAGGGGTATTTATACCCCTTCATTAAGTGGTCATTGCAGTCCAGGAGCACCGGAGGCTCCGGTGCGCTTCTATCGTTTGTGCAGCAGCGCAGCACACCAGCTCCCTTTTGGATGGCCATGGGGCGGAGGCTTCGGTGAATATAGCGGAGGCTCCGCCCACCGGAGCTGCACCGGAGGCTCCGGTGAGCCTCCGCTCGTGTGCAACAGAACCAGTTTTTGGCGGAGCCCCCACCGGATGCCCACCGGATGCTATTTGTACATGGGCCAGTTTGGGCCACTGGACCTCCACCGGAGGCTCCGGTGGAGCCTCCGCCCTTGCCCAACAGAACAAGGTTTTGGAGGAGCCTCCACCGGAGGCGCACCGGATCCCACCTGCACACAGGCCCAGCTTTGGAAGTGGCGGAGGCTCCGGTGGAAGTGGCGGAGGTTCCGCCCCACCGGAGCTCCACCGGATGTTCCGCCCGTGCCTCCGCTCGTGCGCTCCGAAGGGGGATTTGGGGGGAGCCCGCACCGGATCCGCACCGGAGCCTGGACGGAGCCTCCGTTGGATTCACCGGAGCCTCCACTCCAGTGCAAGATAGCTTCCTTGGTTTCTTTCTCCTTGCTCTTTTCATTTAAACCAAACACTCGCCCCAAATAGTTAGTGAAATTGATTAACCTGGGCATTTTCATGTATCGAACAAACATTAGATCAAATAGATATGTTGTCATATAATTACCAAAACGGACGATGATCTTTCAGAAGGGGGAGACAACATGTCATCTGAAAGTGAATCCTTTGGCACAAAAATGCTGCCATATCTAGAAGGGAAGAATCCTGGACTGGGCCTTAACCTGGAAGGAGAAGGCACTATAAGATTTCCTTCAGGTTTATTTGCTATGGACAGTTCACATCATAAGCTTTTGGATGTCCGTATGGAGGTGGTACATGCAATTGGTAGTGAAGACATACAAGGAAAGGTTTCTGTTGGAGATGTGCAGAGGATGGCAACAGAGCAACAACAAGACAAGTTAGAATACATAAGTTTTCTACATGGGATGATGAAAGCTGGGAGTGAGAAAGCTGGTTTAATCAGACAAAATTATGAACTGGGATTGGACACTATTGAAGAGAAAGAAGATGACAAGGAAGGATATAGCCATGAAGATGAAAACCAATCTGAACAAGTTGACTATGGCACAAGTGAGTCAGATAGGAGTGCAGGAGAGAGAAGTGACGAGGAGGATTTATCCCCAACTAGATATGTCTTTGCCCTGGCAACTTCCTCTCTCAAAAATGAAAACACTCCAGTAGTGATACCTGTAGATGGGGGGCAACCAGAAATAGAACTGACACAAGAAGATAGCAACAGGCAGGTGGAGAATGCCCGGGTGGTAGCTGATGAAAGGACAATGCAGGAAGGAGGTAATGATGGTCCTGTGAGAACAAGCTCAAGACTAGATGGTCAAAACCAAAAAACAACAAGAATTGAAGAGAAGGCTAAACATCAAACCGCTACAAGAAATCTGGAAGGTACAAATCTGAACTCAGTAAATTCCTTTGATGTCCTTGATACCGATGATATTATTAGTAGAGATCTAGATATTGGTGTTGACCCTGCTACCTTTACTCTTGAAAATGTTAATTTCTTGAAAGATCTAGAAATTGCTAGACATATGCTTGCTAGGAAAAAAACTAATATAATAGTGGAACCTGAGGGAATAACTCAGGATATACTCTTGCTGGGCTAGTAAGATGAGATAGATAATGAAGGCTTTACTCCAGTGGTTTCAAAAAGCAGCATGAAAAAAAAGGAAAATGGCTCTTAAGATAAGAATGAATGCTGAAAAAGATAAGATGGGTACTGATAGTGGAGGAGCATAAGCAGGTTCCAGTGCTGCTTAGGTAAAAGCACACAATCACCACCCTTTGTGTGATATTGTGGCTGGACCCAGGGTGAGGAAAAAAATCCTAAATATCTATGATAGGTGTAAGCTTGAATTGCAGAGGTGTTGGCAAGAAAGGTATGGGCAAGTTTCTGACTGATCTTATAATGGAACATGGGCTGGATTTTGTTGGCATACATGAGACTATGAAGAAAGGTTTTAGCCAGGCCTTTTTCAAAAGAATTGATCCTTTGAATCAATTCTCATTGAAATGGTCCCCTTCTGTGTGCAGAGCAGGTGGTATTCTTGGTGGGATGAGAAAAGATAGGTTTGATGTTGTGAATGTGGACACTGGTAGATTCTTGATCAAAGTGACCGTTTTTATACGAAAAGTATGCAAAACTGGAATCTGGTTGTGGTACATGGAGTTGCACAAAAGGGAGAAAAAGAAGTTTTTCTGTCTGATCTAGGGGAGGTCTATGGTGACACTTCCTTACCCATGCTACTTGGTGGGGATTTCAACATTGTTAGGTTTGCCTATGAAAAAAACAAGAACTGGAAACCAAATAAATGGTGTGATATGTTTAATTTTATTATTAATACCTATGAATTGAGAGATATAGAGTTGTGAGGTGGTATGTATACCTGGTCCAATAATCACCCTGACCCTACCTTGGAGAAACTGGACATATTCCTAATGAGCAAATCCTGGGAGAAAATCTTTCCACTAGCAACAGTGTAGAAGTTAAACAGAGAAATCTCAAATCATAACCCCCTTCCGTTAAATACGATGGAAAATAGAGAGAAGAGAAGTAGAGAGTTCAGATTTGAAAAGAATTGGCTGAAGGATGATACTTCCTCTTGAGAGTATCCAAAATTTGGCAGAAACTTGTAATAGCCAGAGACAACTTTTGTGTGGTGCAAGAGAAGCTGAGGGGTGTCAAGAAATATTTGAAAGGTTGGGGAGCCAATGAAAAATGGAGAGAAAAAAAGAAAAAAAAGGAGTTGTCAAAAGAACTAGAGAGCTTGGAGAGAGAAGAATAAGTTCACTCCCTTCCCACAGAGAACTAGAAGAGAAAATGCCAGTTGCAACAATAAATCATGAAGATGCTTGAAGGGGAAGAACAGTATTGGAGGCAGAGAGCAACCTGGAAGAGAAACTCAATGAGTTTCTCCTGTTACTTGCTCATGCTACAAGTTTCTCAGAAACCTCTTTCGACTAGAAAACATTGGAGGTATCAATTTGAATAGGGATGTTTGGCTACTGGAAGAGAAACTCAATGATGAAGATAGAGAGGAGCTAGATGAGATTTTTCAGTAGAAGAAATTAAGGAGGCAATTGATCAAATGGAAACTAAAATTTAAAGCTCCATGCCCTGATGGCTTTCCCGTTGAGTTTTATCAGCATTGTTGGGAAATAATTAAACATGATATGATGCAGATGTTCAAAGACTTTCATCAACACAAGTTTTACTTGAGTAGAATCGACTTTGGTGTCATTACTTTGATACCTAAAAATGATAATGCTGATGTTATATGGAAATACAGACCCATCTACAGGTCCTTTTCAAGATTTTCACAAAAGTCCTAACAGCTAAAATGGATTCTGTGACGGGTAAATTCATACATAATTGTCAAAGTGATTTTATCAGGGGGAGATACATTACAGATGGATTCATGCTGCTACAGGAGGTTTTGAGGGACGAAAAGGTTAGGAAAAGACGGGGTGTGATACTGAAACTTGATTTTGAGAAGGCTTATGATAAAGTCAACTCAGAATTTTTGTTAACCTGTTGTGAACAAAAAGGTATCAGTGATAGATGGTTGAGATGGACTAGAAAAGTTATGACACGGGGAACTCTTAGTGTGAAAGTTAATGACAGAGTGGGACCCTACTTATCCAGCTGTAAAGGTGTAAGGCACGGGGACCCATTCTCTCCCTTCCTTTTTAACATGGCTGGGGTCTGTCCAAGATGGTCCACAAGGCTCAACAGAATGAGAAAATAGTAGTTTTGGCAAGTAATCTGTTGGATAAAGGTTTGGCTATGTTGATGACACAACCCTTTTCATAAAAGAGGATGCAGAGGTGGCCAGCGAGTTAAAACTTATACTGTATATCTTTGAAGCCATGTCAGGTCTAAAAATTAACTTTGAGAAAAGTAAGATTTTGTTAATACATGAAGATGAGGAGAAATGTTAGTTTTATGCTGAGTTATTCAACTGTAAAAAACGTGAATGGCCCATCAAGTATCTAGGGACACCTATTGATCATAGAAGAGCTAAAGTGGAAGAATTGAACTTTGTGGAATATAGTATGAAGAAAAGTATGGGAGGCTGGATGGGAGGGACTATGTCCATTGGTGGGAGGGTCACCAAGATAGACTCATGTCTTTCAAGTATTGTTGTATACCAAATGTCCCCAAGAATTTTGCACAAATCAAACATTGCAGGAGCAGAGAAGGTGATGAGATCTTTCTTGTGGTCCGGTGGAACAACCAGAAGAAGATACCATTTTGTGAAATGGAGTCTAATTTGCAAACCAAAGTGCAGATGAGGATTGGTAATAAAAAGTCTGACAAAATTCAAATTGAGACTAATGTGTAAATGGTGGCGGAAATTGGAAAATGAGGAGGGCCCTTGGCAAGGTCTTATGAGAAAAAAATATTTGAGAGAGAAACACATTCATATAGTGAAAAAAGTACACAGACTCGGCTCTGTGGAGAGATATGTTGCTCGTGAGAGAAATATACACTTGTGGAAGGAAGGTGGCGAATGGAAAAAAGAACTAGCTTCTGGCATGATGCCTGGTTTGGACACATTCCTTTTAAGGCGGTGTACCCAGATCTGTTTTATTTATGCAATGAACAAGACATTTCAGTTGAGAAAGCTGCAAATGGAAGGTGGCAGTTTTCTTTCAGAAGATGGCGGGATGCAGACTTACAGGGGAAATGGAGGGAATTACAAAACAAATTCACAGGGGTGGCTTTGAATGGAGAGAATGATAAACATGTTTGGAAGTGGACAAAGAGTGGGATTTTTTCTGTGAAATCAATGTATAAAAATCTCTGCAGTAATGGTCTGGACAAGTCCTTCAAGCACTTGTGGAAAGCTAAAATTCCACTAAAGATTAAGGTGTGGTTATGGCTCATTTGGGACCACGCTATTGCCTCAAAAGATAATATGGTTAAAAGGAACTGGGTAGGCAATACCTCTATGAGGGAGAGGAGACGATCATCCATATTTTCTTCACCTACCCTATGGAGAAATTCATCTGGAGCTTCGTAGCCAAAGTTGTGGGTGCAAAAGACAGACCTGGGTCTTTCTCCCAGGTGTTTTGGTGGTTACCTCGCTACATTCAAGTGGACAGGAACGTCCATATGACTTGTGTGGCTGCGATATGCTGGGCGATTTGGAAGATAAGGAATAAAGCTTGTTTTGAAAACAAAATGTTAAACTCTCCAACTGAACTAATTTTATATATTTGTGTGCTTATAAAATACTGGGCAGGGCTTCATAACTCGCAGGGTCAAGACCAGCTCAAAGGAGGGGCTGATGCACTGCTAGCTGCGGCGATGGAAGTAAAAGGAGAGGCGAGAAGGAATGATGAAACCAACTGCAAGGTTGGCCTGACACAGATCATGATGATGACGAGGATAGTGTTGAAGATGCAGGAAATCACATTGGTGGAAATCAAGAAGACAGGAGACAGTGATGAGGCTTGGTCTTATAAATCAAAGTCCCCTGATTTGGTTCCTGCTGCGGATGATGTAAGTCAATTTCCTGGCGCTCTTAACTTTTGTTTTCTGGCCTGTTGGTGGTTTTTGTGCCACTCAAACTTGTTCATATCCCGGTGGTTGGATGACTAGTGAACTAGACCTAATAGCAATAGTAGCCGTAGGCGGTGTGCCTGTTGTTGGCCTTGTTTTTTGTTTTTGCACATGGATGCGGTTTGTTTCTGTTTCTGTCTGTTGGTAATGGAAATCGATATCCCCTTTGGGGATCTTCGTCGTAAAAAAAAACTAAAAAACTCTTTAATCAGTTTTACGGTAACTGGTATGGATGTTTTGTTACTCAAAACCCTAAAATGACCCCCGCTGGGTTGTTTTTCTGTTTTGTTTCACTTAGAGCATCTCCAAAAGATGCCCCAAACTTAGGCAGTTGCCCAAAAAACTGTTTTTTAGGCATTTGAGCCAAAAAATAATTGTTTCCAACATAAGGCCAAAATATTTTGGGTATCCTAAAAAGACAGTCTAGCGTTATATATATGGGCAGCGCTCTGCGTAGGTCGACCTATGTTTGCAAAGCGTAGGTCCCCTCGCGAGCCGTCCGATCTTCATCCGATGGCTTAAAACAACACAACACAGTTTTACATTTTAGCCCTCCACTTTTCGCATATAGAACCCGCAATCCATAGCAGCCCCACTTAAAACGAAAAGGTATATTGTGTTGCCCCCGGTCATCTCGATAATTACAGAAAAACCGCCATTGCAACATATTCACTTGTGTCGCAACAAAAATTATCGCCCCGTGTACAAAAAAAAAAGTATTGCAACAAAATTTTCCAAATCTTTTTCGAAAAATAAGTAATGTTACAAATAATAGTTAAACAATATGTTATTGCGTTGCAACAAAAAAGTTTAAACATTTCAACAAAAATCACAATCTATTGAATTTTTTTTTGCATCAATTAAAAAGTTGGTAAGCAACAAAATAATTTGCCACTGTTTCAGTTGCAACAAAAATCATAACCTATTTCAACAAAAAAGGTAAATCGATAGCAACAAAAAAATTACATGTTTACAACATGTAAAAGAGCTCATAAACATGTCATTCCAAATGAATTCTAATAAACATATATGCATTTTATAGAAACCATCCAGAAAAATATTGCAACATTTCATTTGTGATTTCTCAACAAAATACGTGCGAAATTATAACAAATTTTAAAGACGTACGCAACATTGTCCAAAATATCGAAAAACACTTGGCAACATTAGTTCACAACACCCAGTACACTGAGGTTGCAGCAAACAATGGTGGCCAGAAAAAACAAGACTCATAATAAAAAAAGGTAGCTATGTGTGCATGTAGCAAAAATAAATATGCAAGTGGTGGACCGGCACATGCAGATGAGTAGTCATTTGTCTTTAATTTTGGAGTAGTCAAAGTTTGTGTGGTCATGCATGGTACAAATATCCAACGCATGCACCTTGGTAGGACCGGATCTGACCGCAGTCAGAGCGCAGCGCGTCATGCATGGTACAAATATCCAACGCATGCACCTTGGTAGGACCGGATCTAACTGCAGTCAGAGCGCAGCGCATGCGCACGCACTGTTGGTAGGAGTGGAGCAAGCGTCACAGCGCAGCGCATGCGTTGATCAGCCGATTTCTTCGCACTAATCGGACGGCGCGTGGACGCGACCTACGATAAGCACGGATAGGTCGCCCTATAATAAATGTTTTCCTATATATATTTGGGACATGGTGGCTTGTGCCCAACAACATTTTGGGACACGGTGGCTTGTGCCCAACCCGCCACCGCCGCCGTTCACCCTCCCCTCCCCAAACACACAGATCCGGACACGGGCCATCTATGGCTGTCAGTTTCAGGCCGGTACTCCCTTTAATGTAACACAACGTGGCATGATCTTCAAGTGTAACAAAGGATGTTTTGCGATAATTTAAATGGTATATACTAAGATTTTTTTTTTTAAATGTAATAGTGCATTTCCCAGCCTCTACATATCTCGATCTACATAGCCATCCATTTCTGACCAAGATTTCTATTGTGGACCGTGTCTCTTTTCCTACCGAACATGACCTGCAATCGGAAAATAATCCTATGAGACCTGGTCTATCTCCTGATTACGATAGACCTCATCTAAATCATGCCACGTGTCGTTATCAATCTTAAAGCATCCATCTTCCCCAATCTGCTAATCTCTTCCCGACCTTACTTTCATACTCTCGAGAGGAATATTTGTTGGTTCCGTCTCAACGCGTCCAGATCTGAGACCTCACCGGCGAGTACTGGCACCACACTATAGCCCAAACCAGCCAAAAGACTGAAAAATGTAGTGGTGAGATAACCGAGACTAGTACCGCAATACACAAGAGACATTGAGATGTTCTCACGTATTCCGATGGTTGTACTAGCTGTAATCACAATTATTCTATTGGTAATCAAGTTTTTCCAACGGGTGGCAGCAAGCGCCCGTGCAATTGCAGCAACTAGCGGTGTCGTACACACAGGCCGAATATGTCTCACCAGCTGCGCCGATGGTACAAGCAGAGTTTTGGCTTTAATTTGCGTCGCGACGAGCTCAACGCTGGGCAATCAAGAAAATATTAGCAGATTGGGGAAGATGGATGCTTTTGAGATCGGAGATGACACGTGGTGCGATGTGGATGGGTTCTATCCTGCTTAGGAGATAGACCTGGTCCCATAGGATTGTTTTCCCCTGCAATATATTCCCCTGAAGGTGACCTGCAGGGAGGAGTGTACTTTTTCTTTGTCAAAAGCTACATTATTTTGACTTGATTGCACTTCCTCCAACAAAAAAAAATTTGTTCTATGCCACTGAGCCCAGAATCAAATATATGATGCACACTATTTGGTTCCAAAAGGCTCAAGTTTATATTACAACACAAAACAATAAGGATTTTTGAGGGAACAACGGAGGGCGAAAAGCCCACCTAAAATTATATTGTATGAAAAAGGTCTTTACAAGAGAGGTTTTTACCGTCAGCTTGACAGAACATCGCACCAAGACAGGAGCGGGCTACAGTCTAGACTGCGGGGCGCCCTAGAAACCCACAAAAGGAGGTGTTCACGGATGATCCTGAAGAATTCCGAGGTGAGTGTACCCAAGCCGTCAAACACACGACGGTTACGGGTCTTCCAACTGATCCAGAGCAGCAGGGCCCCGGCGGTTGATCGTAGCAGGGCAGGCCAGCCCGCGTAGGTAGTCATGAAGACGTCGAGCAGAGAGTCCAAATCGGGACCAGTTGCTGGGATGGTGGAGGCAGCCCAAATCCTCTGCATCCGGGGGCACACAACGAACAGGTGCTGAATATCCTCCGGTACCCCGGGGCAGAAGGGACAATCAGGGGACCGCAGGAGCCCGAGGCGGTGCAGGCGGGCCCGGGTCCTTGTCCGTTTGTGGCGACGGATCCACACGAAGACCCTGAGCTTAACCAGACAGAAGTTGGTCCAGTTGAGGTCATGCAGCGGTGGTCCACAGCCGGACGAGCGGAGCAGGCGGTAGGCGTCCCTCGTCCTGAACCGGGAGGAGGCAGCGCCGATCAGCGTCCTGCTATCTGGGTCGGGGGCGGAGGTGAATCGCTCGATGGCGTCCTTCGCAAGGTCCAGCTCAGCAGAGGCGACTGTGGAGAGGCGTTCGCGCAAGGCGAGTGCGGCAAAACCATGTTGGAGCACCACGCCCAAAATGGCATCGGGGGCGAGGGAGTGCGAGTACGCGGCAGGGAGAGCAGCCGCCAGCGACCCTGTTGAGGTCCACTTATCATGCCAGAAGGAGGTGCTCGCCCCATTTCCAACCCGGACCAAGGACAGTCCACGGAGGAGGGGGACGAGGGAGGCAAAACAACGCCACGTGGGGGTGGCTGGGGGGGAGTTGCCAGAGTACCAGCTCCGAACCCACACCGTCCAGGGGTTGTCCTCCCCCGACAGGAGTTTATGGACCGTCTTAAGCAGGAGACAGGTGTTCTGGATGCCTAGGTCAAGCAACCCCAGCCCGCCTTCCGACTTGAGGCAGCACGCAGTGTCCCACGACTCCAGGCAGTCGCCACCAGAGCACTTCTCAGCCGCCTTCCAGAACATGGCACGGCGGGGGCGATCCATCTTGGCAACGGTACCTTTCGGGATCTCCAGGACGGACATGGCAAACGAGGGAAGAGCAGAAAGGACCGCCGAGGTGAGAGTCAAACAGCTACCGGGGTCGAGGGTGCGCACCCTCCAACTGGGTATTCTCCGGACAATCTTATCAGCTAGGAAGTCGAGAGCGCTTGCTGGGAGTTTACGGTCAGACAACGGGAGTCCGAGGTACGTCTGAGGGAAGGTGGAGACGGGGCACCCAAGGATCTCGGCAAGAGAAGCAGCATCTTCCGGCGGGACACAGATCGGGACAAAAGTGCTTTTATGGTAATTGATAGCTAGCCCGGTCGCCGCTGAGAAGGCGTCAAGGGCACGTCGAAGGAGAGTGAGCTGGGCCCTGTCTACGCGGACCAAGATCAGCGTGTCATCGGCATACTGGAGCACAGGGCAGGGGATGGAGCAGGGTGCCCCCCGGGTCTTGTTCTGCAACTCTTTGTCGGAGGAGGCCGGCCACAATCAGGAACAGGTAAGGCGATAGAGGATCGCCCTGGCGAAGCCCGTTCAGGCACCGTATCCATCTCCTAGGGACACCATTCAACAATACAGCAGCCTTCCCAGTCCGTAGGATCTCTTGAATCCACGAGCGGAAGCGCCTTCCAAACCCGCGGGCCTCCAGAACCTCGTCCAGAGCCGCCCAGTTGACCGAGTCAAAGGCCTTCCGGAAGTCGAGCTTCAGGGCTATCGTGGTACATATAATCTCTTAAGTTGAATGTGAAACAGAGAGGCTGCCTCCAGATTACAGCAGCTTTTATGCAACAAACTAGTATGGGTTCTGCACAAGATCAGACATGACATTAACTCGACTTTTGATATCTGTTAAAATTGAATAATTTAACAGACACAACATAAACAGGCACTCTAACTGCCGCGCAGAAACAGAAAGATGCATGTCAAGGGACAGCATGAACAGGAAACAGTTAAGACATGATCTCGGTTGGATACCATATATCATTTTCTTCTGGTTACACAACAGTTATGTAAAATTTAAGAATTGATGATTTCAATTTGCCACACCATTATGCCAGTCATTATCCGCGGTGAAAGATAAAGAAAGAAAGACGAATCAAAGCCGATGCTGATGCTGGTCATGATCCTGGCATGCTGTGCCGTCCTTGCACAACCAGATTTTGAAGTACATTTATCAGGAACACCAGACTCACCTTGTAATGATGCTTGAATGCAAGGACAAGATCAATTTTGCAGCCTCTGATGTGCTGTTATGAATCCCATCAATAATACTCTATATGTTTGTTTACAGATTCCTATACTGTCCTCAGTTTTTCCTAAACGACGGAGGGTCATTTTCAACGTAACATGGCCCTTTTCGTGTGAGGTTTATCTAAACCACCAAGCTCTCATCATTTTCACATATGGGGCGATTTTCAGACATGGGGTTATTTTGACCTATGCGGTTATTTTTACTAAGGTTGTCAGGGCCCCTGGAGACTCCAGAGTAGTACTTGAAGTGATGTGCCAGCAACGATACGATGGTAATGAACTCCCCACCATTGCTGAGCTGCCTGGCATGGGCCTCTTGGCTGCAATGCTTGGCGGCATACAGCAGCATCTCCACCCACACCCCTAGGATCAGTTCCAAAGGGTCACGCTGCTCATGCCACCGCAACTCTATGCCGAGAAGCTCGTTGGCGAGCAAAACTGCATACATATTGGCACTGTCACGGATGGATTCCCCATGTGGCTGCGGTGCCCTTACAGATCCCTGAAACACATGGAGTTGATTAGATGTAAATAGTGCACATTAAATATATCTTAGTATGTACTTGCGCCCTAACAGGATTTCAGGGCACTATGTATTTCAATATTCTGTGGGGATAAAATAGCACCCCCGCTGAATGTGTGATTTCATCGTACATGTCAAGTTTAACATTGTTTCCAGACTTTTTTTTAATAAGGTCGAAGAAAATTTAAAATGAGTTCCGCGGAGCACTATGAAATTCAAACTGAAACTTCGCTCAAAGGAAATCAGACTGGAACTGCCTTTTAGGAGCAATTTTGAATATGTTGTTTCTGCTAGTGAAGTCAGCAAGTAAGAAAACTGGAAGTTGGTTAAGATATTTTGTATTCTCATTTCTCAAACATATTGCTAGCAAAATGTGTTTCCAATGAATTGTTATGGAAGTTATATACATGGAAACTGAAATTGCAAACAGTCAAATGAGGCAGAGCTTGAGAAATTGTTTCAAAAATAATGAAATAATTTTCAAACAATATGAATGAACTTTAGGCCCATACCAGTGCAAATTGGGAGAAACTCCACACCATGTCCGCAACCTTCTCTCTCTGTAGAATCCTGGACTGACTGGGGCCATCATGGTGGAACAATTCCTTAAGAATACAGTACGGATGCCAGCTTATGGGAGATGCCGCCACGGGGTTGTCCTTATCACCAAAGCGCATATGGCACTGCTCTTCTATTTGTTCGCAGGAGGCAAGGTGTACGTTGTTGCGTGCAGCTCCCGGCAGCATGTCAGGTTTTACCACCAGGAGGAACATCATGTAGTTGGATAGCACCTCGGTAGCCTCAGTAAGATGTTCTGCATGTTTGGCCCTGGATTTCCTGATGTACAACTCGGTTGCGGTGTGCCAAACAAGGATGCTCTCATCAAAGTCAATGTTGACGCTCCAGCGAGCGAAGTCCCCATAGACTTCCATACTTTTCAGTATAAAGCTACCCCTCGAGTCCAAATCAGTATCTTCTTTGTCTCGAAGTGCTTGATCTTTGTCTTGCAGAGCTTGCAAAACCAGTTTCTTGAGATCTTGTATTGACAAAGAGGTGGTGTGTGAGAAAGTTCCCGAGAAGTGCTTCTTGTTCCACCAGTCCTGGAGCCCCAACTTCATTGCCAGTCTGGTTCCTATCTCATTCCTGTTGCGGGTGCACAGGTGGAACAAGTTATACTGCCCAATGGAGCCTGACCACAGTCTCCTAGTTGCCGGATGGACACGCCGACTAAAAGAGGTGATAATATGGAGAGGCCACTCCCATCCCTTGCCTCTGCGGTGCAATAAAGAACATGTCCAGGTGGATAGTAGAGCCCTGCACACTGATATGATCTCCAGGACTAAAGCCCCAACCAGCAATATATAACTGATAATCACATCTATTCTTTTGTAAACATTTCCTCTACTACTGATGATGATTTGAAACAACAGGAAGGTGATGGCTGTGCCAAGCAGCGAAATGAAATGGATGCAGAAGCCATACCATGTGTGGATTACCGCTGCCTTGGTGTAAAGGAAGTCATACATCAGAGACAGCTCCATCTCGACCAGCTTGTATAGATTCTCCCCCATGTAAGATATTACAGAACGTGGTTTAGATTGTGAAAGGACCGAGGGATTCGGCAACATTATGATATCAGCAAAGACACCTTTGCAGATATCAAACTGGGAGTGAGCTCCAAGCAGAAGTTCCTCTTCACTGGTACCCATGCTCAACAATTGATAAGGGTTAGGCTTGAATTTCGAGATGGTGATGCTGCTGATGTTGCCACACTTGAGTGCCCATATCCTCTCGCCATACTTGAGGAAACCAGCAACAAACATGGAGATGGAGGCCACCAGAAGCAGGGGCACAGTGCCGGCAACGTATCTGTATATCACATATGCAGCTCCTAGGACCTGCGCAGCGAGCGTTTGCAGGTGGCGAAGCCAGAGCGTGTTGTCTTCAAGTGCGTATGCTGTGATGTTGTCTGGGCCACCGAGGTGCAGCAAGAGGAATGGTGCCCAGAACGCCACCAGCTGGTGCTCCTCCGACAGATCATCGACGGATAGGTGGCCCAGCGTGTATATCGCCGTCGAATCGGCCCACAGGTACGCAGACCAGACGAAGAATTTCAGTGCATTGGAAGAGCTACGCCGGCGGATCCCCCCGAATATGAGGAGGAATACTTGCAATGCAAAGCTTACAAGGACCAGGATTTGTATCCCCCATTCGTTCCACAGGTCCTCTAGCTTTCCAGCCTCCTCTACTCCTGCTTCCATTACTCTGCTCCTCAAAGTGTCTGCAGTAAAGTGTCAAAGAATAAATTTTTAGCAAATGTGTATATTGTGCTGTGTCCATGAATTTTTTTTTTAAGTGTAACAGGATGGCTCAAGTAAGAGATCATAAGTGATCACAGTTGGAATATAAGGAAATGAGGTAACTAATGAAATATTAAGGCATGCATCAGTCCCAGCATTTCATTTAACATATGAGGCGAATTATTTAAAGTATCCCAATCTTTCAAACTAGTGATGTTTTACACTTGATCAGTACATGCATACGATTTTAGCTATAACTTCATGGATAGGACATGTTAGATAATGTTTCCACATATCCTACTAGTTGATCTTCTGCTGTGCAACTAGCCAACTATCTAGAACAAAATGGGAAAAAAGGGTTATATCCTTGGCTGTACAAGGCCAGAAACTGCCCTCCTGAAATAGACCCGCCAACAATTTACTCAAGCAAACAGATTGCAAAGATTTTGCAGATGAAAATTTGAGACAGTCTTGTTGTAAGTTTTGCACAACCAGTCAACACATTTGATAGTTTGAGCATGTGCAAATCACTCGTGGATGGGCATGTTGGATCTCTGAAATCAGTGATCATAAGCTGTAGATAGATGGTTAGCACTAGATTCGGTCTTTGATATATGATTGATTGACGCGTCTGTTGGAGCCTGCAATTTTCAACGAATCAAATGTCTCTGAATAGCAGACACCCAACCGGGCTAAGCATAATCAGAGCCGGAAATGTAACTAACTAGTTGGCATTGCAAATACAGTGGCCGGTGGCAATGATCAGTGACTCGGTAGCCCATTTGCTATGTTGACTAAGACTGTAAGATATATGGAAGCCTGATTCAAGTCTGATTGCAAGATATATACGTGGAGCTGGGGCTGGTTTTGACAGCAGAGGTGGCCTACTCTGTTTCTTCGAGGAAGAAGAGTGAGTTCGATCCAAACGAGACTGAAAGAGAAAAGCAGCAGGACTGGATGGGATCTGCGACAATAGCGGATTGGGGATCAGGGGACTGACCGCGGATTCGAGAGACCGCGCGAGGCGCGCGCTGGCCACGGCAGACGCTCCCCGCGTCTCGCCTCTCGCCCCGCGCCGCCCCGCTCTGCTCTGTTGCCCCCGGCTGTGAGGACCCAGGGTGGCCGGCGTTGCGGATCTGGGAGAATGGAGGTGAGGGAGAGTTGCAGCAGCAAGGGGACGAGGACGGGGTATAGATTCCATTCTCTCTCGTGCCGCGCGTATCGATCCGTAGCTACCACGCGTCCGCGTCAATGGCGACCGCTGCTTTACTCGGTGGCTCGAGGGCTGGTATAGCGTCCCGAATTCGCTTTCTTCCCTGGAGTTTATCAGAGCCGCAGACGCTGGACGACAAGTCTGGCTGATGCTGAGCTGACATTGGGCACTACCATTCAAGTGGAAACTTTTATCGAAAGAGAATGTCCAGGCCGGCGCCACCGTGAATAGTGGGCACGCAGTCCTTTTCGCCAGCGACGACACAAGGGGCGGCGCGCCGGTGCCCCGGTGGCGCTGCCACCAAGGAAGTGCTCCGAGCTGGTTGAAGAATGATCTGTCGCCATCCAAAGATCTCCTCCCTTGACGAATACGAGTACTCCTACATGATCTGGACGCTTCACACGCGCGACATAAATATATGATGGGACCGATGCGAAACGAGGCACTACTACAGAAACACCCACCGCACCCAGCTTGGGAACAAACACGTTGGTCTCGCCCCGATGGCGACTACACCGACTTTTATCGCCGCTAGTTTTGATTTTCTTAATATGTTTAAAATTTAAATCGTCTAGCTATGTAATGAAATCAGCAAAACATTTAGATACTCCGTGAAGCCGTTGTTTCTTGTTGTGGTAGTGGTGAAGCCGTTGTTTCTTGTTGTGGGATCGAGCCCCCCTCCCCCCCTCTCGCCTCCCACCCACCACATTTCCACATGGAGCCGCAAATGCTCTTCGCCTCCGCCAATGGCCGAAATGGCCCACCCCCTCCCCTAACCACGTAGGTCGTGGCTCGCATCGACGAGCACGACCTCATCCACAACAGCCAAGCCGGCAACGACGGGGCCAATCGGGCTAGTTGGGCGAGCCTGCAACCGGGTAGTCCCCTCGCAGTCACTTGGTGCTGCGGGCCATCTCGGAGTACAAGCTCCAACGGCGAGGAGCACAAGCAGGGTCAAGAGCAAGGGCCCTCGTGGAGACCGAGGAGGACCTCCACCGGCTCGGGATCCAGCGCAACCTCCGTCATGACAGTAGGCAGGCGACTCGGCGCCGCCGCTACCAGCGCCATTTTGACGACTACAACGAGAAGAAGGAGAAGGAGAAGAAGGAGAAGGAGAAGAAGGAGAGGAAGAAGGAGAAGAAGGAGAAGAAGAAGAAGAAGAAGAAGAAGAAGAAGAAGAAGAAGAAGAAGAAGAAGAAGAAGAAGAAGAAGAAGGAGAAGGAGAAGAAGGAGAAGGAGAAGAAGAAGACGAGTTCATCCGTCTGTACTCTCGCCAGATCAAAGAAAAAATCGATTTCCAGTTCATGTTTAGGGGTTATGCTACGATCCCTACCTCCGCGGTCCGTAGAATCAGGCAAAACGTGAACCGAAAACGTTGATTTTTTTTCAGTTTTCGGGTTCCGCTAGAGATGCTCTTAGGAGGCATGAAATAAATGTGACTCGACAATTGCAAAACACTGTTTAGTGACAAGAAAAGACATTTTCTTGCTTGTTATGGCGGAGCATCAAATGTCTCTTAGCAACGGATAGCTAAACGGGCTAAGCCAGCTGGTAATTGATGATGGCACTCGTATATCATCAGAAATACATGCAACTAGTCGGCATTTCATACAAATACAGTGTGGTTCTTCTTCTAAGGTTAGTCGCATCCAGAAACACAAATAATCCCTGGCTATTTGGAGGACATTTTAGTAGAGTGAATTGCAACTAACTCTTTCTTTTTGCGGATAAATTTGAACGAACATTTAACCTGTTGCATGCAGAGTAACTGGTGGCCCATTTACTATGTTGACTAGTACTAAGATAGAGGCATGGAACCACTCATGAAAGTATGATTGCAGGATATGCAGAGCTCGGGCCTGGTTTCGACAGCAGAGCTCGCCTACTTTGGTTCCTCAAGGAAGAAGAGAGAATTCCATCCAAAAGGTAATTGAAAATGTAAAATCAACAAGACTGGATGGATCCCCAACAAGAGCAGATTGGGGATTCAAGAGACTGACCGGAGAACGCCCAGGTGACCACGGACCAGTAGCGCCCTGCGTCTTGCCCCCGCCGCGCCCTGCTCTACTCTGCTCTGCTGCCCCCGCCTGTGATGGCCGGCCGGCCGACGATGGTTATTGGGGGTCTAGGAGAAGAGAGGCGAGGAAGAGAAGCAGCAGCAGCAGCAAGGGGACGGGATTCATCGGCATATTAATACCCGGCGTCCTCTCCCCGAGGCTGGCAGCAGTCGATTGCGCTTCTTCTCCTGTCCTCGTCACCGTGCCGCGCGTATCGATCCCTAGCAGCTACTAGGCGTCCGCGTCAATGGCGACCGCCGCTAGCTGCTTTACTTCAGCGCCGGAGGCTGGGATAGCGTCCCGAATTCGCTTTTGGAATTCCTCCAAAAAGGCTTTCGATCTCATCTTTATGACTGATGTAGGCAATACAAAATTGATTTTATACGCAAGAAATTAATCGGAGAATGGATTTATACGCTTGAGGACAAATGGGCCTGATGGCGGCATTGGGCACTGACGCGGTAGTGGTGGCAGCAGGTGGGTGAGTGAGCCAGCTGGTCGACGGCGTCACCATTCGAGTGGAACAAGTAGGTGTAGGTCGAGAGGCCGTGGAAGCGGAGACGGTGGCACAGTGACCCTCCTCGCGACACAACACGCAAGTGCTCTAGCCTTTGTCCACGACTCATGTGTTGCCATCGAAAGCTGCCCTCGTTGACAAACATGGCTACAGGATGAGGATGCTCCACACGAGCCAAATTAAATGTGATGGCACCACTGATGCAATCATGCAGCTAGGCCGTACAATATTTGCCTTACACGCCAGAGGGGGCTCAGCCACCACATAAACACCCATCACAGCCGGTTCAAAGTCACCATATTAATAACCAGCTGCTCCAAAAGTTGCCACCGGTTCAAAACAAAAAGCATGCGAGTCTGACTATTGTCATCCGTTTTCATCTACAACCGGTTAAAGCATCTCTAGCAGAGAACCTATCCCGTGTAACTTTAAACTCGAGATAGAGACCGCGGAAAGAGCAGTTGCAGTCCGGGTTTACGGGGACCGTTACGGCGCAACAATTTTTAACCTGTAAACCGAAAAACTGAAACTATGAACATTTAGCATAATTCATCGCAATATCGAGAAATGTTTGATAACTAATAAAATAGTTTAAATGCTCAAGTGCGACAAATAAGATGTTAAACATGAACAGACAGAACAATCTCAATCAAAAGAGGCACGTATCAACAAATTAAGCGACATCACCACCACCACCACCAACAGATAACACAATGATAGCTTGCTTTCTACGCGCCAGGATTCTTGTCTTGCAATGTTGTGCCACTTTAGGGTCACTTCATCCATTTCAGAGCGGTTCATCATCATGATCTTGTTCTCCTCGACGAGCAACTTGGTGAGTGCTCTGGTTTCTTCGACATTGGCTATTTCCTCTTCGATGGCAGCTTTGTGCTTGTTATCCTCAATGGCAGCTTTGCGCGGCTCCTCTTCGACGGCTGCTTTGCGCAACACCTCTTGCTGGACCATTTTCCAGTTCTCTTTCTTGTCTTCGAACCTTTTCTCAGACAATTCCTTCTTTGCATCCATAGTCCTCGTCGTCAACACCCCATTGGATTAAACCATGTGGTCAATCTGATCCCTACGAGCTTGTAGCCTCGGGTTTGGACTTGAGTCTATATTTGGCCTTCTTCGTGCCCTCGGACCTCCCATAGCTTCTTTCCCCTTCATCGTCCTCCTCGCCGATCAAGTTCACTTCACCCCTCTTTGGTTCCATCTCCCTCACCTTCCATTTCTCAATACGTTGGAGCAAAGCCCAACAATGATCGAGTAGAAATGGCTTGCCCTTGAAAGATGGCATGTCTTTGTACCTCTCTTTTGCAATTCGTTTCTTCATAAACAAAAACCGTGTAAGCGTAACAACAATGATAAAGAAAGCAAGGATGTCGACTCGTTCAAATTCACATAATCACACTCGTTTATTCCACTTGGAGGCGCATTACAAACTTGCTCCAAGCATCCAGACCGTATCCCAATGAATTTGAAGTGACCAATACGTGTGTGGGGTTCTTTTCACCACTATGTCGTTCTGGTCAAATCTAGGCATCATTTGGAAGAACTGATTCTTGACCCTTTGCTAGTACCGCTTGCCGGTTTGATCCCTGCCAGTAGTGGCATCGAGAGAAACGGTCTCTCAAGCTTTGATCAGGGTCTCTTGTTTAAGTTGTGTGTAATTCATCTCCCTTGGTCATTTGCTCGTGGTGAACACCAAACCCCTAATCTCCTGGACGTCGTCCTCATCCTCATCGATGGCACCGTCAACCCCCTCCCCGGTCTCGTTGTAGTCGAAAGCAGCAAGGGGGATTTCATCGATGTTGACGCTAAACTTGTTTAGCATGTTCATGTATGCAAGGGAGGAGGTAGAGATTTGTCGAAGCCGGGGCACACAACAAGAAAAATGTTTCATTTGGTCTACAAAGAACTAAACCTAAAAAAAAAATCAACACTGCAAGCACTACCGTAACTGATATATTATCTAAATTTGTCTTTCATAGATCATAAATATAAAAAAGCTAGATGCAACTACTCGGAGTAGTACTATCTAGATCATAAATGTACTGCGTTGCTATGACTATCCGGAGTCCCGACAATCCACCGGCTGACAGAGACTACGGAGCGGAATTGCAACCCGAAAGGTTGTCATGGTCGTGTTTTCGCTTCCGGTAGTCACGATAGGCCGCTGGCGTTGCAGCTAGACTAGAGCCGCCGCCGCGCGCCATATCTCCATCGCGTCCATCGATGTTTGCCCGAACCGGCGAGGCGGCGACTATGGACTCCACTAGGATTTGTGCGCCACAACGCGTTGGAATAGGCACAACCAAACATGGGGATTGGGGATCCATGGATGGATTCGATTGATGACTACTGGTGGCCTCGTACGAGGCCAAAAGGTGAAATAATAAGTTATGGGTTGGTCTATTATTAAGGACCAAAGTGGCAAGTGATACGTCATAAACGTATCCTTAATTTCTGATGTTCCATGTTGTTTTCATGCCATATGCTACATGTTTTTCTTACACTTTATGTCATTTTTATCGATTTCCCGAGACTAACCTATTCATAAGATGCCACCGAGCCAGTTCATGTTTTCTACGGTTTTTAGTTTCAGAAAAGTTGTTGTGGAAATATTTTCGGAATTGGACGATTCAAAAGGCAGAAGTTTTAGAAGTCCCGGAGGGTCAAGGAAGTACAAAGAAGACCCGGAGGGGGCCCCCGGAGCCTCCACACCATGCCTGGGCGCGGGTGGACCCCTGGCCGCGCCTGGGATTGGTGTGGGCCCCTCGGGCGCCCACCCATCGCCATTTCGCCTATATATGCCCCCGGATGCATAAACCCTAGGGGGATCAGCCTCCTTCCACGAAAAGTTCCGTAGCTCTGCCGCCGCCGCCGATAAGTTTTGGGGGACAAAAATCTCTTTGCCGGCACCCTGTCGGGACAGGGAAGTGCCCGCGGAACCATCTCTATTAACTCCACCGCCATCTTCATCGCCGTTGATGTCTCCTATGATTAGGAGGGAGTTGTTCTCCCTCGGGGCTGAGGGCTCTACCGGTAGCTATGTGTTTCATCTCTCTCTCCCATGGTGTGATTTTTATGTGATCATGAGCTTTGTAATCTAGTTGATCAAGTAGATGTTACTCTTCATCTTTTATGCTACTCAAGTGGTTTTGTTATGAGATCTCCATAGACACTTTGATCACGGCGTAAAGGTGACAGTGTGAGCACCGTGTGGTTTAGCATGATATTTATATCTTGCGTTTGGATGACCCTATGAAATTGTGGTGTTTGGCTAGTACCTTCTAGGGTGCTCATAGTGACAGCGTGGGGTTAACTACACATTGGAATGCGACTTTGAGGAGTGTTGTTACAACCCTACGCAATAAATTGGTGTTTGTTATTCAACCGGAGAGTGGTTCGGAGTAGCATAGTGAAGAGAGAATATTTATGCATTCAATTATGTTATCATTGTTGAGAGTGTTCACTAGTGAAAGTATGATCCGTAGGCCTTGTTTCTATGCATTTAAACACCATTTACAATCAGTTCTGCTACATGTTTGCGTGCTGCCATTTTTATTTCAGATTGCTATTATCACTTATAAAAATACATATTACTTTCACCCTCTCTTCGCCAAACTAGTGCACCTATACAACTGAAAATTATATTAGATGTGTTGGGAACACAAGAGACTTCTTGTATCGTAATTGCAGGGTTGCTTTAGAGGGATACCATTGACCTCTTCCTTCCAGAGTTCGATAAACCTTAGGTAATCCACTTAAGGGAAACTTGCTGCTGTTCTACAAACCTCTGCACGTGGATCCCCAACACCGTCTACAAGAATAGAAGCGTGCGTAGACATCATCCAGTCAGGCCAGGTGCAAACATAATTACAATTCTGGCCCAACTACGCCACTGTATGTACGCGGCCATAGGGGCCTCACACCCGACCAAGCTTCACAATCGATACAAGCCTCACACCTTTAACATTAGCTTCTATTTGACCGATCTTTCCATTTATTCTTCAAACTAAATCTTGATCATATATCTGACAGAGTTCAAATCACAGTTTTGTCAACTAATAGGGATGATATATGAAAGAAACTATAGGCATTGTCATGAAAACTTGGTTGTATCGCATTTTCCCCGTAGCAACGCACGAGCATTTTGCTAGTTAATACTAATATGCCTTATCACCCGAATCACCTACAGTTTGTAGGGTGCCTAACACACCCAATATGAGTGATAGTGATTATTATAAAACTGGTACTTCAATATGAAATACATAGTCACATTACTGAACAATGAACACATTGTAAATTTTAAGGCATTGCTTCAAAAAAAATTGTGATGAATCATGCCAACGATCTATAATCTAACATTTTCCATAAAGAAGGTCATATGAGAAACTACTATTAAGATATTTTGTAGGTTGTCTCTTTTGAGCATTTACGATAAATACATATACACTATAAATTTTACATAGTTACTAAAAACCAATTCAAGAAGAAACTTTGTTATAAATAAACTTTAAATTTTGTACAAGAAAACTTATCTAAAGAAGCACATCTAAATTTTACAATAAAAAGGTACAAATTACATTTAGCAAAATTTCTAGATGATTAATTATGTCAACTAAATAAAAAAAGTATCCGTTAGTATCGTGGCATGAAAATATAATTTATAAACGTGTAAATGTTTAGTATAAATTGTAACAGACAAGACTTTAATTTCAGTTTATTTGATAGACTAAATCGAGAGAAGGTTTTTCAATTTTTCTGTAATCCGATAACATTTAACAGCCTGGTATCATAAAAAAAATCCTTGTTCCAAACGGTTACATGGTGCAAATGCAGTCATGTATCTTTTTCTCATGAACCTATCAATAGAGATGGTCGAACTGGGTGGAAGACTTATCTTCGTAGCCTATGTACCTCAAATATGAGATAAATGGCATCGACATGTTGCGGTAACTTCCAATAGGGAAGAGCTAGAACAAGCCAGTAATCAAGGTTAACCTCGCAAGATAACGCTCAATGTTTGCAAAAAGAATGATTATAAACCTATATTAACATAAAATTCTGTTATAGAAAAATGTAGGCATTGTAAAGTGAGAAATTGTTCAGAGAGAACAAGAAAGATTCTACATATCTGCTTTCAAAATCATTTCATTTATGTAGCTTATAATGTCGCATGTGGAACGTTTGGTTATCCCTTGGTTTCCATATACCTAGATCTCTTGGGAAACTTTGCTAATTTGCATGAAGTCACGACCCATGATGACAAAGGAACCATCCCATTTATTCAATATTTCATCTAGGAAACCAATAGCATCTGTGTCAAGATGGCTAGTTTATTCATCAAGAAGAAATAAATGCAGATTCTCATGTGGCGATGGTTGTAAAAACCACTCGAGTCCTCTCGCAATATGTCAAATATTTGATTTTTTTGCTTGAATATTTGTTACAACATGCCAAAATTATTTGCTGAAGCTATCAACACGCCTCCGAATTGGTATTTGTTTATCTCTTCATATATTGAACGACTGAATTCTCTAGATCACACATTCCAACAGAATGCTTCTCAAAATATGCAATTCGAATACCCTTCCTATAGCTGGTAGTCTCTTTTAATACTAAGAGGTCACATGCAAATAATTTCAGAATTTTTCTCTTCCTCGATCCATCAACCAAAGCAATTTTTGGTAAAAAGTTAATATCTAAGCTAAGATCTTTAAATATAGTCTTATGCTTGTGCACACATTCCACTTTAGAACAATGTAGAAGGTTTCTTCTTGTGAGTATTTTCTCCGGCAATATTTGTGAAGTTGATTTTTTATCACATTGTGTACTTATAGTGGAAACCTCAACACTTTTATCACGCACATACTCATTATAGCTAGTCTTGTAGTGTTCCAGGAGTATCTTATCTTGCATGTTGATTTCAATATTGTCGGTACATACGTTCAAATGGCTCTTGGAGTTTGATATAATTACTCGTTTACGTTGAAGCTTCCTTAACTGCAATTCTAGACACGCTCGCAAGCCTAATAGTCTGCATCAAATGAAGGCAAACAAAATTATTTCAGTATGTCAGAAGAACTTAGAGATATGAACATTTTATTTTTAGTGCATTTTTATTACCCTTCATGACAATATCAGTTGCTCTTTTTCCTCCTAGGCATTCCTGCATGCTAAAAAAAGTCATTTCATGCCAAAATCCCACACATGATATAGTAAACTAACTCTTGATCAGCAGAACTTTATGAACCATAAAAACATGATAACCACGCTAATATGATAACTAGATAGACAATATATAAAGAGGTGACACAAGAATACATCATGAATGTTAAAAAATGGGCTCTAACTAGATTCTAAATGAAGGTGGCAAAAAACCATCACCAAACATTTAGAATGATGCATCTGCCAAGATGCATAGACATACTCAATGAGATTTTTACATTTTCCCTAGAAGCTATGTAAGAAGCTGACTAATGTGTTTGATTAACTCTTTTTGGGGCAGTGATGAAAGGAAGAGGAAACGTGTTGGAGATGGTAGAAAGACATTTCTATACCTGACACTACTGTCTAAAAAAGCTTGGATCCTTCTTATAGGAACCCAAAACATATATGTCCTAGGGTCATGGAAAGAAAGTATTTCTATAATTGTGATTTAATTGCTAAGCAGAAGAGGTTTACCTCTCATGCGCGGAGGGCCATATTGCATGGCCGATCTTCTTCACAAGTGGGAATCTATAATAATAATAATATCTAAATGGGAGCAACTCACTAAGAGTATTCTCTCAACATGCAAGCTATACACCTCATCAAGTATCAATGAGCAATCCTATCTTGCCACGTCAAATTAAATTTAACACCTTAGCCAAAGAAAAAACTATGGAAGCCACATCAACATTTTATTCTAGGACAGCACTACACGGCGGCGCGGCATATTTGTTGTTCCTAGCGGCGGCTCTTTCGCATGCATGCATGTAAAATGACTACATGATGATGTCACGTAGATTCCCTTTAATTATCAAATTAAAACAATTATCTCGCAAATGGTTAATCCGATTAAACATCCGTTTTCACCGTTGGCTTAATCGCGACGAGATCTACAAAACTAGATCCCATGTTGCCATGTTTTAGACACTTTTTTCGTCGGTAGTTATCAAATTATTCTAACTAACCTATCAGATTGTAACAATTTAATTATCGGGTTTTCAGTAAGTCATTATGTACCAATGTAAGAGTGCATGATACCGTTTTATGTGGAATCATACCATCTTTTAACTCTCTAGATGGTTAAACTCGTAATCTCTAGTTATCCACGGCACTAGAAATGTCTAGAAAACATGTACAAATTATTTGATAACCATGTAAAATTATTGTGATAACTGTTGTCTATTAATCTGATAGCTATGGTTACTAATCTGATAACTGTTGTTGAAAAAAAAAGTTCGTCGAAACCATAGTTTAAAAACCCAAACCGACCATCGAACCGGTGAGGCCGTCGGTTCAGGTTTTTACTAGTCGGACCGTCAGTTCAATGGTTTATTTGCGAAAAAAACTCAGAAAATTTGAGCAAAATTTTAAAAATATTGACATGATTTCAATTAAATACACATTATATAGGGTACAATCCACTAGTAAATCACTAAATATTGCCTTCCTAGTTGGTTATTGGGCTCAAAGTAAGGGGTTCAACTCCTAGTTTATGCATATATTTTTTTTCAATTTTTGCTGGCTTTTTTACTAAAAGACCAATTGATGTATGTAGGCGATAAAAAAAATCGATTTTGTATGCGAGAAAATGATGTTAGAATAATTTTTATACCCTTGAGGACAAATGGGCCTGATGGCGGCATTGTGCACTGACGGGGTAGAAGTGGAAGAAGGGCAGAGCGACATGAGTGCTCTCCGGGCCGGCCGACGGCTCATGCGTTACCATCGAAAGCTGCACCCGTTGACAAACATGGCTACAGGACGAGGATGCGCCACACAAGCCAAAGTAATTGTGAGATGACACTGATGCAATCATGCAACTAGCCAGAGGAGGCACTGCCACAGAAACGCCCATCACAACCGGTTCAAAGTCACTATCCTATGCAAAACAGGTCCTTGATTAGTCAGACTACCCCCACAGGCTTCGGTTTAGAACCGGTTGGACTAGACCTAATTATCTTCACCGGTGAGCTCCTTCAACGGAACACGATATTGGTTAAAAATGTCGTCTATCCTTAAAAAGATACCGGCAAGCAAAACCTACAGGCACTACAAGGAAACACATGCTACACCTACGGCCTAAAGCCGCCGAAATAGGGCCCATAACCATCAGCGCAGGCTGTGCCGACGACAGCAGTAGGCATAGCCCAAATTCCCGTCGGTGTAGAGGCTCGATGGGCTCCACCTAACTTTTACACACGCCATGGTCTACGCCGACGACCAAGCCGTCGGCCTATACCGAGGGTTTCTTATAGTGTGACGAGCAGTGGTGCTCCAGTGCTCCTCGAAGAGTCAAGAGTCGTGACCGTGTCATACTCCAGCTTGTACAACCGGTTCTTCTCCGACCCCGTCTAATGGAGTAACTGAGTCTTCAGATATTTTAAATCCAGACTCGTCATGGTTGAGAATTTCTCTATAACACGTATAGGAATCATATTAAGACACATGTTCTCACTAAAAATAACAAAGTTTACATTCATTAAGATATCAAATTTATTTATGCACAATTTTTCCTAATATGAGTAGATATATTTTCTAGATAATATTCCCTATATAGATTTTAATTTTTCCTAATATTTAGATAGATGTTTCTAGCTAGCTAAATTACATGGGTTTAAAATAAAAAATTACCGAATATTAAAACGTATCATACAGTCAAACATACCCTTTAAATGGTGCCTAATATTTGGATAGAATTTTCAGCTAGGTTATATGGCTTTAAACTCTACCATTTTTTTTTTCAATCTTGGACTGTATTATACGGTAAAACATGTCCTTAACCGAGGGAAAAGTATCAGGTGATACCACACTTCAGCTGATACCATAATAGCCCTCATCAAAATGAAAATTTATAAGCGTTGAAAAGTTCCGAAAATATATATGTGCGTGATCACAACACGCGTGTTTAAGAGCTCTAAAATTGGCAGAACAAAATTCAAAATACACATAGAGAAAGAAAAAAAAAATCCACATGAATAGTGTCACATAAAAAAAAAAGAGACAAATGTGGTACTATTCGCACATAATTTTTTTGTTTCTTCGTGTGTATTTCAAATTTGGTTTTTAGTCTTTTAGGAAATGCAACACAGATCTTGTGAACACTAACAATTTTTGTTGAAAATTCTTTTACACTTGTAAATTTAAATTTTGATGAGTGGTATCATGTTATAACCTAAAGTGGGGTATAACTAGATATTTCCCCATGGCTTTTAGGCCTAGAGAATGAAAAACTATTAGACGGTTCACCATTTAACTAAATAAGTAGTTCCCTTTCTTTACTATTAGATGAAATTAAATACTAGAATCATGATCAATATAATTTATTTAACATTTACTCAAAGTATGTTAAAAACCGACTTTGTAGATTTAGTTATATCATTCAGATAAATTATTGCATTGTTATATTTGTTTATCTGTACCTCGATATCTGAGTGATTTCTTATAGGGCCAGAGTCCAACAAATATTTGATATGTGGTTCCAGATTTTATGGGTTTTTAGCTTACATTGTAGAGATATCTAGAATGTGCATGGTATGCTAGCAAGTGATTAATTTCTTACATTGGTTAATTAGGGGACTCCCATGATTTGATAGATATGCTAATTATTGGAATTCCTCTTTAGACTGAACTGATTGGATTAGTAGTAAAATACAAATCAATGATGTTTATTACCAACTCTTGTATGGATTTTTGGATGCCTAAGGACCACTTCGCGACCAAGGTAGGAGCTCTGTTACAAATATCTGCCGACATTCTGATAAATCGGCCGATTTATCGCTTATCGGTGTCTGGCTGATAAGATAAATCGGCCGATATTCCGATATTTGGACTGATATTCCGATAAATTCGGCCGATTTACCACTTATCGGAGGTCGACCGATAAGTTCTCGATAAGCGATATCTTGAACATTGGATAGGAGTTTAATGGCAAAGAGTGATTTGCCCCTTGGATAGTCATATCCAAAGAATGACCAGCCAATCAATTTCTCCTATTCCTCCCATGTAGCTTAGAGTAGATCTTTCTCTTTCCCTTTCTCGAGTCTCAGTTGAGGGAACTAGCCTGTAAGCCTTGATCCACTTGGCTACATCCGCCCCTTATCCAGCTAAAGGATTTTTCTCTTTTTTTCCATTCATCATTATTCTATTTAGTCTGACCTCCATACTTCGATCGAGAAGCTCAATGAGAGAGATTCTAGACCGGTCATGGTCGGGGCTGATCGATCGCTCCTTAAAAGGGATGGAATAAGAGTAGAAGAAAAGCATTCCACGACCCCTTGAGGGACCCTATAAAAAAAAGCTCTGCTGCAACTGACAACTCCTGCATCTGAGATTGACAACTCTAGTAACAGAGAATGACAACTCCTGCAACAGATATTGACAGAGCATGACACTCTCAACTGAGTGGCTACTGCTGTTTTGCCAGTCTGTCTGTCAGAAAACATGTTGATTATAGAAAAATTTGGAGGAACCTAGAATTAGCCTCAGTAGTTCATATAGGAGCTATTGCCGTTTAATTCCTATTCGTGGATTCTCTTTCGGATAGACCCTGAAAGGAGAAGAAAGGCTGAAATGCCAACGGACCTTCATTTTTGCTTATCTCATTGAGATAAGCAAAAATGAAGAATTCCTGTATTTTTTTTATTCTTTTTATTTGTTCCTTCAGAAAGAGATAAGAATTGGTTTGGTGAATCGGAAACAATTTTATTTTATAGAAAAATTAAAGTAAAAATTTTAAGTCTATAATAAATAAAATAAAGAAGCACTTCTTTTTCCCAAGTACTATTTTAACGCAAGGCTTTGCCACATCGGGTCTTTTAACTGAAATGCTCTATTTTATTATTCTTCTGATAGATTTCTTCTAGCTTCGCATGGGGTACTTTGGTCGGAGAAAAGCCATCCATAGTAAGCCTCACAGGCAGTCCCGGGGAGGAGGCACCGCATTCTTGTAACATCTTATGTGGCTGCTCCCGGGTTTCTTCCTGTGGTCTTCTAGCGTTAGAAGAAGTCGTGTCCGTACCGGACATCTGCAATGTCCTCTCATGCCTTTTTTGTTTTTAACAAAGAAAGATCAGGAAAAGACGGACCGAACCCATTCGGTGATTGAATTAACAGAAACGGAAAGAGAGGGATTCGAACCCCTGGTAAACAAAAGCCTACATAGCAGTTCCAACCGAAAACATTGTTAAAATACTTCTACGAGAGGGTTTTATTGAAAGTGTTCGGAAACATCAGGAACGTAACAGATATTTCTTGGTTTCAACTTTGTAGGGAAGGAGTACCTAGATTTTGTAGGGCACTTAACACATCTAGCTAGAGAAACTAGTGATTATTGTAATTTTTTTGTCTCCATCTTTCCCGGCCTTTCCCCCAGCCCCGTCCAGTTCTACTGCGACCCAATACGCGACCCCTGCCTCGCGTATTGTCCCGGACGGAAAGAAGAGGGAGGCGGCGGCGGCGGCGTACGCGTCGAGGGGCGACGAGCAAGGAAAGGGGCAGCGAGGGGCGGAGAGAGGGGCGACCTGAAGACATCTTATCCCACCGGCTCTGCATGTTCGATCCCCAGCCGCCCGCATCGTCGACGACGTCGCCGCCCTTCTTGGTCCGGCCGAGCCACATCGTCGACGCCGCCATTCTTCCGTCCCCGGTATGCATCCTGAACCCCTGTATTCCTCGCTCCCCCTCCGTTTCTACTTCCCGGCGTCCGATGACCTCGTCTCCTCTTCGTCTTTGGATCAGCTTTCGTTGGTTTGGACGGCGCGGCATCTGGTCGGGAGGACCCCCTCGCGGCGGTTTGTGGTAGATTCACTAGAGGGCCTCGCAGGAGACTTCTGAGGAGATTCTCGAAACTAAGGTACCGACTCCAGATTCCCCACACTGGACTGATTGATTGGATTCGTGCATTCTGCTTACCCGCACGAGAGGTTCTAGCTAGGGGTTGAAACTGGATGCCAACTTAGTAATCGATAGCTTATAATCTCGCCTAGATTGCATGCCTTTTGTGGCAGATACCTGCCCATGACTTGTGATTCCGCTGGGGCTTGCTCGGTTTCAATTGGTAGTACGATCATGCCTTTTCCCTTATATTCGGGCGAGTAAGTAATTTTACATCGTGGAAGACCCATCTCTGAATGCTGAGACCACCCTTTACAACCGTTACGCTCACTAATCTAATATGTGTTTACAAGGGGCTGGTCCTAGTAGTAGGCGAATTGGACAAGATCTCACTTCCTGCAGTCTGTTTTATTTCACACAGTTTAGTACTGAATCCATTCCCCACTTAAAATCAGGTTATGGTCTTTGGGTACTGTGAATTTCAGATTTCAATCACCATAGCAATTCAGACTTGGCATATAAGTTACATCTGACAGTAATATTTTGTGCATTTCTGTGTTACTGTTCATTTCTAAATTCTGCCAGGCATACATGCTGTATTTCTATAGAAAAGTATAACGAAATGATGCTTGAAATCTTCCGGAATCTCGTACGTCTTCCCGAGATCCCAGCATCCTTTTCTAGCTAGACTACACGCATGATTAGTTTACTTGTATGATTAGCATAGCCAGCTGCCAAAACTTGATTGCTACTACGAGTGCTAGGAAAGGGCATTGTAACATGGAAAACCAACTAGACTTTACTGAGTTCATAACTATGAGTGAACTTACACACACAGAAACATATTGAAACTTGAAAGTGCTTCCTGCCTTAGATACGTTCCTTTCTTGGTCAGTGAGCCGGTATACCGTATGCTTCAGAAGTCTAGCATCGAGTATATTTGGCGGTATACTCTTGTGTAGTTGCAATCCATTTGTGAAAGATTCCTCGAATTATCCTTTGGCCTTGCACCTGCTGTTGTTGTTTCTGATGACACCGTACTGAAATACGTTCCTTGGGCCTTGGCTGATGTGGGAATGGCAGATTGAGAAATCTGGTTGCGATTTGGTAGATAGACTTCACGCCAGTAGAACATGACAAGCACAAAACAATGTTTGGCTACATGCTGGCGCCTTGTTTGTATTTGTTTCAAGATAGGCACAATTTTTTGCCTCACTTCTGTTGTTCTGAATCTTGAAAATAAGGATGGGTTGGTAGAGTAGCAGTTTCCACGGATGGATCCCAGATTGAAAATTTTAAGTACTTCATTCACTATTTACATGAGTATTTTTAGATTGTTTCCATGATTTTTACATATTGTTTTCTAGATAATTGTGGCGATTTTCAGAGGAGACCAACCAGGTCTCTGGAATTGTTTTTAGATTGTTTCCATGGGTATTACAGATTGCAATGCCCGTTCTTTTCTATGGTCACGGGAAGGATAGTGCGTGCGTGTGGGGCTGCCTGCAGGGCGTGTTGTGAGATGGTTCGGTGTCCCGGCAGTGCATTGTGTCCGTTAGCTACCGACAATAAGGTTGAGGCGACAGAGCGGCCGTGGACGACGCAGCTCGAGGGCTTGTTCTGCCCGTGCAGCGCACTGGTTGGGCGAGGCTGCCTCTCCGCCTGTGGTTGATCAATGCAAACGAGACTTGGTGGTCTGGGTGTGGGCTTGGGTTTTGGTTATTTTGTGCCAACAGTTTCTGTCTGTTTGAAAGCTCAAATGGTTTCACAAAATTTGGCACCGGGACCCAAAGGTACCACCTTTCGTGGCACTAGAATCGGCCGTATTATAATGTGCAAAATATGTTGTGTCTCATCTGCAATTCTGCATATGCCCCTTGTGATAGCTCTGGTTCCAACTGTTACTGCCTGTCAGTCATGCTGCATTTGTTGCTTAAAAGTTGTTTTGCTGGTCAAAGAATTTAGGTTGCATTTAGGGTTGTAATTTGTACCGTCAACACAGAAATGACTATCAAAAGTTGCGGCCGAGAACCACGTCCTGAATATAAATGGATGTGTGATCTGTTTGATTATCGCTTGTGAAAGAAGCGCTTCTGGGAATCATGCTTTTATCTAGTGCAAGTACGAGGTTGCACCTACATAGAAAGAGTAATTGTTTCATTTCTGATCTATGTTGTCATAATGTCTTGTTACTATGGTATTGATCACTCTTACGGCCTTAATTTGAGTGTTTCACTATATCAATGTGTGCTTGTCAGATTGATCTGTTTTCTCTATCCAATGGATGTTTTACTAAGATGGGATTTTGCACCATGTTACTGCATTTTCTTGGTGCCTTAGTCCGCTATTATATCCTGAAATAATCCCTTGTGCTATCTAGTGTTATATTTGTATATCATTTGTTATATATATCATTTTCTCCGCTTTCTTGTCAGGTGTTGCAACGAAGAACCATTTGGGTCGAAGAAGAAGCATAATCGTAATTAATGTTCCCTCTCGATATTGAGTATCATATCTTTTGAACATTTAGTTGTCTGGATGATTGTATTATTAAAAGAAACCACATCTTTATCGAACATTTGGTTGCCTGGATGATTGTAATAATAATATTGCTTGGATTATTGTAATACGACAGCTTAACTTATTTGCTTAGATCAAGCTATTGCCTAATATATGTGTTTTTTTATTTAACTTGGTAGTGAAAAACTGACATCGGTACATAATATGAATTAAGAACTTCAAGGCATAGGCACATAATTTGTTCAGAGTTATTTTATTCAGAGTTAGCTGGTGTCGTTGTTTAGCTTCAGGCACAGGCATCGGTACAGAGCTTAATAGCACAGGCACAAGCATCGGTACGTGATCACAGTGCTACAGGCATCGGTATAGAGCTTAAGAGCACAAGCACATGCATCGGTACGTGATCAAGCAAAGTGCTACAGGAACATGTGCGGGATGGGGATTGGATGTGGGGAGGGGTTTCACCCAAATCCCACTAATCCCCACAAACACACTTGTAACAAACAGGGCCTAAATGATCAATTGTATGGCACGTGTCATAACTTTGCTTACGTCAGCTGATCGAGAATTAGCTTAGTTCTCAGTAAGCTGAGCATTAGTCGGACCCATATTTATTCCTAGGCATGGAATATTTAAGGACAGCATGCAGCTGATAGATGTGATGCTCAAAAGATTAGCTAGCTCCTTTGTACGTACATATTTCAAATATTTATATTTCTTAAACGGTTTGTCAAAATTGCAATCTATTTGCGCCAATGTCACGTAGACGATGAACTCTACAAAACGAGTCCAATATAACATATATATCTCTCATAAATACTCTGTATCTTGTGGGACCCACACATCATAGACTAGAGCAAGACGTTGCCTTTTCTGTATGGGGTAGCATCCATACAACCGATCGGTCGGTGGTCACAACCTGAACTAGCTAGCAAGCTCATTTGCATATAGATGTTTCAAATATTTATACTTCACAAACAGTTCATCAAAAAGGTAATCCGTTTGCGCCAACGAGACGTAGACAATGAACTCTACAAAATGAGTACAAACTATTTTATAATTTTCACGAAACTACATTCTCAATAATATGGCATACGATTTTATAATTTTCAATTTTATAATATGGTAATATATAGTACAAACTACATTCTCAATTTTATAATTTTCACGAAACTTGTTTTGGAGTATCTTACATATAGTATATGAACATACTCAGACTGAAAAAGTATGACACATACCTCCGTACGGCAGTATATGAGACGTGGGTGTAGCTACACCCGAGAGTAGAAACCATTTTCCATATATATGGCAAATAGAGTAGAAATCCTATTATACACTCCTGGGTGTAAATACTCTCATATTGAATATACCTCACATACGAGTATATTATACCTCTTTATTGTTTTTTATATACCTAGTTAATTATTATAAGATACCTCAATACATTTTTTTGACAAAAAATATCAGCAACATACTTAGTTTTTTCAATATATTTTTTTTACGTACATAAAAGCAGTATATGTGCAAATAAAATAAAATATGGAGATTGAAATAAAAAATTTCACATAACTCAATTTGGGGTATCTAGTATTGAATAATGAAGTATATTTAAAAATGATAAAAAGGTATATTTAATTCTTCTATGTGGTATATTGAACGCTTGGAGTACGTACGCCCAGGTGTACAGAACCATTTTCCAATTTATATCCTGTGGGACCCACACGGCATAGAAAATAACTTTACTTATTTGTTTTCATATTATAAATTTTGGTAAAAAAATCATTAAATAGTCCTAATCCACGCTTTTATGAAAACCTCCTTCACTTTCTTGCGCCTCAACCTACACTCCTGCACACCCTTCGAGTCGTGGCAACCGCACTCGCATTCTTCCTAACCGCACCCGCACTCTCTCTCTCCTCTGGCGACACGCTCTCCTCGCCCCACCGCGCTCACCTCTCCCCTTCTTTCGGCCCTCACCTCTACCTTTTCTCGGCGTCGGTGAGTCCGGTCGCGCCAGATGTCGTGGCCGCAAGGAAGGACGCAATGAGGTGGTACGGAGGACGGGTCACTGTCGCGTGGCATCCCACAACCCCGGATCTCTCAACTCGGCCCCAAAACCACGCGCGTCGGCCGCGACATGAGCTGGCTCGGCTCGGGTGGCTCACTATGTTGACGAGCCGGGAAAACTAGCTCGACTCGGGCATTACGAAAACTCGGTCTGACTCGGTTTGGAGTGGCGAACTCCCCAGTGACCACACGGCGATGCGCCCGCTTGCCGGCGTGGCTTGTCACAACTATACTGCTGGCCTCATGGAGGAATGACGGCGATGGAGCGACGAACTACGTGGCAGCTGAAGAGGACATATAAGTGTGAGGTCAACGCGCATGACAATTATCAACCGTGAATAGGTGGGGGGTTGGAGATGCATTTTTTCCCGTGGGGATAAATTAGTTGTTGACTTTGTTGTTGGGCTGTGTTGTTGCATTTATTTAGTTATAAGGGGCGGCGGGGTTGTGTTTTGCAAGAAAATTGACCGGTCCATCACTACCATGTCAACAAATACACAACACATCAACCCCAGTGACTGTAGATGAGCCTTTAAATCGTATTTAGTTACCGTAAAATTGTATTCCCATTGTACGATGATCGAACTGTTTTTTGTCTAAAAGTTCAGGTACTGCCTGTGTATTTAACTCAACAGCCTAACATCGCCGCCGCCGGCTGTGTGTTCTACTATGTTGGTAGCGGACCAGCGGGCTCTCTCTCTCTCACGACGGGCGAGTCTACCAACTCGCCAAAAAGCCCACCTAATCTGTAAAAGGCCGAGCCATTGGGCTAGACTGAGCCGAGCTGCGCGAGCCAAAAGCTTGCTGCGGTCGATGTAATTGAGCTCGACTCGGTCAAACCATCTTGCGGGCCGAGCCAAACTCGGGCCGAGCTAAAAGCTCGTCACTGAATGTCCAGCCTGAGCCGCAGGCAACAGGACATTCTCGCTAATGGCCACGAGATCCTACTCCGCCAAGCTCCCCGAGCGCCCGATCCAGACCCCTGCTGTGAGGAAGAACTTCTTCTCCAACCGGATCTGCTACTGCGAGGCCGGTCTCTCCATCTTGCTAAATTTGCAGTCATTTTCCCTCAAACAAAGATGGAGCATGCATGTTTGGATGAATCGATGCGGTAAGATGCTACACCATTTACTTGCTAAAGAGGTGTACCGCTAGTCTAGTTTGTTCCAAGTGTGTTGCTATTGCTAATGCAGCACTAGTGTACTAAGAATTCCTCCTGCAAATTTAGGTGTTGTACAAGTTATTTGGCAACAAATAATCTGCAATAACTTTCTTGATTTGGTACTGTTCACCTGCAAGTGAAGCAAAAACCTGAAGCAAAGGCTTACAGGTACTCCAATGCCAATTTGGTTGTTTATTTCTGAAGGAGTGCCTCTTGTTGGTGGAGTATAAACTGCTCTAGTTTTCACATACAAGTACTCCTCGCTATACAGAACTTGTAGCTGGACTGCTGGAGTATAATTTTAGAATGTCGTGCTGCTTTAGTTTTGCATCGAATGAATCTTGTGGGCATAGAAAATGTCATGTTGCTCTAGTAGATGAAGCTACTATATTAAAATAAGGAAGAAAATTCTCTGATGCATAAAATGAATCAATGAACCAAATTGTTCAGCATTAATTTTCCGATGCAACGTCGCATCGTGCAGTGAGTAGCTAAGATCGACTACATGGCAGAAATGAATTTGCCTTAGTTAAGCTTGGCTACATGCAAGAAATGTTGTTTATTCGGTCAAGTTTTAGGGATGTGCAAACATGGAAAACTTTGTGAAGAAAACTGCCCTCCAAACTTGAAAGAAGCGCCATAATGTAATGTATGAAGATAGGTTTACCATACCAATGGTTATCAGCGTCATATCTAGTTTGTTAGCTACTGGGATACAAAAAAGAAGAGTGTGGTAAGGTGTTCTAGTGGCTTTGCACAAGGCAAAAATTATGAGATTGATGCAATGAGTTATATATTATCTTGAGCTATACCCCCTCACGAAGGCATGGATCCTGGACCCTGCGGGTAAGGACACCCGTCTCGGACCCAAGGTTAAGGCCGAAGAAGAGGAGCCCTTGGAGTGTTTCGGAAGGCCCACGTGAAGCCCACCCGCATTGCCTTGCGGGTTAAGATTAGGAAACCGGTAACCGACCTAGGGTTAGAGTTCGAGTCCTCTCCGGATAGGGTTTGAGACCTGGCCACTTATATAAGGCCGGGAGAGCCACCGGAGGAGGACCAAGCAACACCGCAACACCAAAACCTTGAGCTCAAGATCGTACTCTCGACTTGAGCTACCCTCATTGTAACCGATCTACTCGATTAATACAGATCGACAGAGGCAGGAGTAAGGGTTTTACCTCTACGAGGGCCCCGAACCTGGGTAAATCTCGCCCCCTGTCTAGCCGACGATCGCCACCAGCGCTCATGGGTTCTCCTATTCGAAACCCGATAGGTTCACCTAAGGGATTTGTAGAGTCAGAGATTCGACAATTGACGCCGTCTGTGGAAACGGCGGGCGCTGGAGCACCGGCATCTTCGGCTTCATCGACAACCAATTCTCGTTGGAAACCTTCGACTGCGGCTCCGTACAATCCTATACGGATCGGATCTGTCGTGGTCACCCCTCACTCGCCAGAAAGGCGCCCGATATTCGACGATCTGGAGAAGAGCGTCACCCTGACGTTCGGGAGCCTGAAATTTGTGACTGACAGGGATGGTATTTTCCACTTCCCGGAAGAATCAGGATCTGAATCTGGAGCCGTCGATTCGCGACGTCATCTGGAGAAAAGCGGCGAGTCTGTCCGCTTCAACGCCAACGACTACCATACCCTCTCGACAGGGGAACCTTCTCGAGTCCAAAGGGCCTTCCGATCTACGCCTAGGACGCACGAGCCTCTACTGGCTCAAGTCTGCATGGCAGGATCGGAACAACCCCCGAAAACGGAACATAGCCCGACAGAGCGCAACATAATCGGCGTCTCGCGGGAATCTTGGGACCGAGCCAAGGAGGCCATGCGAACGAGCAAGCCACCTGCAGCGGGAGCATCACACGAAGATATTGTTGCCTACCACTATCACCTAGTGAGAGCAGCTTCAACCATCAAGGACGCTCGGATAGATCTGGCCCGTCGAAGAAGAGCGGCGGATGAATTAAGTCAACGACGAGCTGAGCTGTCCCTAGCACCCTCGGTCGGAACCCGACCCACGAGGAAGGGACACACATCTACATTCAGGAACATCGAGTCCCTAGCCGGAACCAGCAGGTCGGTCACACCTTCTCTCATGCGAGTCGATGACGACGGGAACGCCTACCCGCAAACTCCTGCCACCGCGGTCCTGGCTGCAGTGACTTACATGCAGATGAACCAACCGACGGAAAGTGACCCTCGGGCGGAGCAGTATAAACAAGTGCGCAAGGGACTAGGACTGGCAGCCGCAAGGCTCGCCTCCTATGACCGCAAAAAAGCCGCAGAGCAGCTGGAGAAGGAACAACAGGAGAAGGAGAAGGAGAAAGAAAGAGAGACTTCCCGCAGGCGCAGGAGCTGTTCACCAAGAAGGGACAAGTCGCCACGTCGTGGTCGAGGAAAAGAAGCTCGACGTCGCGACGACAGTCGAAGCAGCAGCGAGGGCAGCCCGAGAGACAAAAGCTCGCGACATCACAGCAGCCGCTCGCAGAAACGAAGCAAGGAACCAAGGAAGGACACCGACCGCGACCGACCAGGATACGACGCGCGATCAGACATCCCACAAAATAAGGTGGACAAGGCAAGGGCATCGCGATATCGCGAACGCTCTTCGTCTGGTTCTTCGGATGACGAAACCTGCGGAGCGCTCTGTTTTGCCCGCAGCATCCGCGAAGCACCTCCACCCAAAAGATTCAAGCTCAGCACAGAAGTGACAAAGTACGACGGCTCACTCGAGCCTTCTCAGTGGCTAAACGATTACCTCACGGCTGTAAGATGCCAGCGTGGGAACAAGAACACGGCTATGCAATATCTCAATCTACATCACGTCAGTGCAGCCCGTAGCTGGCTGGAAAGGAGGCCTAGATCTTGTAACGCATCGTGGGACGACCTGCACCGCGACTTCTGCAAAAACTTCCAGCCGACTTACAAGAGGCCGGCCACCATCAAAGAACTACGAGCCTACAAGCAGAAAAGCGGCGAATCCACCCGCGAGTACATCCAGCGATGGACCACTCTCAGGAACACCGTGGGAACCATCTCGGAAGAAGTAGCGATTGAAGCCTTCGTAAAAGGCGCCCGAAGAACTGTTTTCAGAGAAGAACTAGGCAGAGCCGCGTCCAAAACTATTGGGGAGCTAATGATCATAGCCGAAAAGTGGGCTAACAGAGAAGACGCAGTACGCAATGAGAGAACGTCATCGCCTGCACATGAAGAAGACCGTCATGGCCGAAGGAAGAGGAGGAAATACTACGATCACGAGGATCGAGAAGAGATGGTAGCGGCGGAATTCACGCGAACTCGCGACACCGGTCGCCGTGGAAATCGCAAATGGAGACCAAAGGCTGAAGAAAAATCTCCCGAGGAGGACCTCGATGCTTACTGCTCGCTACATCTATTTACAGATAAGCGCACGGGAAAAACTAAGGCAACACACCTTCTTAAGGATTGCCGAAAGTTCATCAATATCTCGGAAGTCGAGGAAAAGACCCGCAGCCAGTCAAAATTACCCACCGCTTCCAGGAATAGGACACCAAGGATTCCATCCGCCACAACCCCCGCCTCCACCAGCAAATCCAAACATGGCGTTAGCCGCACTGCCTGCACCACCTGTGCAAAACGCCGGAGCCAACGCGTACCCAAACCCGGTAGGACAACTAGCAATGATCCAGAAGGTATGACCATCTCGTAGAGATAAAAAAACTAACACGAGGCAGTTATGCATGGCTGTGCAGACATCGCCAACAAAGCCCGAGTACCTGAAAATGATAGACCAGCCGATCACATTCTCGATGAAAGACCACCCACCACGAGTCTATCGACCAGGACACGCCGCCCTCGTCATCCAAGCGCAGATCGGCAACTATGACTTGGCCCGCGTGTTCATGGACGGTGGCAGTGGCATAAACATTATCTACGCGGATACACTCCGTCGGATGAACAAGAACCTGGACGGCCTTGCGGAATCAGAAACATCCTTCCACGGGATAGTTCCGGGAAAGGCAATCCGTCCACTCGGAACAATTAACCTAGAAGTTGTGCTGGGCACTCAAAGCAACTACAGAAGAGAATTCCTTGACTTCGAAGTCGTCGACTGGCCTTCACAGTACCACACCATTCTTGGTCGAACAGCGTTCGCAAGATTCATGGCAGTACCACACTACGCGTACCTGAAGCTCAAACTACCTGGAGAATATGGTGTGATCACCATCGACGGAGATTTTCAGAAATCCAACAAGTGCGACATTGAATTCAATGAGATCGCAAAATCTTTCGGGATGCAAGAAGAACTGCAAGAGCTGGCAAAAACCACGGATCACTCTGTGATGCCCCTCACGAAGAAAAACGCGCCTAAGCTGTAGTTCAGCGCCAACAGTGACACCCGAAAGCATCAAGTGCACCTGACAGATTCTGCAAAGACAGCGATGGTCTCATCCACCCTTTCGCAAGCATAGGAAAGCGCGCTCGTCGAACTCCTCCGTGAGTACTGGGAAATTTTCGCCTGGCAGCCCTCAGATATGCCAGGAATACCCAGGGAGTTTGCCGAGCACTCACTTGAAGTCTTTCCAGATGCCAAACCCATCAAACAGACTACTCGACGATTTTCAGAACCCAAGCAGAAATAGCTTGGGGAAGAAGTCAACAGATTGCTAGCTGAAAATTCATCAGGGAGATCAAGATATCCACTTGGTTAGCAAACCCAATGCTGGTGCCCAAAAAGAACACTGACATCCTTCGGGTATGCATCGACTACACGTCGTTAAATAAGAATTGCCCCAAGGATAACTTTCCCCTCCCACGGATCGACCAGATCGTAGACTCCACGGCAGGCTGTCAACGGCTCTCCTTCCTGGATGCCTATTCAGGATATAATCAAATCCGGATGAAGAAGGAGGACGAAGAAAAAACAGCATTCATCACACCACACGGTGTATACTGCTACACGACAATGCCCTTCGGGCTAAAGAACGCAGGCACAACATATCAGCGCTGCATGCAAAAATGCCTCGCCAAGCTCATTGGCAAGAACGTACAAGTGTACGTTGACGACATCGTCATCAAGACTCGAGTAGAGGACACACTCCTCGAGGACATTAGAGAAACGTTCGACGCCCTCAACGCATACATGATCAAGCTCAATCCAACAAAATGCGTCTTCGGCGTTCCAGCAGGAAAATTTCTCGGGTACCTGGTATCCGCCAGAGGCATTGAAGCCAACCCAGATAAAATACAAGCAATGTTGACAATGAAGGAGCCAACTAATCTACGCGGAGTCCAGCAGCTCGCAGGGCGACTAGCCACCCTGAGCAGGTTCATCGCACGATTGGGGGAGCAAGCGTTACCCTTCTATAAGCTGTTGAAGAAAACGGACAAATTCGAGTGGACACCAGAAGCTAAACAAGCGTTCGCAGACCTGCAGGGATCGTTGCAAAGCAGGCGCGTCCTTGCAACACCGCAAGAGAGGGAGCCACTCTACTTGTACTTAGCCGCCACAAACCAGGTCATCAGCACAGCAATCGAAGTCGAACGGCCTGAGGAAGGCAAAGCATACGGAGTCCAACGATCGATCTATTACATCAGCGAAGTTCTCTCGCCATGCAAGCAACGATATCCTCATTACCAGAAGCTCGCATATGGAGTTGTAGTTACAGCTCGAAAACTCAAGCACTATTTCCAGGAACACGCCATCATAGTGGTTAATGATGCGTCACTCGGGACAATCATGAACAACCCTATGGCATCCGGAAGAATAGCAAAATGGAGCATCGAACTGGGCGCTTGGGACATCACCTATGCAGGACGCAATGCAATCAAATCCCAGGTACTCGTGGAATTTCTAAGCGAGTGGACAAAGCTACAAACGTCCGGACCACCTGAGTACACGAGAAACTGGATAATGTACTTTGACGGATCCAAAAGAAACGAAGGAGCAGGAGCTGGAATCGTCCTCATATCGCCTAGGGGAGACAAGCTGCAATACGTCATACGATTGGACTTTCCACCCGATGATCCAGCATCGAACAACGATGCAGAATATGAAGCCCTGTTGCATGGGATGAAGAAGACAGTCGCCTGTGGAGCTACCCGATTGATGATCTACGGCGACTCCAATCTCATAGTGCAGCAGACAATGAAAGAATGCGACGCAATTGCTGAAAACATGGTCGCATATCGTGACATGTACAACCTACTCGAAGGAATCTTCAAAGGATGCGAGCTGAAGCATATTGCAAGATCCAGCAACGAAGAAGTAGATAGGTTGGCAAACATGGGTTCCACAAACACACCCATACCGCCAGGGATATATTTTGAGCGGATGACTAAGCGATCGGTCAAAGTCAAAAAAGCTGCAGGGGCACCCGTAGCACCAGAAACAGAGGTCAGCCCGCAAGTCGCCATCATCGAGCTTATTCATAACATTTCACGGCAAGTTTTTCTGGTCGAGCCAGTCTGGACGCAGAAATATCTCGAGTACTTGTCCGCCAATCAACTCCCGGCCGATCCTCGCGAGGCTCGACAGATAATCAGACGCAGTAAATCCTTTCGGGTGATCAATGGAGATTTATACAAACAAAGCATCTCGGATATACTCCAGCGCTACATCACAGCCGAGGATGGCAAGGAATTACTCCAAGACATCCACCAAGGAGATTGTGGACATCACGCCAGCTGGAAAGCAATCATGGGAAAAGCCTTCCGAGCAGGATTCTACTGGCTCACGGAGGCCACCGACGCAAAGCAGCTGGTTGACAGATGTGATGCTTGCCAGCGATTCACACCAAGACCACACGCACCCGCTACGGAATTTCATATGATACCCATCGCCTGGCCCTTTGCACAATGGGAGTTGGACATGGTAGGACCACTACGCAAGTCCACACCGGGTGGATACACACACTTGCTGGTCGCAGTTGACAAATTTACCAAGTGGATCGAGGCCATGCCAGTAACCTCGGCTAGCGCTCAATGTGCCGTCAAGTTCCTCGACTCCATACTTTGCAAATTTGGAGTACCACATGACATCATTACAGACAATGGTACAAACTTCACAGCAAAAGAAACGCAACCGTTCTGCGAGGAAAAGGGCATCAACTTTAAGTTTGCTTCAGTCGCCCACCCGCAAACGAACGGACAAGTCGAAAGATCCAACGGCTTAGTTTCAGTTGGCATCAAGAAACGTCCACTCGATCGTCTGCACCCAGCAGCGGGACATTGGGCTGAAGAGCTACCCTCCGTACTATGGAGCCTACGCACAACTCCAAACCGATCCACAAACTACACACCATTTTTCATGGTATACAGGGCAGAAGCAGTCCTTCCCGAGGATGTCAGATTCAGCGCCCCACGGGTTGTGGCCTACAGCGAAGAAACCTCCAACAAGGCACTCGCGGAAGATATGGACGCACTTGATGAAATGCGCGACATTGCGCTCGCAAGATCTGCAGTATATCAACAATCACTGCGAAACTATCATAGTCGCCGCATACGCCACAGAGCATTCGCAGTAGGAGATCTGGTGCTGCGACTCAAGCAGAAGGAGGGACACAAGCTCGAGCCACCATGGGAAGGACCCTTCATCATACACGAAGTTATCCCAGGTGGAGCCTACAGGCTGAAGAACCCATCGACTGGAGGAATCTGTAACGACCGAGGATTTTCCCCAATTAGAACTTGGTTGTTTCTTTTTCGCATCATGTCATCATGCGTGGCATTGCATCCCTTTTGAATACATATAACTTCTTAATAAAATTTTAATCTCAAAAGTTCAATAATCAATTTTGGTGTGAGCTCTCTTATCCCTAAACCCTTTCTTTTCTTTTTTTTGAAAGTAATAAAATGAATGAAAAAAAAACGTTTGGGTGATAGGCCAGCCTAACCAGGCCAGCCCACCACCAAACCCTAAGCCCACCCAGGCTACACACGCACACACGCACAGATGCCACACGCACACAACGCACGCCACACCCAGGCACACACACACACACGCACGGAAGAAAAAAAAAGAAAAGGATCGATCGAACCCCAACCCAATCGCCTGCGTCTCCTTCCTCCCTCGACCCTCCTCCCGTCGCCCCGATCCCCTCGTCGCCTCCCTCCTGGCCGCCCTCCCGATCCCGGCCGTCCTCTGCTCCCGCCGGCCGCCGCGCCCGTCGCCGGCACCCTCTCCTTCCCCTTCCTCCCGACGCCGCCCGCCCCACTCCCCCAATTCCCTCGCCCCTCACCTCCTCTCCGTCCGCGGCGTCGGCAGGAGCAGGGCTCCGCCGCGCCCGAGCTCGCCCCGCCACCGGCGCCTCCTCCCACGGCCGCAGCTCCGCCGCCACCTCCTCCGCCACGCCTCTCCGTCCCGGCCGTCGCCTCCCCTTTCCCCTCCCTTCGACGCAGAGGAGAGCCACCATGAGCCTTCCGTCGCTCGCCCTTCCACTACCGCCGTCGAGGACGACGCGCCACCTGCTGGTGCCCCTCGTCTGCAACGCATCACTCTCCCCCATCCGCTAGCGACCGGCAGTAGCGCACGACGGAGCTCGCTGCTCCTCTGCTCGCGCCGTCGTCCGGGTAGTTGGGTGGCTCGAGCTGGCCGTGGACGACGAAAAGGACGTCCTTGCCTACACCCCGAAGCCCTAGCAAGGCTATCGGGGAGGAGGAGCTCACCGTCGGAGGGGTACTCCTGCCGTCGCCCCTCACGGCCATGGACGCGCCAGACCTCAAGGCCGGGCCTGCTGCTGCCGGTTGTCTTCCCCGACCACGTCCCCGAGCTGCATCCTGATGCTCCTGCCCGGCCGTCCTCAACTTGGCTTCTAGCCCTCTGCTGGAGTTTTAGGATTCCCCGCCTCGGCTCGTCTTCCATGGCCCCTTCTCGCTCTGTATGTCATGGACGCACCACAGGTGTTCGACGCAAGTACCACAAGAGGCGGGGCTCCTTGCGGGCAGCCATACATGCTCATGTTGCATATGTTGTGACCAAGGCCTTCGTGTCCCGTGTGTTCCGTCTTCCGTGTCCGTGACCTCGACAACTCCCGGCGACAAGTCTGAGACCGTGACGCCGCCAAGATCGACCCCGACCCGTACCTCGTCGCCTAGTCCGAGCACCGGAACCGCCAAGATTCCTACCCGATGCGACAAGCACCTCGACCACGACTACTCCCTCGACGAACCGTGAACGACTACATCGCCTTCGTCGTGTTCGCTTTGCGTTGGCCGCCTTCGTGCGTGCCGTGAAGATTGGGACCGACATGTCCGCCACCAACCTCGAAGACAACGATGTTGCGGATCGCCCACGACTACTACGACTACTTCGACGACGATGACCGCGTGATTCGAGAACGACTACTTCCTCTACGGCGTGAACGACTACCTCCACGACGATGACCCTGGAACGACTACGTCCTCGATGTCGACTACTTCCCCTGCTACGACTACTTCCACTCCTTCCTCTATGTCGACTACGTCCTCTACTTCCTCCTCCTCTTCTACTTCCCCTACACCCCGAAGACACCGGCGCCGAACCCGAAGATCCTCTCCACACGTGCGAACCCAAAACCCCAACCCTATACCTATATGCCTATTTTCTAAATGTCATCTATATCGTGCATAATACATCATTCATGTGTTGCATTGCATTTTGTGGGTGCGGGTAATAGTAAGATCATCTAATAATTAAATATGGAATGAGTTGGGACAATTAAATATTGTTCCGGTTCCATTTAAAATTTCATAGCTCATCTTTATATTATCTCGCCATGTTAAACAACATTTAATCTTGATGGGTAGATAAATAATGTGAACCCCCTAAATTAAATGTTGGGCTTCCGGCTCAATTTAAATTGACTAAATTGCATGAATCATTACTAATTCATTTTAACTCCAAATTTGAAAAGTAAAATATGTTTTCCAATCAAAATTCTCTAAACTTTGCAAATATCAATTTTGTTTTCTGTTTCAAATAAATTAAATTGCTGAAAACAACTATTTCTTAATTAATGCATTTTAAATTGCTAATTTGATAACTTGCTCATTTTAATTCCAAATCCAACAAATAAAATATGTTTTCATACCAGAAAAATGCACTTAATCTGTTCATGCCATCCATGCTCATGTTTGCATTTTGTATGTTGCATCTTAGTTTGTGTTATGCATGTTCACCTATTAAATAAATATATGGAATGTGTTGGGGTATTAAATTCAAATCATGCCCTATTCCATTTAATATTGGATAGATCACCTCTACCTTGTTTAAACCTGCTAAACAACATTTAAATTGATGGTTAGCTAAACAACTTGAACCAATAATTATCTGTCCGGACTCCGGGTCCGATTAAATTGTCTAAATTGCATTTCTGCGTTGCATCCCGCATGTCATGCATATAAAATAGGATCATGCTGAATCTTTTGCCGTAGTAGTAATTGTTGCATACGGTGTTTGTTCTAGTTCGTTGCTTCTTCGCGGATAGGACGTTGAGATGATTTGAGCAACGACAAATTCTGCGGATGTACCTCTACTTGCTGGATTCCAGGCAAGTATACTCACTTGCTACCCGTGTTGCCTTTTCTCACTTGTTACCGATTCTTTCCGTTGTCTTATGCTAGCCTTATGATTCGATGCTGGTGTCTCGCTCCTATCATATGTTTACCTTGCAGCCATGATATAGCCTTTCCTTCCACTTCCTATTAACTGTTGCTTGTTTACCTTGTTGGCCCTCGTGTCGTAGTTGCATGCTTATTGTTGTTTGCGCTCAGGTCTTGTTGTCCTTTTTCATATCACCTGTTTAGTTGATAGGTGGGTTTCAATTCAATCAACAACCTGTTAATGTTTTGGGTAATAATAATTTGATGATAAGGCACCGGCAGGAGGCCCGACGTGGTTTTGAGGCCTGCTAGTGTCGAACTTAATTAGGAAAAGGGTCTTGTCTACTGATCCATGATGAGCGCGCTAACCGCATGTGGGAAGCGAGTATGGGCGCCCCCCTCAATTTGATTCGATTCGCATCTCGTCCAAATTGCCTCATTTAGTTCGGGTTTTCCATTTGCCGCATGCATGATCTTGAGAAGCCAGGCCAGGGTGGAACTTTTGTAGTCGGCATTTAGGGAGACACGTTCTTAGAGTGCTATGAGGGTCCCCTTTTCTTCGTGGGGCTTGATTAGCCGTGCGCTCAATTGCACGGGGTTCTTTGGGCTTGATGCGAAGAAGAGTTGAGTTGTGTTGAGTGCCTCGCTTGGTGGAAGTGCATTTCCTATCTGGCGGGGTATTCTTACGTGTACGGCCAAATTGGTGCATCCCTGCAGGGTTAAATCTTCTCGAGAAGCCGTGTTGTCCGCGGTTATGGATGACTTGGTGAAAGTGCTGGCTAACAAGTACTCAGACAACTTACATCTAACTATAATAACTTGACTAGTAATATAGATTACTTCCACCATAAGAATGATGTCACCCTAATCAACAGTGTGAGTTATCCTTGGGCTGCTTCCTTAGTAGGGGGTAACATTGGATGGGTTTGTTTGGTGGTTAGTGTAGTTGGTTACGATACGCTATCTTATCTTCTTTCTGTTAGCCGGATATTGTAGCGAGTCTCTGTAGTTAGTTAGTGCAGCCCGCAGCCGCTTCTTTGCAATAACCCCTTCCTTCCGTTGTACCCAAAGTAATTGTATCTTGTGATGATTGATTACGCTGGTATCTTGTGAGTATGACTTGCCAGTACTTAACCGTACTGACCCACGACTCCGTTCGTGGCTGCATATTCAACATTGCAGTCAACAGGTTTGAAGTCTGACGACGTTAGCTTGGGAATCCCTCCGGCCTGGCCTGGGCAGGGATTGGACGCTCTCGGTTATCTTCAGGACTCTTGGTCCAATTTGTATCTTGTCCGTAGTCGGACACTATGTTGTTTCTTCCGCTGTTATTTGGATCTTTGTATTGTATCAGTTGTATCCGTGACTCGTTTGAGTCCTCTTGTATATATCTCTTCTGTTGTTGTGGATTATTCGTGAACTGTTGTAATGTTATCACAAGTGGCAACCTGGAATCGGTTATTATGCGGATTTGGCGGGAATGCTGAAATCTGCATAGTGCCCGATCTCGGGGCGTCACAGAATCTATTCCAATCCCTGGAATATCGCACACCTCCGCAAATTTTATCCTTAGATTTACTTTTCTCACAAAAATAAGGCTATATTAGCCAGTCTTGTAGCTCGAATACATGGCTGCTCAGTCATCGCAATAAAATACATGGTTTCCCAACCATACTCACTCGAAGATTATTCGTCCTTACATGCTAAAAGTTACAGGTATTCACCCCATAAACACACGGGGGCTACGCCTAAACTCAGCATCACAGGAAAATTTATATATACAAGGTCACACACCTTACAACGGTTTTACAAACTATACATCATAACAGGATATATGCATCCTACAATCAATCATGGCGCTGAGCATTTTCAGCTGCTAACACCCTATCTACTTCATCAAAGGTCAATCGAATAATTTTTTCCGCTGTAGGACGAACAACATCATAATGCGGCGAAATATCATCGATTGGACCATCCGGGAGTCTAGCTATGGAATTGAAGTTCACCTCAGGATTCCATATTCGAACAAAGGAGAGAGCCACCACCGCGCCGCAGGTCATCTGATTGCGAATGCACTTGCGAATCTCTCCCTCTTGCCCGAACAGCCTAAGGAGATAGCTCCAATCTTCAGGACCCCTTTGCAGCGGATAGAACGCGGCGTTCATCGCGACCAAGACCTCGTGAAAAGAACTCACGAGAACCTTCGCCTGGATGAGTCGGAACTTCAAAGTAGCCAACACAAAGCCTCGACTGCGATCAGACCAAAAATTATTCGCATGAGGCTTTGAGCTGCCAGCTTCTCGAAGAATGTGGTTTTCTACCCACTGTTTTTCCTCCCTATCATCCGGCTTAACAACTGAAGAACGAACATACGCAATCAGACAAGGAAACAAGACAAAAGAAGACTTGGGGGCTGTATTACTTACACATCAAATCTCTAGCGACAGAAGCCAACTCGTCCATCAGAAACTGTTCGCGTTCAATCGCCAGTTTTTGCATGGACTTCGCCACATCGGCTATCCCGCGTAAAGCTTTCAGCTTGCGCTCACCCTCCTGGACCCAATCACGGAGACCTGCATAGGTCCCAACAGCTGCAACAAGAGGATTTGCTGGGCTAGCACGTCCACCTGAAGGTTCCGCGGCAACCCCAGCAGCCTGGAAGAATACAAGGAAAGAAGTAAGATGCCCTATTCAGGATATATCTAATCGCATATTTGACAGGCACTCGGGGGCTACTCCCATCGGGAGGAAACACACAGTTTACGGGGAGCATTTCAGAAGAACATCTCGATTAAAGACAATGGAAATATGGGAGTACATCCCAAGGTTCATTACAATCAAGGCGACTAAGTAAAAGAAAAACAAACTAAGGAGCTACGGTGGTACTGCCACTTGCTGTGGTGGTCCCTCCCTTAAGGCAAGCAAACAGCTCAGATAACTTCCGAGCAAGGATTCCGGCTGGCTCGCCAAAACGACGAAGCCCTACCTTTTTGCCCGTGGAAGGATCAACAGGGAGATCCGAGTAGGCCTCCTCCAAGCCGCTAACTCCATGCGCCAGCGCGAACTGGATGGCCGTCTTCGCCCCAGATTCCGACTGAGCGACCGCATAGGCATCAAGGAGATTTCTCTCCGAGAAGATCTTCAGCAGGTCACCTAGCGCGGGTGGAGACACAGCATTGACGAGGAGGCGACCATGCAGCTGTGTCAACACTTGGGTGGCATTGCCAACCAAGGTGCAAACTCCTTCGGCATGCCTCCTGAGCTGAGCGAGGGAGTCCGTCAGCGCGTCTACCCGCTGGACTCCAGGAACTTCCAGAGGAGCACCTGAAGGGAATATGCCCGAGAGGCAATAATAAAATGGTTATTATCTTATTCCTTGTTTATGATGAATGTTTATTTCTCATGCTAGAATTGTGTTAACCGGAAACGTTGATACATGTGTGCTTAATAAACAAACAATGGTTCCTAGTAAAGCCTCTTTTTTAACTAGCTCGTTGATTAAAAGATGATCAAGGTTTCCTGATCATGAACATTGGATGTTGTTAATAACGGGATCATATCATTAGAAGAATGATGTGATGAACATATACCCAAAGAGAATATAGCAATGCGATCAAGTCATTTAGTTTACATTGTTATATCAAACATACGAAGTAACTTATTCCTTAGACCATGAGATCATGTCAATCACTGATACCGGAAGAGTGCTTTGATGGCATCAAACGTCACACCGTAACAGGGTGACTATAAAGGTGTCGTTAAGTATTCGTAAAGTATTAGTTGAGGATCATGGATCAAGAGTGGGATTTGTCCATCCAAATGACGGAGAGATATACTCTGGGCCCTCTCGGTGATATCACATCGAAACCGCTTGCAAGCACGTGATATGATCACAAGGATGTTATATCACGGGAACGAGAAAAGAGTACTTGTCGGTAACGAGATTGAACAAGGTATGGTTGATACCAATGATCGAATCTCGGACAAGTAAAATATCGCGAGACAAAGGGAATAGTTCACGACGTTGTTGGTTCACACGATCACGAGAGTCATCGTTGAATATATAGGAGTCATCACGGATCTCCAGATCCCGCTGTTGATTATTGATCGGAGAGGAGTCTCGATCATGTCTATTTTATTCGCGAACCGTAGGGTGACACACTTAAGGTTCGATGACGCATTTGAGAGGATACGGGATATCGGAGAAAAGTTTGGATAGCACCGAAATTGTTTCGGGTAATTTTGAAATAGTTCAAGGGGATTCTTATCAAATGGTTGTTAATAGATTTAACAACTAACTCAAGGGGTTATATGTTAATGTTTGTTAATGGAATTAACAAATATTAAAATAAAGAAATAAAATTGTTTTATTTATTTATTAAAGAAAACCCTTGGGATTTTGAGTGGGAATTAATGGAAGAATGAGTGGGTTGAGTGGAGACTCCACTCACATGATGAGGGAGAGGTGGAGGCAGCCAAAAATTCGTGGCTGCCATCCCCTCCTATAAAAGGAGGGGTGAGAGCTCCCTCTCCCCCCCACACACACTTGTGTCATCTCTTCCTCCCTCCTGCCGCTGCTCCACCACTTGTTCGTGCGCTTGGCGAAGCCCTGAGCAATGTTTTTCTCCACCACACCACGCCGTCGTGCTGCTGGAGTTCCGAAGGATCCTCTACTTCCGCGCCCCGCTGGAACGAGGGAACGGAGGTCGTCATCAACCGTACGTGTGACCGATCACGGATGCACCGCCGGATTGCGGTGCCATCTTCTCGCTATCGGGATCGGTGTGAGTACGACTACGCCAACAACGAGATTTGATCTCGTACCACTTTGAGTCTTCGAGGGTATGTGTTCTCCTTAACCCTCTTGTTGCCCGTTGCACTTCGTCTCCTAGATTAGATCTTGGCCTTTCGGGTGTCTCTCGCGTAGGAAAATTTTTGTTTTCTATGCTACGTTCCCCTTCAGTGGTATCAGAGCCGGATCTATGCGTAGATGTTTTGTACGGGTAGAACACATAGGTGTATGTGGGCGTTGATGATCATGTTATTACCTCCTTGATTATTTTATGATCTTAGTGGCATAGTGGGATGAAGCGGCCCGGACTAACCTTACATGTCCACGTACATGAGACTTGTTCCACAACTGACATGCAACTTGTATTGCATAAGTGGCTTGCGGGTGTCTGTTTCTCCTACTATAGTTAAGATCTAAACTATGAAGGGTTGCTAAAAATATGTTTATCAACGTTGTGGTTGATGTTCGTAGGTATGAACGGTTCTATCCTCGAAAGCCCTATGCCACGTAAAATATGCAAAAATAAATTAGAAGCGTCTAACTAGTTTTTGCTGGGCATGTGATGTGATATGGTCAATATTACAAATTTGATTATGAGATGATCTATTTTGTAAATTATTGATATACCGGAAGGTATCCATATGATTGTCTTCTTCTTGATGGACAATCAAGATTGGGTGCCATGATACTTGGTACCACGCCGGTGGAATGATGGAGATCATACCATGATGCACATGATGGAGATCAAGTGCAAGGAGGACCATATCATATCACGTTATCCTTACATGTGATGTTTGTGATGTTAATCCTTTTATGCATCTTGTTTTGCTTAGATAGCGACGGTAGCATTATAAGATGATCCCTCTCATTTAATATCAAGATAATAATGTGTTCTTCCTTAAGTATGCACCGTTAAGAAAGTTCGTCGTTTCGAGACACCACGTGATGATCGGGTGTGATAGACTCAATGTTCGCATACAACGGGTGTTTTCAAGCCTAGCATGTACAGACATGGCCTTGAAACACACGCAATACTACGGTTCTACTTGGCGAGCCTAGCATGTACAGACATGGCCTCGGAACACGTAACCGAAAGGTAAAGCATGAGTCATATGGATGATATGATGAACATGTCGATGTTCGCCTTTGAAGCTACATCATCTCACGTGATGATCGGTTTTGGTGTAGTGAATTTGGTTCGTGTAATCACTAAAGACGACTAAGAGGGATGTTGTTTTTGAGTGGGAGTTCATGGCTTAATTTGAATTAACTTGAACTTATTTATCATGAACAACAAATCAAAGTGAATTTGCACAACTTGTAGTAGTCATTGGCATCCACATAACTACCTTACACTTAGATTGTTAATTGAGATATAACTGTTATGATCTGGTAAATACCTTTTAAGATTGGTACCGTATTAGTGAAATTTAAAATTGATACCTATTGTAGATTTTCGGTATTTCCTACCTAGCTCCATATGGTTAATGATTGATTGATCTAAAGAGCAACCAATTCCTATTTAGAATCCAGAGTCATGGTTGCTTCCTTATTACTTTATCTTCAAAAGAGTGTTTTGTTGATCAAGGTGATTTAGGAAATGAAAAGAGTTGTTTTCAGAAACAATGAAGTGAAAGATATATTGATATCTAGAAACTTATTTGTGGCAACATGACTGAGTATAATTTAGCGTGACAATGTTTGCTTATATTATCTGAATATATGCAATGATTGAAGACGCTAGGCGTTTGAATATTCCAAGAAGTTGGGCGCTAAAAATTATCCTCTAAATTCCTTCCTTCGAGCTATAGTAGCTTAATCATAAAATTGTTATGATAGGATGGATTAAAAGTATTGACAAAGTCGTTTACCTTACATGGAGATTGCTAAGAGTGGAATCTAGAAGAATGCTATTAATATGGTGATATTAGTAGAACAATCAAACTCAAAGTATGACTCAATGGGTGATAGTATATGACTAACACGCCAAAGAAAATGAGCTAGTAAGACTAGCATTGTTTGATGTTGAATGATTCTTCTGTGAAGGAAAGGGAATATTGAAAATAGAATTACAAAAAGATATATGGCAGAAAAAGAAGATAACTGGAAAAGTCCAGCTCGGGAGTATATGCTTGATATACAAGTTATAGATGTATTACTAGTTAACAAAGTATTTTTGGGTATTTTGATACCACATTGGTTGGTATGAGTTGTCATACTAAGCAACGCAATGCAAGAAATACAAGGGCCTAAAAGGAACTAGTAATAGATGTGGAATCGATTATGACAAGAATATAAATAAAGTGTTATTGTGTTCATTGTCATATCGAACCAAACATTCAAGATTTATTTTAAGAACTTAATAAATTGTTATTTTGTTCTAGTCCTTTGTGAGAACAAATGAGATTGTTCAAACTATGACCACATTCCATAATTGATGGATATGTTAATATAAATCATCTTGGTAAAGTAAACATCTATAAGACTAAATGCTAAACGTTGCAAGACGTGAAAGAGTTTCACTTAAATTGTGACAGCACCACTTTAGTTCATATCGGAAAGGAAAACATGAAGGAACTCCATATTGATGGACTTCCGGAGTCATTTTGTTTTTGAATAAATTGACGCTTGTGAGACTTCTTCCAAAAGATGACTGAAATTCCGTTCATAGGCCAAAGTAGAATGGACGACTAATTTAATGGAGATTATACATATTGATGTATATAGTCCATTATTTGTAGTCATGTATGGTGGATTAATTTTTCCTTCATAAAATTCTCTCGATGATTTGAGTAGATATGTGAGTATATCTATTTAAAGAAAACAGAGTTTGACATTTTGAATTGGTTCAAAAGGTTGTTAATATGAAGTTAAAATCATTGTAACAAGATAATCAAGTATTTATGATTGGATCATAAAGGATAAAGTTTGAGTTACAAGTTTAGCAAAACATCTGAGAAGTTGCAGAATTGTTCTACAACTTATACTTCTCGAATACCCCACATTAGATTGGAGTATTCAAAAGACAAAATCAAACCCTGTTTGACATGGTAAGATTAATAAAATTGCCATTATAATTTTGTAGTTTATACATTAAGGACAACCGCTTGTACACTGAAAAGAGCACCATCATGATCCGCTGAAATTGACAACATATAAGATATGGTTTGGGTAGTGACCCAAATTGTCACTTTCTTAAGTTTTGGTATGCATAGCATGTGTAAAATGTTTACAACCAAAATAGGATAAATATATGTTTATAAGGTTATCCTAAATAAAACATTGGGTATTTCTCCTATCACCGAACCAAAAGACAAATGTTGTTTGTAAGGGTTGATTTCTCGAGAAAGTAGTTCTTGCGAAACAAGTGAGTGGGAGCACAGTACAAACTCAACGAGATTAGAGAATCTTCGTTATCATGTCAAGAGTAGCGCAGCACTGGAAGTTGTTCCGGGGTTTACTATTTTGACTAAGTAGAAGACACTACAAATGTTGTAGAAACTTCAAATGAGTTTGCGAACTGTACCAGAAAAGTCCAAAAACTTTGTACTTAGAACAACTTGTGGTTTAAGTGTAAAGTGTTGTTTTGACAACAAAGGACCTGGACCTTATAAAGGAAGCAAATGATGGGCCCTGGCTTCGTAAAATTGACTATGAGTCATTATATCCGCCATAGTATCCTTGTATGAATATCAAGTATGTGACTTGGTAGTCCTTTCGATAGGCATGATGCCTAACGATAGCAAAAGGGTCTATATAGCGACAAAGACATGGATTTTACATCCTTTGAAAGTTGTACTTATCGAAAAATTGTTTTCGACGAAGTTCAAAGAGTTCACTACTACAAGATTTTGATCTTCCGTAGTGATGCTTAGTCTTTGCAGATAGTTCTAGCAAAGTTACATATTATGATATGGCAGTTGAATAACAAAACCAACTCTCCTCTCAAGGAAGTTTTATCAAGGATGTGTACTTGACACAGTCTGAGAGTTTTGTAAAATTCAAAAGGTTGCTAGAAAGGCATGCGCACTTCAATGGTTGAAGTGAGCATAACGAAGTTGAAATCTTTACCTTAATGAAGTTATCAAAAGAGTTTGATTCCATCATGAACGATAAAGATGCTTGTAAAGTTACAAGAAATTAAGTGGGAGCGCTATGACATATTTCCAATACTTTATGTAGATGACATATGGTTGATTGGAAAATATGTATTTTAAATTAACACGGTTAAGATTTCATATTGATGAAAGGCTTAGAAGATATTGGGCATCGATATCTATAAAAGATGGATTGAAGCGCCTGATATGATTGAAGCCAAATTACATAGATGAAATATTGAAATAAGTCAATATACAATTGATAAGAAGGAGTTCTTGTCACATGGAAAATAATTGAGCAAGATTCATGTGTTTTGACACATGATGAGCTTCATTGAAATTGAGATTTCTAAGTCATGTTTCCATGCTATGTACACAACCAGATGAGTCCTATGCTATAAAATGTTATAGTAGGATAATTCATATGATGATTAGACAACAGTGGGAGAGATCCTTGTGTCATTTTAGAAATGCTAAGGATATGTTTTCCTATATAGTAATGACAAAATATTAGTTGTAATATGTTACACTAATAGTCTTGTCATTTATTCAAGAAATTTTATCTCAATTAAAATATGTGATGAAGGGTAGCACAATAAGATGGAAGAAAGTTCCATTCTGGATTTGAAAGAGTTTCAAAATTAAAATATTGTGACAGATACTACAACAAAGGCTAAAGTATATCGTTGTGTTAACAACTGATTATAAGCGTATTTTGTGTCAAGGAGTTCTTTATTGAACTTGGTGAATTTCCAAGAATGCTGAAACTATGAAGCTACATTTTCACAATGTTAGTAACATCAGTTTAAGCTGAGGAATTAAGGTATCACCGGAACTTTGTGAGTTTCCAAGAATGCTAACTCTATGAAGCTACATTTTCACAATGTTAGTGACATCAGTTTAAGCTGAGGAATTAAGTTTTCACCGATTGACCATATATATACAAAGCCATCTCATTAGAGAATGAGTGATGCGTGTAGACGCAAATAACATGCAAATACAATAGGGCCTGAACAGTTCAGATCTTTTTGATAATGTTTACCACATGCGAAGCATGGTAATAACACTGGTACGCCATATGTGTTAAGTGCTTCCAGACTAGATTATTGACTCTAGTGCAAGTGGGAGACTGAAGGGAATATGCCCGAGAGGCAATAATAAAATGGTTATTATCTTATTCCTTGTTTATGATGAATGTTTATTTCTCATGCTAGAATTGTGTTAACCGGAAACGTTGATACATGTGTGCTTAATAAACAAACAATGGTTCCTAGTAAAGCCTCTTTTTTAACTAGCTCGTTGATTAAAAGATGATCAAGGTTTCCTGATCATGAACATTGGATGTTGTTAATAACGGGATCATATCATTAGAAGAATGATGTGATGAACATATACCCAAAGAGAATATAGCAATGCGATCAAGTCATTTAGTTTACATTGTTATATCAAACATACGAAGTAACTTATTCCTTAGACCATGAGATCATGTCAATCACTGATACCGGAAGAGTGCTTTGATGGCATCAAACGTCACACCGTAACAGGGTGACTATAAAGGTGTCGTTAAGTATTCGTAAAGTATTAGTTGAGGATCATGGATCAAGAGTGGGATTTGTCCATCCAAATGACGGAGAGATATACTCTGGGCCCTCTCGGTGATATCACATCGAAACCGCTTGCAAGCACGTGATATGATCACAAGGATGTTATATCACGGGAACGAGAAAAGAGTACTTGTCGGTAACGAGATTGAACAAGGTATGGTTGATACCAATGATCGAATCTCGGACAAGTAAAATATCGCGAGACAAAGGGAATAGTTCACGACGTTGTTGGTTCACACGATCACGAGAGTCATCGTTGAATATATAGGAGTCATCACGGATCTCCAGATCCCGCTGTTGATTATTGATCGGAGAGGAGTCTCGATCATGTCTATTTTATTCGCGAACCGTAGGGTGACACACTTAAGGTTCGATGACGCATTTGAGAGGATACGGGATATCGGAGAAAAGTTTGGACAGCACCGAAATTGTTTCGGGTAATTTTGAAATAGTTCAAGGGGATTCTTATCAAATGGTTGTTAATAGATTTAACAACTAACTCAAGGGGTTATATTTTAATGTTTGTTAATGGAATTAACAAATATTAAAATAAAGAAATAAAATTGTTTTATTTATTTATTAAAGAAAACCCTTGGGATTTTGAGTGGGAATTAATGGAAGAATGAGTGGGTTGAGTGGAGACTCCACTCACATGATGAGGGAGAGGTGGAGGCAGCCAAAAATTCGTGGCTGCCATCCCCTCCTATAAAAGGAGGGGTGAGAGCTCCCTCTCCCCCACACACACACTTGTGTCATCTCTTCCTCCCTCCTGCCGCTGCTCCACCACTTGTTCGTGCGCTTGGCGAAGCCCTGAGCAATGTTTTTCTCCACCACACCACGCCGTCGTGCTGCTGGAGTTCCGAAGGATCCTCTACTTCCGCGCCCCGCTGGAACGAGGGAACGGAGGTCGTCATCAACCGTACGTGTGACCGATCACGGATGCACCGCCGGATTGCGGTGCCATCTTCTCGCTATCGGGATCGGTGTGAGTACGACTACGCCAACAACGAGATTTGATCTCGTACCACTTTGAGTCTTCGAGGGTATGTGTTCTCCTTAACCCTCTTGTTGCCCGTTGCACTTCGTCTCCTAGATTAGATCTTGGCCTTTCGGGTGTCTCTCGCGTAGGAAAATTTTTGTTTTCTATGCTACGTTCCCCTTCAGCACCCAGAAGAGCTACAAAGGAAAAATGTCAAGACCCAAAAATACTCACCAGAATAGAAGACAAAATTACAAGACAAAAGTAGCTTACCCGCAAAACGCTCGGCAAGAGGACGAAGGAAGGAGACAAGGTCGGCATCCGCCTTAGTGCTAGCATCCTCCAAGTTCTTCAGAGCATCCCGGGCATCCGTAAGTTTCCCTTCCAGATCATCCGAATGCATGCGGGAAGCCTCGAGCTCTTGTCGAATGGCCGCCAGATCGACCTTTTGAGCAGCCGCCCGAGTAGAGGCGTTCGCTTTCTCAGCCTCCATAGACTCGACTTGAGCTGTGCGGCAATAATTGTTAGAAAACAAATATCGGTGGAGGCAAAGATAAAAACCAAAGAAGATGAAGAATTTACCTCTTAGGAGTTCGTTCTCTGAGGCGATCCGATCACGATCCGCTCGAAGGACCCCGCATTCCGACTCGGCGAAAATTACGCGGCGACCAATCGCCGCAAGGGAGTCAACAAGCGACTGCTAAAAACATGAAGGCGGAAGAATCAGAGGAGTAAAATTTGAGCCTATACCCGATTGTAAACATTCGAGTATAGCCTCGGGGGCTACTCCCATCGGGAACACTGCCGTGCACCCGGTAAAACTAAGAAGAAAAAGAAGACAATTTCTGAGCCTGTAGCCGATCGCATGCTATCGACTACAGCCTCGGGGGCTACTCCCATCGGGAGCACTGACGTGCACCCGATAAATTTAAAGTTGACAAAGCATTGAAGAGTCGGATAGCAAGGTTTACCTGGCCCTGAGCAGAAGAAAGAGGATCCGCCGAGCTACCCGACACCTCCTTCGGAATTGCAGCCCTAGCAGCGAAACTGGGAAGTGTATACTCCGTAGTCACCGCCTTGGGGGCTACGCTCGGTGAATCCCGGACAGTATCGGCGGTAGGAGCCTCACCTGCAGCTCCCGCTTTATTCCTCCTTTCGGGAGGAAGGGAAGAGGCGTACCTGCGAGGACTAATAGTTTGCAGGCTATGGCAAAAACAAAATGTCAACAAAGAAGCGAAGGAAAACGTTCAACCAAGAATAAGGAGAAAAACTTACTCATCATCTTCATCCTCATCCAACATATCCGCATTCCAGGCGGTTTGGATTACTGGGAACGAAGGAGAAGGAGCGAGTCAGCGCAGCGGAGTCGCAGAGATGGGCTCCTTCCCGGGCGATTCCTCCAAAGAGTTGTCCTTGGAGGTGGCCTCGTCATCCCCCACCAGACGGCGTTTACGGTGAAGGAGACCGCCATTCGAGTCATCCGCGTCATCCGAAGAATCGTGCTCAGAACTGGAAGAAGCGTTGGCAACACTGGTATCGGCCGGGCCGTCCAGGTTACTTGCCAACAAATCCGAGGCCTCCTCCCCAGATACTGGCGGGTAGCAGGTGGCCACATATAGGCTCTATAAAGTTAAAAGTAGAAGAAAAATGAGATGGAAAGCCAACCGATCAAATCTCAAAGCAAGGGAAAGAAAACAAGACAAACACTATGTAACTTACTTTGGCTGGCGGTGGCTTTTAAGCTTCAAAAGCATGTACCGGGCAGATGGAGAAGCTGTCGCCCTACTTCAGACTGGTGATAGCCGCGATCTTCTTCTCGAATTCGGCATTCGACAATTCTTCACGGCTCACGCGGCTGGGATCTTCGACGCCCTGGTACTCCCACATTGCGGATGGCCTATCCTGCAGGGGCTGAACTGCGGCTTGGTCACGAAGAATAGCAACCTTGGCGAGTAGGGGAGCGACTACACGGCTCTCTTCAACCGAGAGTTTGTGCGCCCAGGACTTCCGCCTCTTCAGAACAGCGAACGCATGAAATTCGTTGACTCCATCCGCGCTGTTATCGGTTACATAGAACCATTTCTTCCTCCATCCGAAGTGCATGGTGAAGTAGCCAACTTCTGGCCTCGCTTGGATACCGAAACCTCCGGTGCGCAGCGGCTCCCCGAGCTCGGTCTCCACCCGCGATTTCTCGCAGAAGATGCGCACCTTGAAGAGGGCTTTCCAAAGGCCCCAATGGGGGCGAATGCCCAGAAAGCACTCGCAAAGAACGATAAAGCGCGAGATGTGCTGTATCGTGTTTGGAGGCAAATCATGAAGCTGTATGCCATAGACATACAACAACGCGATGAAAAAACGATGGAGAGGGAGAGAGAGCCCGCGCGACACGTGATCTTCAGATCACGCGCTCGTTCGCGCGGGGATTGGGTACCTCCTCCTTCTTGCCGAGGTGTCGCGCGGGGATTGGGGATTGGGTACCAGTTTCTCCGCTTCTGGAGGCAGCAGCCCTTCCCGCTGCATCCCCTTGACGCTCTTAGTCGTGGTGTTGGGCGAGCGCCAGTCGCCTGAGCGTGGCGCGGGTGGCGCGAAGCCATCTCCTGAGGCCCTCGACGACGAAACGGCAGCACGTTTCTTGACGCCTGCCATGACTGCTAGCACGAGCTTGGGAGAAGGGAGGAAACGAGCGCGAGGAAGAAGATGGACTGGAAGACGAAGGCTGGGAAAGTTTCACCGTTTCTCAAAGACCCGTATTTATACACGGAGCCACTCGATCCTGGCCACTCGATGCGCCACGTGGCACCCATCGCCACCACCACGTGCGAAGGCGAAACAAAGAGGTGGTAAACGCTGTTTCCTGCCACGATCTTAACAGAAGATCGTGCGTGAAAACCGGGAACGACGTCTCGTTTCCCGGTCAAAAAGCTGACTAGGTGGGCCAGCCCTTCTGCTCTCACTCCGTCACGTCCCATCGGGAGGATAAAAGTGCGCCATGCCGTCATAGCGTGCATCATCACGTTACAGGAATTCTCGAATGGAAAGTTCAAACACGAAAATAACTTCGTATGAACAAACTCCTTTGAATAGAAGCAACTTTTTTCATGGATGAATCATGAAACAAGACCTCTTTAATAGAGAAAAATTCCCTACACACGAAAACTCTTTCATATCCTAAACATGAAAATTCTTTCATATGGGCATAAAACTCCTAAACACGAAAACTCTTTCGTATGGATAAGGAACTACAAGTTTAAACATAACGCGAGTAGGCAGAACCTGCCTTTTCATCCACATGATATTTATACATCATAAAACCTGGATTGTTCAGCCGACTAGGCACATCCGGATGCCATATTATTTCAAATATGAAGGTAAGACCCGAAAGATCTCTCTTGAGGGCCTGGAATCGCACTCAAGTTGTGTCCTCCGGTATGATTCCGTGTCAACAACACGAAGAAAAATCCCAGCGGACGCGCCGGGTACCCCCATAGGTTAAGTTCGACTCGATAAGACCACAACGGCCCAGTCGCAACAATCACCTCATCGGGTTCGAGTCGGAGGTCTCGAACTTGTGTAGGCCAGAATTGTTTTTGCCCTAGTCGCAATTAATTGGCCCTGATCTTTCGGGAGAGCCAAGCTACTGTGCCATATCCTTCTGCGATAAAAAGGCGTAAAGACATGCACTTGTATTTCTCGATACTCGGGTATAAAAACTCATTTCACAGGGTACGCGCCCTCGAAACAGGAAACAACCCTACTGGTTATCCTGAAGAGAGAAAGACCGAGAAAAGTTTGACCGTCTACTCGACTGGAAAAATCCCACTCGAGCAAACGCTCGGGGGATACTGACGATGGCATGGATCCTGGACCCTGCGGGTAAGGACACCCCGTCTCGGACCCAAGGTTAAGGCCCAAGAAGAGGAGCCCTTGGAGTGTTCCGGAAGGCCCACGTGAAGCCCACCCGCATTGCCTTGCGGGTTAAGATTAGGAAACCTGTAACCGACCTAGGGTTAGAGTTCGAGTCCTCTCCGGATAGGGTTTGAAACATGGCCACTTATATAAGGCCGGGAGAGCCACCGGAGGAGGACCAAGCAACACCGCAACACCAAAGCCTTGAGCTCGAGATCGTACTCTCGACTTGAGCCACCCTCATTGTAACCGATCTACTCGATTAATACAGATCGACAGAGGCAGGAGTAAGGGTTTTACCTCTACGAGGGCCCCGAACCTGGGTAAATCTCGCCCCCTGTCTAGCCGACGATCGCCACCAGCGCTCATGGGTTCTCCTATTCGAAACCCGATAGGTTCACCTAAGGGATTTGTAGAGTCAGAGATTCAACACCGCCCCCATCATGTAATAATGTCTCTATAAGATTCTCTTACTAGAAAGAAATATATTGTGTACAAATAGATTTATGAATGTTTCATCCATGGGAAGATGGAGACGATCTTGCGGAAGCGCAGAGATTCATATTTCTTTGAGCTTGTTATAACAGAAGTTTAATAGAGCTAGTGGACATAGGGTATGATGGTAAGGCATTATATTTCCGAGTTAATGACATCATCTTGATTTACTAATTTGCAAGTCAACCAAAGAGAATTTTTGTATTCTATTAAGAAATCATTCAAACCTGGTAGGAGAGCTATACGTCATATCTCTATCAGTGTCCTTAAAAATGAAGATCAAAGAAATTTTGAGCAACTAGATTTATCAATTGCTCCATCACTCACTTGTTTTGTTAGCAAAAAAGTGGAGCAACTTCCTTTTTATGCAAAGTGAAATGCTCAGCTGGTGTTGGATCTAAAATATACATAGAAGTTGCAAAACCCCCACCTGAGAGATATTGGAAGACCTCTCCTTGTGCAGTTTTGGAGATGCAACCGGCCTGCAAGTTAAGTATGCGAAAACCTCGGCAACTCTCATTTGGGGTGAGGAGATAGATGAACAGTTGGTAGCGCAGACGATGAATTGCAACATTACGAGGTTCCCCATGAAATACCTCGGGCTTCAGCTAGGCATAAGGCCACTCACTAAAGGAGAATGGCAGCCGATGCTTAATCAAGTTTTGAGGTGCGTTCCATCTTGGTAGAGTGGGATGATAGCAGGAGCAGCCAGACTCACCTTAGTCAAGTTGGTGATTGTAGCGAGGCCAATACATCAGCTGTTGGTAGCAGAAGCCCCTTGTTGGTTACTAGAGGAAATTGACAAGTGGATGAGGGGGCTCTTCTGGGCAGGATTGGAACATGCCGGAGGGGGACAATGCCTTGTGGCATGGGAGAATGTCTGTAAACCAGTATGCTTTGGAGGTCTGGGAGTCAAGAACTTGGGGCTACACGGCCTAGCCCTCAAAGTTAGATGGGAGTGGCTGAGAAGAACGGAGGAGTCCATACTTTGCCAACGGCTGCCAGTCATGAGATACACAATGCAGCTGAAGTGTTCAATACCTTGGTGCGTATCAGAGTGGATAATGGGAGGAAGACCCTGTTTTGGAAGGACAAATGCTGGATGGTATGGCCGTGGCGAATATTGCCCCAAGTTTATGGGACGTAATTAATAAAAGAGATGCAAACAAGAGGACGGTCTATGAGGCCATAATAGTGAATAGGTGGATGTCTGATATTAAACCCCCCCTTCGGTGAGAGAATGGCTGCACAATGCGTGGGCCTTTGGCTGGCCATCCAGCAGAGGCATTGGGAGGGAGAGAGGGAGGATGAATTCTGTTGGCCGTCTACTTCAGGGGTCTACTCGGCTAGCTCAACTTACAAATTGCTCATGCAGGGCCACTTCCGTTTCCCCCTGGCCAATGGGATCTGAAAGTGTTAGGCTCCAGCAAAGTATAAAATTTTCATGTGGCTTGTGTCGCACCCGGACTTCTATAGGATACTCACCGGGCCGCTAAACAGTAGATGATTGGATTACGGGGCCTACCTGCACCCGCACCTCTTACGAGTAGGCCAACACGTATACGTGTGACAACCAACCTCTACTATTCATCGTCGGCGCAAACCATCCCATAGAAATCCGAATACTTCCATTGACGTACTTCATAACATACACACATGGTACGTCAACGGCATTTGAACAAGTGATATCACAACAAATCTCTAAGACACAAAGAAATAGAAATAAGTGGCAAATAGCTCTCACTAGAGCAGAGATAGCAATTACAATCATGCAGAGGACACATGTCCCAACAAGTCATCATTACAACACAGCGGAAGCATCCAAAGTGTCTTAGTACAGACAAGATCCAAATAGGCCTAAGAGGCCGGAAACGAAAAGGAAACGGAGCCCATCCACGAAGTCTCGGATCCTGCCCGGGTCTGCTATCTACTCGTCAACAGCCTCGTCATACTCCACGTAGTAGCCACCATGGGGATCCTCCGAAACGTAGTCTGCAGAACACGCAGCCCCAAAGGGGTCAGTACAGACGAGTACTGGCAAGCAAGACGCACAAGATACCAAAGTGTACCCGACAACACCAGGTACAGACGCTTTGGGTTCAACGGAAGATAGGGGATACAAAGGTGCGGCAGCGGGCTACGCAAACCAACTACAGAGACACGCTACAACATCCGGCTAAAAGAACGGGATAAGATAGCGCGACAAAAACCAACTATAACTACTCACCAAACAATACCCATCCAGTGTTACACCCTACTAAGGAAGCAACCCAAGGAAACTCACACTGTTGATTAAGGTGGAGTTCATGTTATTGTGACAATATTCCTATTACTAGTCAAATTATTATTAATTAGGTGTAAGTTGTCTGAGTACTTGTTAGCCAGCACTTTCACCAAGTCGTCACATAACCGCGGACAACACGACTTCTCGAGAAGATTCATCCCTGCAGGGTGTGCTCCAGTACCCGTACACACTCAAGCCACCAACTAAAACTCATGTTGGCTCGACACGACCCAAACCGTCTCTACAACCTGTCCTAGGAGCCACGGAGCTATAAGGTCCCAGCCACGCAGCCGAATACTCAGCGCAAGTGTGCAAAACTCCCGCAGGACGCAACACCCCGGCAATACATGCCTCGCTCTATATGCATCATCATCATCATCATCACCAACAGTAACCATGGGAGCGACCCATTCATGCGTATGAGCCAAAAAGGAACACCCGAACTAAGTGTGGCTCTTCGGACAAGCTGCAAATCAGGTCTAAGTCGAGGGGGGTCCCATACTACCTCCCGGATGCGGTGAGCACGCTCATCATGGATCAATGGACAAGACCCTTTTCCTAATTAGGTTCGACACTAGCAGGCTTCAAAACCCTAACCCGGGCCTCCTGCCGGTGCCTTATCATCAATTTATTATTACCCCAAACATTAACATGATATTGATTATAACAAGCCCATCTATCAAACTAAACAGGTGATAATATAAAGGACAACAAGACTCAAGCACAAACAACCCTAAGCATGATACTACGACACAGGCTAACAAACAACAAGGTTGTAGGTGTGGGGGTGAGGCTATATTCATGGCCACAGGATGACATGTGATAGGATCGGAACACAAGAAACGAATCATAAGGCTAGCAGATTCGACAACGGAAAGTATCGGTATCAAGTGTGGAACGGACACAATGGTTCATGTGAGTGAATACTTGCCTGCAAACTCAGTAGCCTGGTACTGAGCTAACTCCTCTGAAGTGGTATCGTAAACCTCGTATGTCTCAACGTTGTCGTCTATTCGAGAAGAAGCAAACAAACAACGAAGAGAGACGGACAATCAATAACATGGCATAATGCACAAACATGGGATGATGAATGACAATTTATTATATGCATCAAATTAATGATGAAGGACATAAGAGCAATTTTAAATGGGCCCAATAGCAATTTAAATTGCATTTGGGAATTACCCATATGTAATATTAGTGAATTAAAAGAATTACAAGTAAACATTAGGTTGAAGTGATTACATGCATGAAATGATTCTTTTCTGTTATTAATTCAAGTTCTTTCCATTTTGGTATAGTTTCCATAATTTTTGGGTGAAGAAAATAATAAATAAGAATTAATTCTTATTGTTTTCATTTCTGCCATTTTTGGTAAACAATTTAAAAAGAGGTACTTTCAGTTACAAAAGCATGGGAAATACTTGAAAACATGTGGACAATGTTTCACTGAACATTTTGAGATATTAAACATAATTTTTAGATCATTAATGAATTTATTATGCAAATTTTCATAGTCATTTTTATTCTGCCCATTTTAGTAAACAGAGGGAAACATGTTCAAATTTGATTCAATTGTGACCAAATAAAATACCAATGTGTAGAGTTTGTTAAGACAAATTTTTAGAGCCCAAGTTTGCTCAATTTGGATGAACCAAACTCAAGTTATGAATTCCCAAAGTTTCCAATTTTTATTGCATTTTCTGTATTTAATTATTTAGTGCAAAAATTATTACAGAAACATGTTGCAATTTTGTTACTAATAGAAAGAGCACAAGATTATGAATCCACAGAAACTTGAATCATTGAAATTGGATCAATATTCAATTTGTTATTGATTTTACAATTAAAGATCCAGATCTGTTTTTCTGGATTTCGGGCAAAAAAAGCAAAAAGGTGTGGCTTTTGCGGCCAGGGGGATTCGAACTCGGGTCTCAGGTGCGCGCTGGGAGGGGCTAACCAGTTGGGCTGCTGTTCGATTGGTGATAGGTACCGATTGCGATGGAAAATGAGGTAACACTTGCGGATGGACGAAACTGAAACATGCGTTCAGTTACTGAACGCGCTCGGGAACAGATCGACGACCGGCGAGCGGCCCGACGAGGCGCTGCCGGCGTGGGCGCGCTGTGCCGCGCGGGCACGGGGGCGGTGGCCGCTCGCGGAGGGGAAAGGTAGAGGGGAGGAGGAGAAAAGGGGCAGGGGCGCCCACCTCGAGCTTGGCGAGCGGGAGGCGGACGAGGAGGAGATGGCGGCGAACGGAGCTCGGCGGCGGAAAAGCTTGATGGCGCGCGCGGTGTAGGCGTCCTCCGGCCCTGCTCCCTTCACCAAAGTTGGAGGTGGCAACCCCACGGTTCCATTCCCGCCGTTTGTGTGGCACGTCGGCTAGAGGAACGGCGGCGCCATGGCCGCAAAGTCTCGGCCATGGATGAGTTACAGAAGGTACAGAACAAACTTCAGAAGAAAAAGGAGAAGGGAGGAAGAAGGGAATGGCGGCGGCTTGAGGAGGAGGAAGGGAGAGAGAGGGCTAGGGTTTCGGTGGGGAGAGGGGGATTAAGTAGGAGGGGGAGCAGGTGGAGGTGGGGTGCGTGCGCTGCTGTCTTTACACGTGAGCGTACGGAGGAAGAAGATGACAGCGATGGGGGGAGGGTCGCTTGGGACTTGGGGTTGAGGTGGGCTCAGCCCACATGGGCTGGCCTGCCCCCCCTTTAGCTGTTCTGCTTATATATTTTTTTCCTGTTTATTTTTTTTGTAGAGAAAACAAAGGAAAGGTTGTGAACAAGTTTTTGAGTTCCAAAAAATCATGAAATTAATTTCTATGGATTAAGCACTGTAAATGCCCAGTTGCATGATGTTTATTTTTCAAAAAAATTAAATATTTTTGGAGGTTTGAATTTTAATTGAATTTGATTGAATTTTTGCAATAATTGAAATATTGAAAATTTAGCAAGTTAATTATTTGGAAAAATCAAGTTTATTGGAAACAAATAAATGGTTTGATTTGAATGTTTCATTTGAAAAATTGTAATAGACCAAGTGAAACAAAAAGATTTGTTATTTGATTTGAAATTCAAATTCAACACATGTGTGGATATGATGACATGATGCATTTGAAATAAAATCAAGGAACAAACATTCTAAGTTGGGAGTTTTCATACTTGGGATGTTACAAAACGCCCCCCCTTGAAGGAATCGCGCCCCGAGATTCCTACTGAGAAGAGAAAAGGTCCGGATACTTCTTGGGAAGATCCTCTTCGGTCTCCCACGTTGCCTCTTTATCGGAATGATGAGACCACTGCACTTTTAAGAACTTGGTGCTCTTGTTGCGAGTTTTGCGCTCGGCCTCATCGAGAATGCGAATAGGGTGCTCCTCATAAGAGAGGTCTTCTTGCAGTTCAATGGAATCATGATCAACTGCACGACCTGGGTCTTTGAAGCACTTCTTGAGCTGTGACACGTGAAAGACGTCGTGCACGTTGGATAGCTTTTCTGGAAGTTCAAGACGATAGGCATTTTCTGCACGCCTTGAGAGAATGTTGAAGGGACCAATATATCTTGGTGCAAGCTTTCCTTTGACACCAAAACGATGAGTGCCTCTGAGGGGACTTACACGGAGATATGCTTTGTCACCAGCTGCATAGACCATATCTCTGTGTTTGCTGTCATAGTAGCTTTTCTGACGAGACTGAGCAATCTTCAGATTGTCACGAATGATGCGGACTTTCTCTTCGGCCTCCTTAACAATGTTAGAGCCTAAGAGTGAACGTTCACTAGCTCCAGACCAATTGATTGGACTCCTGCATCTGCGACCATAGAGAGCCTCGAAAGGTGCCATGCCTAGACTTGCCTGGAAGCTGTTGTTGTAGGAGAATTCAGCATATGAAAGACATTCCTCCCATTTCATGCCAAAAGAGAGTCCACATGCTCTGAGCATATCCTCGAGAATCTGATTGACTCTTTCGACTTGCCCTTGAGACTGAGGGTGATAAGCTGTGCTGAACAGAAGCTTGGTGCCCAAAGCTTCTTGAAATCTTTTCCAGAAATGAGAAGTGAAGATGCTTCCACGGTCTGAGCTGATTTCCAACGGAACACCATGAAGAGGAAAAATCCTTGTGGTGTAGAGCTCTGCCAACTGACTAGCTGAGATTGTCTCTTTGACAGGAAAGAAGTGAGCTACTTTAGTGAGTCTATCAATGACAACGAAGATTGCATCGTTGCCCCTCTTGGACTTTGGAAAACCCGTGACGAAGTCCATTTCAATCATGTCCCACTTCCATTCAGGAATTTTCAGAGGTTGGAGAAGACCCGCTGATTTCTGATGAACTGCTTTGACACGTTGACAAACATCGCATTCAGAGACATATTTAGCAATTTCACGCTTCATGCCAGACCACCAATACATTGTTTTGGGATCCTGGTACATCTTTGTACTTCTAGGGTGTATGGAAAGAGGAGTATCATGAGCCTCCTTGAGAATCACATCTTTCAGGCTTTGGATTTCGGGAACTGCAATGCGTCCTTGGAAAAACACAGTTCCCTTGTCATCAATTGAGAAGCACTCATACTTCACATTGCCTGCTTTGATGTTCTTTGCGATCTTCTTGATCTCAGCATCACGAAGTTGTTTAGAACGAATCTTGTCCTCAAGCGTTGGACTGGCTGTCAAGTTTGCAAGATAGCCTTGAGGAACAAGTCCAAGATTCATCTTTTGGAATTCTTCATGAAGAGGAGGTTGGCTTTCCATGATCATGAGATTATTGCAATAGGACTTGCGACTGAGAGCGTCGGCCATAACATTAGCCTTGCCTGGAGTGTCGGAAATGGTGAGATCGAATTCTTTGATCTTCTCAATCCATCTCCTTTGTCTGAGTTTCAGATCTGGCTGACTGAAGATGTACTTTAGACTGTTGTGGTCAGAAAAGATCTCGGTGCGATTACCCAACAAGTATTGTCTCCATTTCTTGAGGGCAAAGACAACTGCTGCAAGCTTAAGGTCATGAATAGGATAGTTGAGCTCATGTGTGTTCAACTGGCGAGAAGCATAAGCCACAACTTGACGTTCTTGCATGAGAACTGCACCTAGACCTTGGAGAGAAGCATCACAGAATATTTGGAAAGGTTTGGAAGGATCTGGGCCAACCAGAACTGGTGTCGAAGTGAGTTTAGTCTTCAGGAGATTGAAGCTTTCATCACATTGTGGAGACCAGACGAACTTCTTGTCCTTCTTTGTAAGGTCAGTGAGAGGTTTGGCAATCTTGGAGAAGTTTTGGACGAAGCGACGACAATAGCTAGCCAAACCAAGAAAACTTCTGACTTGCTTCACCGTTTTAGGCGGTTTCCATTCAACAATGGCCTTAACCTTTTCTGGGTCAATAGCTATGCCCTTGGCAGATATGACATGACCAAGGTAAGTGACTTCAGAAATCCAGAACTCACATTTGGAGAACTTGGCATAGAGACGATGTTCGCGAAGCTTCATGAGGATGAGACGAAGATGTTCTTCATGCTCTTTCTCGGATTTGGAGTAGACAAGAATGTCATCAAGATATACCACAACGAACTTGTCGAGGTATTCATGGAAGACAGAGTTCATGAGTCGAGAGAAGGTCGCCGGTGCATTGGTGAGACCAAAGGACATGACGGTGTATTCATAGCGACCGAAGCGAGTGACAAAGGCTGTCTTTGGAACATCCTCTTTTCTGATCTTTATTTGATGGTAACCCATTCTCAAGTCCAACTTGGAGAATATAGAGGCTCCAGCAAGTTGATCAAAGAGATCATCGATGCGAGGAATTGGATACTTATTTTTGAAGGTTTTCTCATTAAGAGGACGATAGTCAACAACGAGTCTCTTTGTTTGATCCTTCTTTGCCACAAAGAGAGTTGGGCATCCCCAAGCCGAGGAACTAGGTTGAATGTAACCTTTTGCCATGTACATATCGATTTGCTCCTTTAACAATTTCAGTTCAGGAGGAGCTATCTTGTATGGATACTTGGAGATTGGAGCAGTGCCTGGTTCAAGTTCGATGACGAACTCAACAGCTCTGTCAGGAGGCATTCCTGGCAATTCTTATGGAAAGACATCAGGGAAGTCACAAACCACCGGAACAGTTTCAATAGATGGTAGGGGATTTGCATTGAGAGTGTAGAGTTGAACAACTGGATTTTCAGCATGGAAGTAGACTATCTGGCCAGAAGGGTGTGTGATTTTGACAGACTTAGCAGGACAATCAATGACTGCTTTGTTGGCTACCAGCCAATCCATCCCAAGAATGACATCAATATATGAAGAGTGGAGAGCTATCAGAGATGCCTGGAATGGAAGGTTTCCAATTGTGATCTCGATGTTCTGTCTAACTTTATTGCTTTGCCAGCTAGATCCCGGTGATTTCACTAGGAGAGGGATAGACAACTGTTCGAAGTTGATTTTACTAGAGTTTGCAAAGTTTTGAGAGATGAAGGAGTGTGAAGCACCAGAATCGAACAAGACTTTAGCACGAAACGAGTTCACAAGAAGTGTGCCCATTACAACTTCTGGAGATTCTTCTGCTCCTTGGGCCTTGACATGGTTCACCCTCACAGTTCTCAAGACAGACTTGTTCCTGTTGCGGGGCCTAGGCGAAGAAGTGTGTACCATCACATGATTGACATTAGAGATAGGTAGTGATGGTAGCTTGTTCTGCGGGCACTTGTAAGAGTAGTGTCCTGGTAGACCGCACTTGAAGCATGTAATAACAGAACGAGGAGCTGTTGGACTTGGCTGAGATGGAGCACCTCCTGAAGATACCACTGGGGTGGGAGGGCGGGCAAGAAATCCTGCCGGGCTTGGCAAGTAGATGGGCGGTGTTGGAGTGGTATATGGAACCCAAACTCTTCGTTTTTGTGGAGGCATGATAGCTTTTGAGAGATTAGCCTGTTCACGAGAGTGCTTAAGAGATTCCTCAACCAACTTGCGCCCATGCTCTTCATTTAGAGCGATGTTGATGAGGTCCTCAAAATTCTTGGCCTTGACGTTGGTGAGAGCATACTTGAGTTCCGGGTTGAGACCCCTGTGGAACTTTGCCATCTTTTTCGCTTCCGTGGAGACTTCATCTCCGGCGTAGCGAGCCAGGCGATTGAACTCTCTTTGGTATTCGAGAACGTCCAAATTGCCTTGTGTGAAAGACTAGAATTCCTCACGCATTCTCTCCATGAGCCCATCGGGAATGTGATGGCGCACAAAGGCTTGCTTGAAATCCTCCTATGTGATTGCCACACTAGGACCTCTCATTTCTTGGAAGTTCTCCCACCAAGACATGGATTTTCCACGGAGAAGGTAGGTCACGTAGGGAACACGGTCCTCGTCAGCCACATGAGCTACCATAAGAGTACGGTTCATTTCACGGAGCCAGTCATCAGCATCCAATGGCTCGGAGGAGGTATCAAACGTGCGCGGATTGAGCTCAAGGAACTCCCGAATAGACACACGGGCGTTGCCATTATTCCCAAGGTCTTGGTTCTGCTGCATCTGCCTTATAACTTGTGTCATCTGAGACAGCACTTTCCCCATCTCGGGTGGCAGTGTGGGTTCTTCGTCACCACATTCCATCCTGAAGAGGATACCAAGGTTAACACACTAACCGGATAACAAAATCCAATATAAGTGCTTAAAAGGATTACTTCAGATGGTAAGAAGGTAGCATGGAGCAAACATATACTACCCTCAACGTTCACCATAAATGGTTCGCGTACCACACGGATGCGGTGTTGAAGAAGAAATCTCGGGAACAAAACGGATGGAGGTTAACAACGAATGAACAGATAAGTTGTTACAACGAAAGAGACGATTTGTGAAGGACGATATCGAAGCAACAACTGGGAAACAGGAGACCACAAACACCTGAGGTACTACGGAAAACCCCATCCGGGCTTCTAAAGGATCAATATCTACTGCTTAAGGAATAGAGGATCTGCTTCCGGGCTTACACGCCTCCGTTCTCAATCGTGAGTAGGCAACATGATAAATCATGTCACAACCACCTCCATTCCTATGGTCTAGTAGATATAACCATCCTAGAGAAACCAGGATACGTGAAATCCTAACTTGAAAGTTTAGATGAGGAGAGAAAACAACGTTGCACTTCCTTACCAGAAAAGGGAGGGTGGGTGGGGAAAGAAATAAAAGAACAGAATTCCTACTCTCACGTTTCATTTTTCCTATATAGCTACAAAATAGTTTCTAGACTCAACTGCGACCAGTAAAAGGGATCCTACAGGCAGACATGCTCTGATACCATTTGTCGCACCCGGACTTCTATAGGATACTCACCGGGCCGCTAAACAGTAGATGATTGGATTACGGGGCCTACCTGCACCCGCATCTCTTACGAGTAGGCCAACACGTATACGTGTGACAACCAACATCTACTATTCATCGTCGGCGCAAACCATCCCATAGAAATCCGAATACTTCCATTGACGTACTTCATAACATACACACATGGTACGTCAACGGCATTTGAACAAGTGATATCACAACAAATCTCTAAGACACAAAGAAATAGAAATAAGTGGCAAATAGCTCTCACTAGAGCAGAGATAGCAATTACAATCATGCAGAGGACACATGTCCCAACAAGTCATCATTACAACACAGCGGAAGCATCCAAAGTGTCTGAGTACAGACAAGATCCAAATAGGCCTAAGAGGCCGGAAACGAAAAGGAAACGGAGCCCATCCACGAAGTCTCGGATCCTGCCCGGGTCCGCTATCTACTCATCAACAACCTCGTCATACTCCACGTAGTAGCCACCATGGGGATCCTCGGAAACGTAGTCTGCAGAACACCCAGCCCCAAAGGGATCAGTACAGACGAGTACTGGCAAGCAAGACGCACAAGATACCAAAGTGTACCCGACAACACCAGGTACAGACGCTTTGGGTTCAACGGAAGATAGGGGATACAAAGGTGCGGCAGCGGGCTACGCAAATCAACTACAGAGACACGCTACAACATCCGGCTAAAAGAACGGGATAAGATAGCGCGACAAAAACCAACTATAACTACTCACCAAACAATACCCATCCAGTGTTACCCCCTACTAAGGAAGCAACCCAAGGAAACTCACACTGTTGATTAAGGTGGAGTTCAGGTTATTGTGACAATATTCCTATTACTAGTCAAATTATTATTAATTAGGTGTAAGTTGTCTGAGTACTTGTTAGCCAGCACTTTCACCAAGTCGTCACATAACCGCGGACAACACGGCTTCTCGAGAAGATTCATCCCTGCAGGGTGTGCTCCAGTACCCGTACACACTCAAGCCACCAACTATAACTCAGGTTGGCTCGACACGACCCAAACCGTCTCTACAACCTGTCCTAGGAGCCACGGAGCTATAAGGTCCCAGCCACGCAGCCGAATACTCAGCGCAAGTGTGCAAAACTCCCGCAGGACGCAACACCCTGGCAATACAGGCCTCGCCCTATATGCATCATCATCATCATCATCACCAACAGTAACCATGTGAGCGACCCATTCATGCGTATGAGCCAAAAAGGAACACCCGAACTAAGTGTGGCTCTTCGGACAAGCTGCAAATCAGGTCTAAGTCGAGGGGGGTCCCATACTACCTCCCGGATGCGGTGAGCACGCTCATCATGGATCAATGGACAAGACCCTTTTCCTAATTAGGTTCGACACTAGCAGGCTTCAAAACCCTAACCCGGGCCTCCTGCCGGTGCCTTATCATCAATTTATTATTACCCCAAACATTAACATGATATTGATTATAACAAGCCCATCTATCAAACTAAACAGGTGATAATATAAAGGACAACAAGAGTCAAGCACAAACAACCCTAAGCATGATACTACGACACAGGCTAACAAACAACAAGGTTGTAGGTGTGGGGGTGAGGCTACATTCATGGCTGCAGGATGACATGTGATAGGATCGGAATACAAGCAACGAATCATAAGGCTAGCAGATTAGACAACGGAAAGTATCGGTATCAAGTGTGGAACGGACACAATGGTTCATGTGAGTGAATACTTGCCTGCAAACTCAGTAGCCTCGTACTGAGATAACTCCTCTGAAGTGGTATCGTAAACCTCGTCTGTCTCAACGTCGTCGTCTATTCGAGAAGAAGCAAACAAACAACGAAGAGAGACGGACAATCAATAACATGGCATAATGCACAAACATGGGATGATGCATGACAATTTATTATATGCATCAAATTAATGATGATGGACATAAGAGCAATTTTAAATGGGCCCAATAGCAATTTAAATTGCATTTGGGAATTACCTATATGTAATATTAGTGAATTAAAAGAATTACAAGTAAACATTAGGTTGAAGTGATTACATGCATGAAATGATGCTTTTCTGTTATTAATTCAAGTTCTTTCCATTTTGGTATAGTTTCCGTAATTTTTGGGTGAAGAAAATAATAAATAAGAATTAATTCTTATTGTTTTCATTTCTGCCATTTTTGGTAACCAATTTAAAAAGAGGTACTTTCAGTTACAAAAGCATGGGAAATACTTGAAAACATGTGGACAATGTTTCACTGAACATTTTGAGATATTAAACATAATTTTTGGATCATTAATGAATTTATTATGCAAATTTTCATAGTCATTTTTATTCTGCCCATTTTAGTAAACAGAGGGAAACATGTTCAAATTTGATTCAATTGTGACCAAATAAAATACCAATGTGTAGAGTTTGTTAAGACAAATTTTTAGATCCCAAGTTTGCTCAATTTGGATGAACCAAACTCAAGTTATGAATTCCCAAAGTTTCCAATTTTTATTGCATTTTCTGTATTTAATTATTTAGTGCAAAAATTATTACAGAAACATGTTGCAATTTTGTTACTAATAGAAAGAGCACAAGATTATGAATCCACAGAAACTTGAATCATTGAAATTGGATCAATATTCAATTTTTTATTGATTTTACAATTAAAGATCCAGATCTGTTTTTCTGGATTTCGGGCAAAAAAAGCAAAAAGGCTGAAAAAGGTGTGGCTTTTGCGGCCAGGGGGATTCGAACTCGGGTCTCAGGTGCACGCTGGGAGGGGCTAACCAGTTGGGCTGCTGTTCAATTGGTGATAGGTACCGATTGCGATGGAAAATGAGGTAATGCTTGCGGATGGACGAAACTGAAACATACGTTCAGTTACTGAACGCGCTCGGGAACAGATCGACCACCGGCGAACGGCCCGGCGAGGCGCTGCCGGCGTGGGCGCGCTGTGCCGCGCGGGCACGGGGGCGGTGGCCGCTCGCGGAGGGGAAAGGCAGAGGGGAGGAGGAGAAAAGGGACAGGGGCGCTCACCTCGAGCTTGGCGAGCGGGAGGCGGACGAGGAGGAGATGGCGGCGAATGGAGCTCGGCGGCGGAAAAGCTTGACGGCGCGTGCGGTGTAGGCGTCCTCCGGCCCTGCTCCCTTCACCAAAGTTGGAGGTGGCAACCCCACGGTTCCATTCCCGCCGTTTGTGTGGCACGACGGCTAGAGGAACGGCGGCGCCATGGCCGCAAAGTCTCGGCCATGGATGAGTTAGAGAAGGTACAGAACAAACTTCAGAAGAAAAAGGAGAAGGGAGGAAGAAGGGAATGGCGGCGGCTTGAGGAGGAGGAAGGGAGAGAGAGGGCTAGGGTTTCGGTGGGGAGAGGGGGATTAAGTAGGAGGGGGAGCAGGTGGAGGTGGGGTGCGTGCGCTGGTGTCTTTACACGTGAGCGGAGGAAGAAGATGACAACGATGGGGGGGGGTCGCTTGGGCCTTGGGGTTGAGGTGGGCTCAGCCCACTTGGGCTGGCCTGCCCCCCCTTTAGCTGTTCTGCTTATATTTTTTTTTCCTGTTTATTTTTTTTGTAGAGAAAGCAAAGGAAAGGTTGTGAACAAGTTTTTGAGTTCCAAAAAATCATGAAATTAATTTCTATGGATTAAGCACTGTAAATGCCCAGTTGCATGATGTTTTGTTTTCAAAGATTTTAAATATTTTTGGAGGTTTGAATTTTAATTGAATTTTTGCAATAATTGAAATATTGAAAATTTAGCAAGTTAATTATTTGGAAAAATCAAGTTTATTGGAAACAAATAAATGGTTTGATTTGGATGTTTCATTTGAAAAATTGTAACAGACCAAGTGAAACAAAAAGTTTTGTTATTTGAATTGAAATTCAAATTCAACACATGTGTGGATATGATGACATGATGCATTTGAAATAAAATCAAGGAACAAACATTCTAAGTTGGGAGTTTTCATACTTGGGATGTTACAGCTTGCGATTCAGCACATGATTTGAACACCGGACAGGAGGGCGAGACATGGTTTGCAGGATGAGTCGGATGCCTATCCTCTTTGCTCCCAGGAGATCGAGACAGTTTACCATCTACGACTACAGTGTGTCTATGTTAGAAAGGTATGGTGGTATTACTCCCAGAGGCTTCTCGCTCAGATCCCAGTACCTACCTACACGGATAACCTCGAGAATTGGTGGCTTATGGTGAGAGATAGTTTCAGAGACAAACAATGGAATACATTTGACTCATTCGTGATTTTGGTATGCCGGAGCATCTGGAAGTAGTGCAGCGCTAGGGTGTTCGGGAATGCCAACCAAATCAGGAGTGAAGCGCAACTTGTACCTCAGATTTGGGAGGATATGAAGATGTCGATAGCAGCGGTAGCAGGAGTAGGAGCTATCTTTAGGGAGTAGTCAGCTAGCAGTGTGTGTGTGAGAGGGTGTGGCGACAGCTGAATTGTTCGCAACTTTTGCTATCGCTCTGTTTGTAACTCAAACTCTTCTTTTTCAATAAAAATCAGCAATTGCATACTCTCGAAAAAAAAGTGACCTTTCTAGACGGATCAGAGACTTGGACTTTCTAGAAACAGTAGATTTGTCGTGCACAAATTAGATGAGGTCTTAAGTAAATTAATTGTCTAATGATTGGTATGTATGTTTATTGGTAAGATAACTAAATTCCCGAATCAGATCGGAAGCATGAAAATTTTGCATGAGCTTAGAACTATAAACTTTTTGAAGCGATCACTGGACTTCATGAAAGAACTTGCCAAACTGAAAAATCTGAGAAAATTGGACATTACTATACTTGGGACATTAATGGAGATGACAGCGAAATTTCCAAGGAGCGAAAGCTAATGGCTTCCCTGTGCAATTTGGACAGATGCAAGCTTCACACCCTCCGTATTGAATTTCTTGATAGAAAAGGATATAACCATCCTTTTCCGCTCTCAGTCTGTAGCATACGAGAGGTTACAGTCCCCCATCTGGAACTATCGGAGATTACCAAATGGATGGTTTCACTTGTTAGCCTAGTTAAGTTAGGTGCATATGGGTGTGGACATAGAGCTGAAATATCTTGATATGGCTGGATAATAGAAGCTGCATATGGAGTCTATCATCAACACTGTAGGATTTCACGGCTACACACTTTGGCTGAATTATCTAGATGCAAATGCATCTAATTAACATTTCCTAACCAAAGAATTATGTTTTCCTTGTTATCTTGGAAGAAGCTGACTACAATGCAGTCGATACACATGTCTAGTCATTGCATGCATTTGCCAAACTCCAGTATTTCAACAATGCTTGTAAATTAAATAGTTGTGCCATCTGACCATCTTGGCTGCGCTTCTAGTACTGGAAAAAAAAATGGATGCTTTGGCGAGTGTTCTAAGAAAGAGTCGTACTGTTTTCGAAAGTTGTTACCGCATAATAAAGACATCATCATGTCATAATAACAACCAGGGAATATTGCTTCAAATAAAAAAAAATCACTTATTGTCTATGAAATGTTTTAGAATATAAACAATTGTCAATGCATAGACTCACACGTGGTGAGATTAAAGAACTTGGGGAACTCGGATGGAAGAAATGACTTGAGAAGGTGCGACTTTTCTTTGACCATGTCGGCATCTTCGCCGCGGAGGTCTTCGTCTCCCTTAATATACGGAACCATCGATTTCACCTTCGCGGTAACGAAATCAATGGTAACCACTGAAACCTTGCGAACCTTTCGGTCCCCTTCCTCGGACAATTCCCCGGACACCATAAAGTGTACGATGTTGGGGTCGTACATGCTCACAAGAGGGAACATTAGGCTATTTCCCCGGAGTGGAGGTACAAAGGAGGAGGCGTTGCAGGCCCACAATCTAAAGCTTGTGAAGTACGCATCCCTGACCCAGTCCATTTCACCGGTCTCCGTTGTACTCAAAGTATCGGAGGTGATGAAAAAACACCAACCCGGTGGAAGCGGGCCGCGAAGCTCACCATCTTCACGAATAGCAGTGATGTACTTAAGAACATCACCCCCACTAGTGTTAGTGACACACACACTGCGGTTCATCTCGCGAAGTCCTGGGTACCTGTTTTCCGACATAAGCATTGGGTCGGGCAGTAGTATGTAAGAGATCCTAGGACTTTCTTCCTCAAACACCTCATAGAGTAGAATGCTTCCTATGTCGTAGTCAGCCCAGCAGATAGAATGGTTGAAGGTGACGACGGCGTCAGCTGGCTTGAAGGCCAGGCTCATTGACCAACTATAGAGTTGCCTGTATTGGTAGGCCTGGTGCTGGATGGGTATCCTTTTAACCTCCCAGTCGCCATCATCATCACCGGCTGATACACGAGAGCGGAGCACGCAGACCTCAGCTTCCATCATGCCGGTGCCGGGGATCTCGCTGATCCTAGCCAGCTGGGCCACGGCGAACCCGTCTTCGTGTTTTCCGGGAAATCTGGCACGAACGAGCCCTAGGCTGTTAGGTAAGAACACGCGCTGCTGCTCCTGAGTCGTCGTCTTCGTAGTTCCTTGTGTATAATCATCATCATCGTCACTGTACCAGCCGCAGGAGCCAAGGCTAGTGCCATATGAGAACACCATGGGTGTGGTGCAGAGGGGGAGCCGTTTGAGCTGCAGGCGCGGGCCGGCAGGATCGGAGGAGGCTATGCAGATAAAGTGGTCCTGCAGGTATCGGCGGTAGGGGCTCTCGTGTAGGTCCTGCATGGAGGTGAGCCTGAGCAGGAGGAGATCGCGGTGGGCGGCGACGACGTCGGTCCCGCTGCCGTCCTTGGGCATGGTGCCGCCGGGCCAGCGCACGTAGAGGCGGGAGATGGCCGGGGGCTCGGCGGGGAGGAAGGCGACGTCGAAGGCCTGGCCGAGCGAGGTGGAGGAAGTGGCCCTGAGGGGAGCCCTGGATTCATCGGGGAAGCCGTCGTCGTCTCCGCGGAAGACGTAGCGGTCCAGCATCATCCAGCTCGCCATGGCCGCCTGCAGCAGATCGAAACGGGTGGTTTACTACTGTAGCTACTAGGATAGGGTTTCGCTTCCGAGGATTCTACGGTGCCTCCCTCTTTATTTGGGATCGATCGGAACAGAAACCGAATCGATGTATCCTGAAGTGATCTTCCCCGGCTTGGATTCAGCGTCACTTTTTTTTTTGACCTGATCCACCGATTGGTATAGAGAGGTAGTTTCCAAATCACTCTTGCAAGGTCAATCTACCAATAATGCTACATCTACGGAAAGATTTCTACGCACTAAGCCTTACGAACTGACGTGGTGTGCTGTCAGTCGAGCGGGTTCCTGAAATCACGGCAAGGAAAAAGAACTGAACCAACCGTCTACGCACACGTCGTCCCGTAAGAAGATCCCGTAGGAATCTTCCCGTAGACGTAGCATTTTTGGTCAATCTACAATATCTAAATGAGAGCAACCCACTAACTCTATTTCTCTCAACATGCAAACGTGCCACATCAGCAAATCATCCACCTCAGCAAAAAAAACGTCAGTTTCGATCTGTGCATCTGGTTCCTTTCTTTCCATGCAACGTGTTTTCTGCGTTCTGATCAGATCACAAATACCAATCCACATGGCCCATTACAACGGAAAAAATACTGCCATGTGCAGCCTCTAGCCACACTACAGGCCACGTACAGCCCCATCGCTCCAAATTGCAGGAACCGGCCCACCAACAGACTGATACCGCCTTTTCTGTAGGATCTGCGCGACGGCCGACGACCGATTCTATTCCTCTCCCCACGGTCTCTATTTTATTAGACCCATTAAACGCCCCATTATCTGATTGCCTCCACCATCGGCCTCTTTATGGTCAAGCCTTCATGTTGAAGCTTTATCATCTCCCTGCATTATATAATCCCAGATCGGTGGATGCAGCGGTGCCATCGTCCAGCTTCTATAGATATATGGGATACAAGAGCATGGACTTATATCTCACTTTTTCCATCCATTCCGCAACATCATGTGCTATAGTTGTTGATCGGATAAATTACTAGCCCTAAACGGCAGGTACGATTGCTTATTTCTCTCCATGCTTGCAACAGGCCCAACAATGTGTATATTTCCCTTCAATTCTCCATCCTCTTTTTTATTTTTATTATTGATTGTTTTCATACTCAGATTAGCACCTCTGTCCATAGACCGATTTACTGCACTATGGCTACTCACTGCACATAAGGACCACGGTTAGCTCCCGTTTTCTTGCTTTCGCCGATAAATCTCGTCTTGCCAAATTTTCCTTCTTTTGTACCAGCATACACAATCTCCCTTCTTTTTCTTCATGTCAGCACCATGCCAAGAGCCAGCAAGATCCTAAATGGCGGAAGTTGGTAAGTCACCATTCAGTCAGCTAGAATTACTGTGCCTTTGCCCTACTCCACCACGGCATGAGGCTAGATGTTGGATCTGGCAAGCTGTTTTATTCTTTGTTTTGAACTAATTCATGAGGCATGCTACATATGGATGGAAATCGAGATGCCGCCATTAGGACCTCCATGTTTGTTTTGGTAATTAGCAACTGATACAGTTGGATATCCTGTTGTATAAATTCAAGCTTGGTAAATTATCTGCTACATGTTTGATAAAATTTCTTAACTATCTGACAAGAAATTTGCATGGTAACTAAATTTACTCCTTCGCTTCTTTAAAATATTTTCGACCTAGCTATTCATATTTAAAGCATTCAAAATATATGTATTTGACAAATGGCTCCAGGTGCAGTTATCCGTTTTTTAAAGGAATTATTACATTCTCAACACTCATTGCCGTTCATGTAAGTTTCTGGACCTTATTGCTCATGGTTGTTGAACAGGTTGCAAGTAGCTTTGCTGTTCATCGTAGCTAATGATTACATCAACGACAATTCTAATCATGTTTTGTTGTTCATTGTGGCTGTAGGTATGCACGTATACTTACCGGCATGCTTCACTGGTTATAGCTAGAGATAGCTCACTGAACTATTCAGTGGCGATTCATGTTAGACATAATGGTGCTAACTTTTTTTTTCTTTTGTTCCCCAAGTGTTACTTTTATTTATACATCTGCCACTCTGCCTTTAAATTTTCTTGCCAAGCTGAATTTCTGGCATAGGAGTACCTTCGGTTACATTGTATAAATTGATGGCTATAATGTCCAAAATGCATAAGCATCCTTCCAAGCACAACTATCTATAATAATAGATGTGTTATCTTTACTCGTGAAGATTTTCTTTTGTTACCTTACAAAGTGTACTCAACAATTCAACATGGATGAACTGATTGAAGAGTCGAGATGAAGTCGTCCATTGTTCCATATTTTGATTTATTTTTATCAGTACACATATGCTAGCTGATTGTCCCTTACTATCATAAAGAGTATATGTCCATCAATAAACATTCAGGCTACTTTTGTTTCTCATATAAGGTTATCCAAATCGTTCTACTTAGGATGGATATGTGAAATGTACTCTATGTCGTCCAAAGAGTTTCCAAATTATGCTTTACTACATTTCTTCTACTGTTTCTTTAATTAGGCACAAAAATATAACATTTGTTACATTGCTATTTATTTTCGAATGCCTTCATTGTTGTGTTTTCATGGGATACCAACATAAGTATTGGCAAAATATTTCATGTTTGTGTTTATTACTCTTATGGACTTTTTTTTTGTCGATTGCAACCAGAATACTCTTTCATTAGTATCTTATTTGTCTTAATTTTCCTGGATGAGTTCATATTTTTTACCAAAGCTTTCCCGCAGCATCGCGCGGGGAATCATCTAGTTTCCTAAAATCATGCATCCTTAATTTCCCGCAAAATCTAATTCTAGGGCGCCCTAAGATTGCACGGCTCACAGCTGTTGGATCGGCGATCTACGACTCTGTTTAACCGAGCTTACGTCACAACGAACCCCGATCACGTCGTCTGTTTCTCTCGCACCGAAAGAAAACAGTCAGACTCGATGAGTTGTGGGCCTAGCGGGAGGGGAAGGGTGGTCTGTAATCGATAACGGCGCTCTCCATCTCTCTCTCTATTTCATTTCTCCAGCGGCGAAACCGGCGGAATCCCTTCCGATTCAAACTGTTTCTACACTAGTGGAGGGCAGCTCTTTTGCCCCGGTTGGGAGGGGGTTTACGCACCGGCTGCCCAACCGGGTTTCGCAAACCCGGGCTAAAGGCCCCCCTAATGACCCGGTTGTTTATACCAACCGGGATAAATGGGGTGCGCACGTGGGCTCTGCTCAGCGAGCAGGCCGGCGCCCAACCGGGGAAAAAGGTTATCTGCTTTTTTTCTCCTGTTTTCCTGTTCTCTGCAAAAGATAAGAAATTCTATTTTTCGTCAAGTTCATTATTTCAAGTGTACTAATACTTCAAGTGCATTACTTCAAGTGCACTAAAATATTCAATGATCTTTCAAATAATAAACATTTATAGTAAAAAAGATGACAAATTGTCGAACAAAAACACAGATGAAAACCAACAATAACATAAACATAGTGTGCCACGAATACAAATATTGTTCGACACGATGACATAATTAAACATAATACGACATAAAACTAAAGACATTGTCTGACGCGGTAACAAAATAACATGTGACTCGACACGGGGAGCGATACACTCTTCGGCAAACTACGCATGTGCGTCGGAGGCAGACTCGCTGGAGCTAGACTCGCCAACCTCGGTATCGAAGCTGCTGTCATCCGAGCTATCTTGCTAGCAACGGGGGCGGAATAGGGTGCCGTCGAAGATCTTCACCTGCAACACATCCACCTCCTCGTCCTTGATGTACCTGAATGTGAGCATGTTGCCCACATTCAGGTTGCGCATGCGCTGGAACTGCCCCCACCCATTGCGCATGTAGAGGTCATCGCCACATCGCTGCAGGACCACGTGAACGGGCCCGTTGCGGCAGCCCTCCAACTGGAGGCTGAACCGAAAGGGCCCGTTGCGCTCGAGGAGGATCTCCGATATCCGTTGTGACAGACGAAGCCTGTTCCGCAGTGGGCGGAACAGGTGGACGTAGAACTCCGGTAGCCGGAAGACATCATCCTCTTCCTCCTCCTCCTCCGCCGTTGCAGCCTCCTCCGCCGCACCAACAGTGCCGCGACGTGCTCCGCGTGCTACCCGCCGTGCTCTGCGTCTAAGCCTAAGTCCACGAGCTGGAGCCGCCGCTTCCTCCTTCTTGATGGCTACGCCACCACCACGTCCAGGCGTTGCACGCGGTCCACGTGGACGTCCACCACGTGGTACGATTGCTTTTTCTTCGACGGGAACGACGTGCCCACCGCCAACACGCGCACTACGTCGCGGAGGTCTCGTCATGGCTAAAAAAAATTATAACATCATAAGTTGCAACCTAATAGTAACTAGTTGAACTAGTTAATGATCGATGATGCCTAGTTAACATTCAAGATTGCCAAAATAATAAAATGAAACCTAATTAAAGTAACTAGCTAGTTCAACTAGGGTTTCAAATATATACTATATATTGCTAGATAAACTAACTAACACTAATACTAATATCTAACACTAATACAAATTTACTAACACTACCTAATACTAATAGTACCATATTACTAACAGTGGTAATATTAATCTAACACTACTATTAACACTTATACTAATACTAAACTAACAATGTAATTAAACTAATTAACTAAAAATAATTACACGTATGGAGAAGGGAGGCACGACGGCGAGGAGGTGATCTCACCTCGAGGAGGAGGGCACGGCGGCGAGGAGGAGAGCCTTGGGCGCGGGAGGAGGCGAGGAGGCTGGCGACAGAGGAGCACGGGCGGCGCGGGCGCAAAGGAGCACGGGCGCGGGCGTAGAGGACGCGACGAGCAGCGGCGAGGATTCCGACAGCGAAATCGGGCAGCCTCATAGCGTCGCTCTGAATTTCGGCGTTGGAGACTAAGCGAAAACTGCTGCTTTGCCCCGGCGGAGCAACCGCCCGGGGTTATATAGCTGGGGGTATTTTGCCCCGGTTGGTAACACCAACCAGGGCAAAAGGGCGAAGGCGAGCCATCGCTTGCGCATGCACCTCCTCCCTTTTGCCCCGGTTCGTGTTACCAACGGGGGCAAAAGACCCAAAATTTCTTTTATTTTCTTCCTGCCGCCATTTTTTTCACTGCCACGTTTCAAATACTTTTTCAAATACATTTCAAATGGTTTTGAATTTGGAGAAACTGTCAATATGACACGTGTTTAAAATTGCATAAACATTTCAAATACATTTTCTGTTTTAGAAAATAATTATTCTAACTATTTAAACTACTAACAATTTTTTAATTTTTAAACATTTTTAAAACCTAGTTTATGAATGGTCTTGAATTTCGAGAAACTTTCATAATGAAAAGTGTTTAAAATTGCATAAACCTTTCAAATACATTTTCTGTTTTTAAAAATAATTATTCTAACTATTTCAACTAGTAACAATTTTTGAATTTTCAAACATTTAAAAAACCTAGTTTATGAATGGTTTTAAATTTGGAGAAACTTTCAATATGAAAAGTGTTTAAAATTGCATAAACATTTCAAATATATTGTTTGTTTTAAAAATAATTATTCTAACTATTTAAACTACTAACAATTTTTAGAACACCATCCAAGTGCGACCCATAGCAGGAAGAAGAAGAGGAATAGATCTGTAATGTTTCACACATGATATGGATAATATGTAATGTTTGATACATTATTACAAAATTGTCTAGAAATATTACATGAACCATGAAGGTTTAATACGTTATCACCAACTAGTGCCGCTATTATTTACTTTTATGCCGTAGCCATGGAGCATCTTCATTATTTAACGCGACGCTTGGGTCACTTTTCACTCTGAAGGGCGGAAATTCTTCAAAGTTATTATAATCTTCTGACATATCTGTCCTGTCCTCCACTCCCACAATGTTTCTTTTCCCTGAATTAACTATGTGCCGCTTCGGCTTACCGATGATGTATTAGAATTCTTTTTTTTTCCTCGGTTGGATAGACATGTCTTTCAGATAGAAAACATGAGCCACATCTTTGGCCAGGACGAATGGTTCGTTTCTATACCCAAGATTGTTGAGATCCACTTTTGTCATTCCCTACTGCTGGTCTACCTTTACTCTTGTCATCTTGACCCATTACACCGTAACAGAGGGACCTTAAAATTGCAAAAACATTTCAAATACATTTTCTGTTTTAGAAAATAATTATTCAAACTATTTAAACTAGTAACAGTTTTTGAATTTTCAAACATTTTAGAAAACCTAGTTTATGAGTGGTTTTGAATTTGGATAAACTTTTAATATGAAAAGTGTTTAAAATTGCATAAACATTTGAAATACATTTTCTGTTTTAAAAAAATATTCTAACTATTTAAACTAGTAAAATTTTTTGAATTTTCAAACATTATAAAACCTAGTTTATGAATAGTTTTAAATTTGGAGAAACTTTCAATATGAAAAGTGTTTAAAATTGCATAAACATTTCAAATATATTTATGTTTTAAAAAATAATTATTCTAACTATTTAAACTAGTAACAATTTTAAAAACGCCATCCAAGTGCGACCCACAGTAGGAAGAAGAAGAGTAAGAGATTTGTAATGTTTTCACACATGATATGGATAATCTGCAATGTTTGATACATTATTACAAAATAGTCTAGAAATATTACATAAACCATGAAGATTTAATATGTTATCACCAACCAATGCCGCTATTGTTTACTTTTCTGTCGTAACCATGGAGCATCTTCATTATTTAACGCGATGCTTGGGTCAGTTTTCACTCTGAAAGACGAAATTTCTTCAAAGTTAATATAATCTTCTGACATGTTTGTCCTGTCCTCCACTTCCACACTGTTTCTTTCCCTGAAAGAACTATGTGCCGCTTCGGCTTACCGCATGATGTATTAGAATTCCTATTTTTCTTTTCCTCGGTTGGATAGACATGTCCTTCACATAGAAAACTTGAGCCACATCTTTGGCTAGGACGAATGGTTCGTTTCTATACCCAATATTGTTGAGACCCACTTTGTCCTTCCCTACTGCTGGTCTACCTTTACTCTTGTCATCTTGACCCATTTGCACCAAAACAGAGGGACCTTAAAATTAGGTCCATAGTCAAGTTCCCATATCTCCTCTATGTAACAGCAATATGTGTCCTTTTTCCCATTGTATCCGGTTGCATAGAAACGGACACCATTATTCTGGTTGGTGCTATTTTTATCTTGTGAGATCGTGTAAAAAGTATTCCCATTTATCTCGTACCATTGGAAAGTCAGTACGGTCGAAGATGGTGACCTGACCAACAAATAGAGCTGATATCAAACTATGTTGTTATTCATGAGTTTTGACTGCAACCAGGCGCTGAAACTATCCATGTGTTCATCATTAATCAAGGATTCAGACAGACCGGGTTTTGGACCGTATAATATTCTTGTGTTCCTCGATATAAGGAGCCACCAAGGTGGACATTTGTAGAACTGTGTAGTGTGCTTTAGTGAAAGAATGTCCGTCCATAAATATCTTTGCTTTCCTTCCTTGCGTGCCTTTTCCACTCATTCTTCCCTCATGCCGTGATTCGGGAACACCAATCGACTTAAGATCTGGAAGAAAGTCAACACAAAACTCAATTACCTCCTCTGTTCCATAACCCTTGGAGATGCTTCCTTCTGGCCTAGCACGGTTGTGAACATATTTCTTTACAACTCCCATGAACCTCTCAAAGTGGAACATATTGTGTAGAAACACAGGACCGAGAATGGTAATCTCTTTGACTAGGTGAACTAGGAGGTGTGTCATAATATTGAAGAAGGATGGTGGGTACACCAACTCGAAGCTGACAAGACATTGGACCACATCTGTCTGTAACGCTGATAGACTTTCTGAATTGATTACCTTATGAGAAGTTGCATTGAGAAATGCGCATAACTTCACAATGGGTAGTCGAACATTTTCTGGTAGAATCCCCCTCAACGCAATCGGAATCAATTGTGTCATCCGCACGTGGCAGTCATGAGATTTCAGGTTTTGGAATTTTTTCTCTGGCACATTTATTATTCCCTTTATATTCGACGAGAAGCCAGACAGGACCTTGATACTACTTAGTGCTTCAAAAAATATTTTCTTCTCTTCCTTGGTAAGAGCGTAGCGGGCGACACGGGCGTAGAGGAGGCGACGAGCCGCGGCGAGGATTCCGACGGCGAAATCGGGCAGCCTCACGGCATCGCTCTGGATTTCGGCGCCGGTGACTTAGAGAAAACTGCTGCTTTGCCCCGGGCGGAGCAACCGCCCCGGGTGATATAGGTGGGGGTCTTTTTCCCCGGTTGGTAACACGAACCGGGGCAAAAGGGGGGAGGCGAGCCATCTCTTGCCCGCGCACCTCCCCCTTTTGTCCCGGTTCGTGTTACCAACCGGCGCAAAAGACCCAAAATTTCATTTTTTTTTTCTTCTTCCTGCCGCCATTTTTTTTCACTGCCATGTTTCAAATACTTTTTCAAGTACATTTCAAATGGTTTTGAATTTGGAGAAACTTTCAATATGAAAAGTGTTTAAAATTGCATAAACATTTCAAATACATTTTCTGTTTTAGAAAATAATTATTCTAACTATTTAAACTAGTAACAGTTTTTGAATTTTCAAACATTTTAGAAAACCTAGTTTATGAGTGGTTTTGAATTTGGATAAACTTTCAATATGAAAAGTGTTTAAAATTGCAAAAACATTTCAAATACATTTTCTCTTTAAAAAAATTATTCTAACTATTTAAACTAGTAACAATTTTTGAATTTTCAAACATTTAAAAACCTAGTTTATGAATAGTTTTAAATTTGGAGAAACTTTCAATATGAAAAGTGTTTAAAATTGCATAAACATTTGAAATATATTTTATGTTTTAAAAAATAATTATTCTAACTATTTAAACTAGTAACAATTTTTAAAACGCCATCCAAGTGCGACCCACAGCAGGAAGAAGAAGAGGAAGAGATTTGTAATGTTTTCACACATGATATGGATAATCTGCAATGTTTGATACATTATTACAAAATAGTCTAGAAATATTACATAAACCATGAAGGTTTAATACGTTATCACCAACCAGTGCCGCTATTGTTTACTTTTCTGTCGTAACCATGGAGCATCTTCATTATTTAACGCGATGCTTGGGTCAGTTTTCACTCTGAAAGACGGAATTTCTTCAAAGTTATTATAATCTTCTGACATGTCTGTCCTGTCCTCCACTTCCACAATGTTTCTTTTCCCTGAAAGAACTATGTGCCGCTTCGGCTTACCGCATGATGTATTAGAATTCTTATTTTTTCTTTTCATCGGTTGGATAGAAATGTCCTTCACATAGAAAACTTGAGCCACATCTTTGGTTAGGACGAATGGTTCGTTTCTATACCCAATATTGTTGAGACCCACTGTTGTCCTTCCCTAATGCTGGTCTACCTTTACTCTTGTCATCTTGACCCATTTGCACCGTAACAGAGGGACCTTAAAATTAGGTCCATAGTCAAGTTCCCATATCTCCTCTATGTAACAGCAATATGTGTCCTTTTTCCCATTGTATCCGGTTGCATAGAAACGGACACCACTATTCTGGTTGGTGCTATTTTTATCTTGTGAGATCGTGTAAAAAGTATTCTCATTTATCTCATACCATTGGAAAGTCAGTACGGTCGAAGATGGTGACCTGACCAACAAATAGAGCTGATCTCAAACTATGTTGTTATTCATGAGTTTTGACTGCAACCAGGCGCTGAAACTATCCATGTGTTCATCATTAATCAAGGATTCAGACAACCCCGGGTTTTGGACCGTATAATATTTTGTGTTCCTCGATATAAGGAGCCACCAAGGTGGACATTTGTAGAACTGTGTAGTGTGCTTTAGTGAAAGAATGTCCGTCCATAAATATCTTTGGTTTCCTTCCTAGCGTGCCTTTTCCACTCATTCTCCCTCATGCCGCGATTCGGGAACACCAATCGACTTAAGATCTGGAAGAAAGTCAACACAAAACTCAATTACCTCCTCTATTCCATAACGCTTGGAGATGCTTCCTTCTGGCCTAACACGATTGTGAACATATTTCTTTACAACTCCCATGAACCTCTCAAAGGGGAACATATTGTGTAGAAACACAAGACCGAGAATGGTAATCTCTTTGACTAGGTGAACTAGGAGGTGTGTCATAATATTGAAGAAGGATGGTGGGTACACCAACTCGAAGTTGACAAGACATTGGACCACATCTGTCTGTAACGCTGATAGACTTTCTGGATTGATTACCTTCTGAGAAATTGCATTGAGAAATGCGCATAACTTCACAATGGGTAGTCGAACATTTTCTGGTAGAATCCCCCTCAACGCAATCGGAAGCAATTGTGTCATCAGCACGTGGCAGTCATGAGACTTCAGGTTTTGGAATTTTTTTGTCCGCCACATTTATTATTCCCCTTTATATTCGACGAGAAGTCAGACGGGACCTTGATACTACTTAGTGCTGCAAAAAACATTTCCTTCTCTTTCTTGGTAAGAGCGTAGCTGGCAGGACCACCTTGAAACCGCTGAGGATTATTTCCGTCTCGTCCTTTCGTGTGTTGCTAGTCCTGTCGTGCTTCACATGTATCTTTTGATTTCCCATACAAGCTAAATAAGCCTAGAAGATTCACGCAGAGATTCTTCTTCAGGTGCATCACGTCAATCGCAGAGCAGATATCTAGGATTTTCCAATAGGGTAGATCCCAAAATATAGATTTATTCTTCCATATGGCTGCGTGTCCGTCGCGTCATTCGGAACAGCTTGTCTGCCCGGACCCTTTGCAAATATTTCTTTCAAATTCTTCACCATATCAAATACATCATCACCAGGTCGGAGGATAGGTGTCTCCCGGGTATCTGCCTCACATTGAAATGCTTGCCTGTTTTTTCTTAAAGGGTGCTTGCGCGGAAGAAAACGACGATACCCGAGGTACTCAACCTTCTTACATTTATCCAGACTAGCAAAGTGCCCGTGCGTTGCAACGGGTTCAAGTTTTATAATTAGGTGTGGCATATAATTTTTCCCGGAAAGACAAGCATTCGATACAACAGAATAATTCTCTACTACCTAAAAACATAATTTAGTTCCTCTTTCTGCGATTCCGCATTTCGCTTCCGCTTCGTCGCGCCCCCTCGCTCTGGTCCCACCATACGGAAACGGTGTATGCTCCATCCCCGCACGCACCCACCTGAACTTACTTCTCTGTTCGTTCTGAACCTAAACATGTTGTTCAGCTCCCTATTTTCCCACGGGAGTTCTGTTCGCTTTAGAGCTTGTTATTCAGTTAGCCTAGCCATAAGCCCAATCCAATAAACACCAAGTGAGAAACAAAAGTCTAGCCCATCAAATCTAAAGTAATTTTGGGTAATATTATTCCTAGGCTTTCAAGGTAAATAAGGCCAACAGAAGCAACACTATTTACAGATTTCTTGATCAGATGTGCCTTGCGTACGACGGACGTATGACTCAAATTCTGACGGACAACTACGCTCATTATACGTATATATGATCTATCTATTTGAAAATCTGATGGATTACTTCGGTACAAACATCGGACAAAAATATGGCATACATATTCGAAGAGCATCGCTCTTGCTTGATATGCCCTTATCAAGTTTATTATCTTGCTCGTATAAATAGAAGAGTTAAAGCAGGAGCATGTTCCAAGAGCAGGGACGCATTGTTTAGAGTGCATAAGCACATCGAGGAGCCTGATTCAAAAATGGGATCAACAACTCAATATTGTGCAAAAAATTACCCAAACAATAGCTTCGCAATTGTAGCAATCCAAAATACCGAACTATTATAAATTTCTCATAATAGAATCCGACTTGCGTAATACAATTATCATGTACGGCTCAACATAACTACTCCCTCCGATCCGAAAAAACTGCCGGAAGTTGTATGTTGTAGTTGTTTCCTCCCGACACTTCAATAGAATCGAGGGAGTAACATTTGGACCAAGAAAGGAGGGAAACTAACTCATCTAGCTCCAAACCTTCCAATCGACTGGCACTTCAAAGTAAGCAAATGAAGTTCAATAGTCATGGCGATCAGATAAAAGCAGAAGATTAGAAAGGAAGAACAGCCTTCGGTACCTGATATTTATGTTACGCGGACACCATAATCTCGGATTAAACCACATCAGATTTTCATATGTCATAGACCCTTTCCTGAAGAACCTGGATTGAATGTCTCGATTTCTGACACTGGACAGAAACACTGGAGTTTGCCCGTCCAAAATACATTATAGGTAGTACTTAATTGACATAGAAGCTAAATTATGAATATTCTTACCAATAGATTCAGAAACTGGTCGCCTACCAAAAAATATTGCTATGAGCTCCCATGAATGCATATTACAGGCTTAAACTCATATGAACATACCTATTATTGCATATGAAACATTGTTTCTACACCTCTCTTCTTGCAATCAAATGCAGCTTTCTGCTGATTTTGCCTCTACCGCACAAGACACAAAACATGGTAAGAGTGAGTAGAAAGGCAGTTCTACAGGAATGAAGCCTTGGTTTGTCACAAGGGGACATAAAAACAGCTTAGAAGTATCTACCAGGCTAACACTAAATCGCTAACTATATAGAACAAAAATCCCGAAACTGTACCAAAATAAGCTGCACGGATATGAAAAAGAACATTTGTGATGCAATTACATGATCAGATTAGCTTACACTGGTAGAAAAATGGCCTTCGGTATGCCAGCATCAGTCCCCAAGCGTCGCGCCCCGTGACTAATGAGTCTTTATTCCCGGGTCGCCAGGAGACCCGCGACAGAAGGTCAGACGTCGCGGTTTGGGAAACGCGTTGCCGCGCGTGGAGGGAATTAATTCCGGTTGACCTCGCCGCCCGGGACTATTGGTCCTTTATTCCCCGTTCCCGTGGCCAACCGGGACCATTGGCTCTTTATTCCCCGTGCCCGTGGCCAACCGGGACTAAACATCGGCTTCTCGCCTTCCCGCGGCGGTTTTTATTTCGCGAAGAGGCAGAGGGCGCCATTTCCACTGCTCGCTCTCTTCTTCCTCTGTTCTTCCTCGTTCTTCCTCTGTTCTTCCTCTCTCGCCATTTCAAGCACACGCACGCAAAATGGCTGAATGGACGGAATACGATGGGAAGACACCATGCGGCAAGGATTTGGACGTGCTCTTCAGCAACAGTTGCGCGCGGCTGCCTGAAGCTCTAGGTCGTTTGGCCGATCTGTATTGGGCAGCTCCCGAAGAACACCGGTTCTTTGGGCTCGATCTGGAGTACACGGCGAATCAGCAGGATGTTGCCGTCATCCAGATTTCGTTCAAGGAGACGGTGTTGGTCTTCCAATGGTCAAGGTACGTAGAAGCTAGCACACGTCCACGTACAAATCTTGCATGCATGCATGCATTTCGGGTTTTTTTGGTTGCATGTGAAGAATACATATGTGCTGCAACTAATCTAACACATAGCCTATTTTTGTTGTTACAGTAGCTCAAGGCATTGCCCGGACCTTGTTGATTTTCTTGTCTACAATGGGTTTGACTTTTGCAGCGTTGACATCACGCAAGACCGCGTGAAGTTGGCGCGCATCGGTGTTGTGATACCTGAAGATCACTATATTGATCTTCAGAATCTTATCCAGTTCACCGGGCCAAAGACCGGGATGGCTGTCATGGCAAGCTACTTAATCGACCCCTGCTATCACCGGATGAAGACTGATTTCCACCGGGACAATCACTACTATTGGGAGGAGACCCCATTGCGCATGACGAACCTCAAGTATGCGGCCATAGATGCATATGTTGCGTACGAGTTGTTCCGCATCTACTCGGCGGGGCCATAGATGATGTATGCGTTCGATATTGCGCATGTAATGGTTATCTATAATTAGTAGTATATATATGTAATGGATAACTTTTGTGATCGACTCTATATATATGTTAATTATGAAATGTGATCGACTCTATGTTTGTGTTATGTGTGATCGACTCTATGCATGTAATTAATATTGTTTGTATTATTGTTCTTTATTTTTTATATATTTTTTCATTTTAAGATTTTAAAATGAATTAGTATTATTTTTCTTCATTTTTTGATATATTATTTGTATTTTTAAGATTTTAAAATGAATTTGTATTATTGTTCTTAATTTTTGATATACTATTTGTATTTTAAGATTTTAAAATTAATTAGTATTATTGTTCTTCATTTTTGATATATTATTTGTAATTTTAAGATTTTAAAATGAATTAGTTCTATTTTTCTCAATTTTTGGATATATTATTTGTATTTTTAGAAATAATACAAATTAAAAGTTAATGTTTATTTATTTATTCAAAATTATTAATTACATCATTACTTTTGTTTATTAAAAGATTTATTTGCAATTCAAACAATTAAGAAATGTGGCTTCGACTAACATGTTAATAAGATTGATATGATACTACTATCACATACATGCGTGAGAAACACTTGGATTCGGGACGGGATGGAACTCGGAAGTTAAGCGTGCTAGTGCTAGAGTAGTGGGAGGATGGGTGACCGAGCGGGAAGTATGACCATGAGTAAGTAATTTGACTAGGGATAATCTTAGTTAGACACTAAGCAAAGCAAATAATACAAATTGTGAAAAAAAGAAGGGAGTGAAAAAAAAGGGAGAGGGAGTGAAAAAAAAGGGAGTGAAAAAAGGTGAGAAAAATAATTAGAAACCAAATGAATTAAAAAAATTACGAAATAAATCTAGTCCCGGTTCATGTGGCCAACCGGGACTAAATGTCCTCCGACCCCAGGCTCCGCCACCCGCCCACGTGGACGGGCCTTTAGTTCCGGTCCGTAAGTAGCGGGACTATAGGGGGGGGCCTTTAGTCGCGCGTAGCTAGTCCCGGTTGCCTGGACGGGATTAATGGGCCTGGCGAACCGGGACTGTAGGCCTTTTTTCTACCGGTGTTACACATTCCAATTCATAAAACTGCAGTACCCTACTTGGTTTGGGGGACAAAAAAAAGTGTGCCGATTATACTACTAACCAATATGCACTAACAGCAGTGTCATGTTGTCAATATTTCCATAGACCAGAGTTCCATGTCAGATTTGCAAGGAACTGAAACTTTACATGCAAAGTTTATGTATAAGAAAAATCTTGATACCTCAGAGCTAACCTTGACAGGTACATAATGGAGAGAACAAGAAACGTATCTAGTCTCCTGAGATCCTCAAATAACGTAATGGAGCATCCGAGGAATTGACAGGCTGAACTCATCTATGACATAAAGACTCGTCGGCGTCCAGATAGTTGATTTCGTCGGAGGAAATTGGATATATATATATGGATGTGCAATTCACTAAAACAGATAATCCCCAATTCTCTCGTCGGCGAAGATGCTGGACAGCTGGAGCCTGGATATGGGGACAGTTGGTGTCGAGTTGTGTGCGTAGACTCCAGATCAGTTGTGTGCGCGCGTAGCCTGGATAGGGACAGTGGGAGATGCCTATGCATGACAACGTTGCTGAGTTAGACAAACACTTATTCAGTAGGGTTAGGCATAGCATAAACTTGTGCATTGTTCTTCTGTTGGCTCAAACTGCTGGTGACGATTGATCTATCTGTACCTTGTCATGTGCGCAAAGAGCGCCCGCATGGCGCAGAGCTTCATGATGGCTGCCCGGTTGAGCGGGTGCAACACGACGCCTAAGAGAGGTTGCTTGACGCCGACGATGGGGTGGTAGCTGCCGACACAGAGGAGGCTGGCTACGGGCACCGTGGCGTGGTGCGCGGCAGCGTACTCTTCGGCCCGCATGGCCACGGCGAGCGCTTCGAGGATTCTAGGGAATGACGTGAACTGCTTCAGCGCCGAGATGGAGATGTTGAGCAGCGCGGCGGCGTTCCGGATGGAGGAGGACGTGAGCTCGTACGCAAGGTAGGGCACTGCGCCCGCGTTGGCCAGCGGCGCGCGCACCTCCGGGTCGTCCTTGGAGGCGGGCCGGAGCTCAGTGATGGCCGCGGTCATGGCGGACGCGTCCTGCATGACCGCCGCGTCCCGCAGCCGGCCCACCATGGTGCATGCCATGTGCAGCTTCACTTTCGTCGCTGTTGTGTGAGCCGATCTGGTAGGTAGATGCAGTTTCTTGGTGTGAATCCTCTCGGGCGTGATCGACGGGGATGGCAGGGAATCATAGGAGATTTCTTCCGATGTGGCAATTATTGCAGATTGATCGCGTAATGAGGGAAGAAAACCCGGTGCGGGGAAGGAAGCAGGACGAAAGGGAGAAGCGAAACGCGAAATAGGCAGAAAGAGGAACCAATCTTTCTTTTTAGGTAGTAGAGAGATATACACTTTCGGTGTCATTTAAACAATGTGTGTATATGTATTGTATCCCTTGTTTATATGTCCAAAAATGTTACTAAGAGCAGACCAATTGTTGATGGTTACGAACAACAACGCTCGTAGGTTAAATTCTTTTTGTTCGTGCTCGTCCCACACAACTACACCTTCTTCACGCCACAACTGTAAAAGTTCATCGACTAATGTCCTTAGGTACACATCAATGTCGTTGCCCGGTTGTCTCGGGCCTTGGATCAGCACTGGCATCATAGTGAACTTTCTCTTCATGCACAACCAAGAAGGTTATATATACATAGAGTTACAGGAAGGGTGCTATGGTTGCAGATCTGCTCACTAAATGGATTCATGCCATCTGTACTTAGACCCATAAGTTCCTTGCGTCACCTGCAAAGCGCGGGAACTCTCTCTTTGATTTCTCCCCACTACGACCAATCAGCGGGGTGCCATCGCAAAATTTTGGCATGCTCTTTGTTTCTGAACAAAATTTTCAACCGTGGTATTATAGGAGCAAACCACATTACCTTTGCAGGAACCCTCTTCCTGGGGCGTTCACCCTCAACATCGCTAGGGTCGTCTGGGCTGATCTTATACCGCAATACAGTGCATAAGGGGCATTGTTCCAAATTCTCGTACTTATCACCGCGGTAAAGGATTCAGTCATTAATGCAAGCATGTATCTCCTCTACGTCTAATCCTAGGGGGCATACAAGCTTCTTTGCTTGGTATGTACTGTCGGGCAATTCATTGTTTCTAGGAAGCTCCTTCTTCACTATTTGTAGCAACTTTGTAAATCCGCTGTCTGTCACACTATTCTCGGCCTTCCATTGGAGAAATTCCAGTGTGCTTACCAGCTTTTTCTGTTCGTCTTCGCAATTTGGATATAACAATGTTTTGTGATCCTTTAACATCTGGTCTAACTTCACCATCATCTTTTCAATATCGCTTTCTGTCTTTGCATCTTTAATAGCCTAGCCAAGATCATCGATGGGCTTATCTGGTGCCCGGTCTTCTGCTTCTACTTCATCGTTATCTTCCATTCCAGTACCGGCACCATATTCAGGGAACATGTCATGATAGTTGTCATCATTCTCTTCTTCTTCGTTGTCTTCCATCATAATTCCTCTTTCTCTGTGCTTGGTCCAACAATTATAGCCGGGCAAGAAATCGGATTGAAACAGGTAGAAGTGGATGACTCTGTGAGAAGAGTGCTCCTTCTGATTCCGACATACAACACATGGACAACACATAAAATTATTCCGCTTGTTTTCCTGGGCCACCTCGAGAAAATAATCCACGCCTTTCATGAACGCGGCAGAGCGTCGGTTAGTGTACATCCATTACCGGTTCATCTGCATTATATGATTATTAATTAAGAACTATTACAGAACACCGTGAATAGAGAAATGGCCAATGTTACATCGACGGATGAAAGGTTAAAGTTGGTACCTCGCCGAGGAGGAAAGAAGGACGAGAAAGCTTATTTAATTAAGTGTGGCTCGGACAAAATAAATCTTGTTTGTTTTCTGTGAGCTGAGATGGCGTTATTCTTCCGGGCATTTCATCGAACACCTCTTGTCCATAGGAGGGAAAAACAAGTGAGCACACACCACACAACTAGAATATGTCCTCCAAAGTGAGTGGCATGAGTAGAGGAGAGGGATGGGAGAGTTTATATAGTAGGGGGGTCATTTTCCCCGGTTGGTGTCTCCAACCGGGGCAAAAGAACCCCCCCCCATGACGCGCCCTGCTCGTTGAGGGCCTTTAGCCCCGGTTTGTGGCTCAGACTGGGGCAAAAGACACCCCCACCGCGTGTCCTGCTCGCCCCGACCCCACCTCTACAGCCTTTTGCACCGGGTGGTGGCCGAGCCGGGGTGAAAGGAGCCCCGTTTTCCACTAGTGCCGGCGGTTCTGGCGAATCATTCGCATACGAGTGGGGCGCAGCAGGTACGAATGCATCTCTCACCCTTTTCTCGCTTCTATATGGTGTATTGTCGCCGGATTTTGTCCCCCCACCGAAGGCATGGGTTACCTAGTCGCCATCTCTCCGTGCCTGCAGCCGCTGGTGGCTCACTCGGCTGAAAACGGAGCCCGTTTTGGGTCCCATGGAGCTCGTCTCTCGCTCCCGTTCCCTGGTTCACATCCTCCCACCCTGCACTCTCTGCTGCCAGAGCTCCGCCCAATCTTCGTCGCCATTCCATATCCGTTCGCTGTTTGCATCGTTCGGCTCAATCCTAGACCAAATCCCGCTGGTACATCGTCGGTTTCCCAATTCGAGCCCAAACCCCGTGCGCCCCCCTCGATTTGATGCTCACCCGAGTTCAGAGTGGCTGACATGGGAGAGCATTCTTGCGCGCTCTTGTTGCGTTGCCTAATGGTATCGCCGTGGCCACGTATAGGGGATTAGCGAGAGCACTAGGGGGACTACAACTGTCGTGGGATAATCACGGCAGACGATACCGGGGGTAACTTGTCTTGGGGAAAATTGACTCGAGTGTTTGGGAGAGGGTTTAGCTCGAAGGAAATCATGGTGATATGCGATCTGGTAGCCGGAAATCAAGTCGCCGAGTCTCCGATCTAAATATATTAACTCAACTCTCGGGCTACAATAGATACTCGATACCTCGCAATCCGGCGATTATGTTCTTGCTCACGTAAAAGCTTGTCTAACCCTAACCTAGGGGCCGGCTTATATAATATCCGGACCCCCCGGCTTGCTCTCCAAGGCGTACTCTGAATCCTACCCGGACACTGCTTACAAGCCCTAAACTTCCTTATCGTAACCCACAATCCGGGTTACGAGGCATGCGCTCCTGGGCCTTCTAGAAACTCCTTTACCCTAAGCCGGGTCTTGCGCAGCGTCCTTTGGGCCGAGTTACTCCTTGGCGTTAGCCTACCGGGTTATCATCCCTCCATCAGTAGTCCCCAGAATAGCTTGGGCTTCACGGGATCCTCCTTGAAGCGCACGCTATTCCCTGCAAAAATAATAAACATACAAGTTCATAGAGGTCGGGTTAGGTTGCTTTAATAAACAGCTAGGCCTAACTCCATTGGTGGTCCATATAATAACCTGGCTTTCTCTGAGTTCATCTTTAACTTTCCGGGTCAACGCCCTGAGGAGAATGCAAAAGATCCGGCTTACTTCACTCGTTAATTGATCCGAATATCACGGAAATGATTCACTTCTTATCTTGTCCGGATATCGCTCTCGAGCACTTAACGCGTATCCCCAAAATCTCGGACGGGTATCCCTTATCCCGAAAATTTTGGTTCCCGCGCGTTGGCCTAGGTTTCCCCACCCGTGCCTATAAATAGGTACCCAGGGGATAACCTAACCCCAACGGTCCATTCCTCCCATCTTCTTCCTCCTCACCAGCGCATCCCCATTCAAGCCCACCGAGCACCACCACGGAGACCTCACGTACACCGCCGGAGCAGAGCCGCCGCCAGCTGCGTTCACCTACGGCCCGCTCCGCGCCGCCGCCAAACCCCGCCGCCGCGCCCCCAAGCTGCCCGCCGGGAATCGCTCGTGGGCACCACGACTGCCATCTGCCGCCGTCGCGTCCTTCTCCAATCCGCGCCGGTAAGTTTCTTGCTCCCATTGATTTAGCCTTTGTTTACACTAGTTGACCTAGATTGGATCTTGGTCCGCCGCGGGCCGTATCTCGTTCCGCACCGGATTAGGTCGCATAGCTCCGCGCTAGCTCATCCAATGGCTTAATAGATGGTCACACATCACTCCCCTATCACTTTTAATCATCAATTTCTCTGCGAAATCGATAGCAAAATTTCCAATCTAGATGTAGTTCACCCAAATTTTCCGCGGCTGCTATTGATACCCGGATAATTCACTTCTCCCGGCGCTTTCACTTTCACTAGATTCATAGGCAATCAACCCTTTTCCGCAAATGCTTGCCGATATGTAGATATCCCATAGTTTCTGTACTGCCACTCGATACCCGGATAATTCATAATTCTCATACTATTTATCAATACTCAGAAAATCCTCAGCTTCCGAGTCTCATGTCTTATACCCTTTTGTCTTGCGCTTTGCAGACTGAACCCATGGCTCCCAAGAAGCAAGGGAAGCAGCCGGCTAAACCAAGAATGACCCAATCGATATCCGCCAACTGGGCGCGATCCACTGTCACCAAGGCCAAGCTGGAGGAGCTGGCCAAGTTAGGAGTCCTCCCCCCTCAGGAGGATATCCACTGGAGAGTGCCGGGTGACGAGACCCGGCCTACACCTGCCGCTGACGAGGTAATATGCTTCGTTGAGCATGTGACCCGGGGGTTTCGCCCTCCGGGTCACCCTTTTTCCGCGAGGTCTTAAGCCACTATGGCCTCCGGGTGTTCGACATAGGGCCTAACTCTATGTTGAACATTACCCACTTCATCGTTCTTTGTGAATCCTACTTATGCATCCCACCAAATCTAGCCTTGTTTATCGAGCTCTTCCAGTGCAAACCGTGCCGCGAAAGCGGTGACGGGGCGCTCCTGGCTTGCGGCGGGGTTTCTATCCAGCGCCGCAAGAACTCTCCAATGCCGACTCTCAACTTAAATTCACATGTTAAGCATTGGCAACTTTCCTTTTTCTACTGCCGAGACACCTCCCCACCCGGCGAGAAGAAATTGCCGGGTTACTCAGAGGGTCTTCTAGATATCTCCGAAAATTTCAACGCCTTTGCCCCTGAGTCGGACAGGGAAGCCATTCAACCTCTCCTAGCTAAGATAGCTGTCCTCTCCGCCCAAGGTCTCCTTGGGCTCAATCTGGTTAAAACATGGGTCAATTTCCGGATTCAACCCAACTCCACCCGCACCAAGTTAATGTGCGAGTACTCGGGGCACTCCACGGATTCGCTCCGATATTCTTCCAAGAACTACCCGGCCGGCGACACCAACAAGACCATCAAGGGTTTCTTGACGGAGAAGTTGGAAGTGATCCGGAACATAGCCAGATTAGATCCTTTTACGCGCGAGAATCCAGCTCCCGAGGTAAAATCCGGTTCTCACATTTTCACTTTCATGCTTTCACTCGATATAACTGCTGATTCTTACCCTTGTGCCTTTACCTTAGGCTGATAACGTCTTTTGGAATATTGAAACTCCCCCTACCTCCGAAAATCCAGAGGAGGAAGAGGACGCGGTGGACTCGGAGGAAGGTACATCCCGATCCTTACTCAATTTCTGCAAGCTCGCCGCTATACATTCCCCGTTTTTCCGACTGTATGCCTTGATAACTTTCAGGGCTAGAGGACAAGGATGAGGAAGAAGACCCGGAAGGCGGGGTGGAAACACTAAGCGATGAAGACGAAGCTGAGCCGGCAGTCAAGGTCGGATCAAAGAGGAAACCCCGAGGGGTCGTCTTTAAGGTTCCATACCGCTCCCTTGCTTCTAAACCGTACTCCTTTGCTAACATGCGCGAGCTAAACCGAGAGTTATCCGACTGGCCGTACTTGAAGGATCCGCTCGTGACCAAGCGCAGAATGACTCGGAACTTTCCGGGTGAAGGCGCGCTTAACCCGGGTATTCCATCATCCCCGGATCGACGCGCTGGTATCCACCTAATCTTCTCTTGAATATCGAAGTTTTCCTTTTCCGAATCACCCCTTAGCAGGGCAGTTCCATGTCTTACTTTCCCGATGTTTATCAGCTTCGTCCGGGTCCAGCAACGAGTACCCCTCGGACTTCATGGTGAATCCCGGGTAAGGTTCTTCTCCTGATGTTCTATCACCTTTCCATAATTTTCCCCAGTTGCATGCTAACTGCTTATTTATACTGTCCACAGAGCCACGGTCACTATCAGTGACCAGGAAAATATGGAGACCGATGATCTGGGTAAGGAGAACCCGATTGATGATATGACGGCTGCAGCTGGCGGCGAAGAAGAGCAACAAGTGCCACCAACAAACCCGGCTGATCAAGAAGCCGAGTACCCGATAGCCTCGCATGCACGCGAGGAGGAAGAGGCCGCAGTCTTGGGCACGGGGGGAGGCGCACCAAACTCCGATATCCGGACGACTCGGGTGCCTTCCCCTGCCAAGGAGAAAACTCCCACTCCGAGTTACCAAGACCCCGGGTCTTCCAACTTGGGCAACCACTCCTTCGACCAAATGATGAGCGCCCTCCTCGCCATGAAGGCCTCAGAGGGCAGTATGTTAGAGTGCATGGCCGCGGAGCATCAGGTACGTTAATTGATATCTCATAGTATCCATCTAGTCCCCAAGTTCCGAGTCTAACTTGTCGAAGTTACACTCGGTACTCCTTTCAATACTCGGCTGATTACGATATCCGACTAACGTTTAACTTTCCATTCCTTTAGGCGCAGGCGTCTCGGTCCGAGGAGATTTTGGCCAAGACCAATCAACTCCTGGACACCGAGGTAAATCTAAGAGAAACACTTGAGGCTGAGGTGATAGCCTTGAAGAAAGATGTCACGAAGTACAGAGAGAAATACACCACTGCTCAAGCTGCGCTGAAGAAGCTATCAGCTCAAGTTGCTGACACTTATCGTGTCCTCGTTGGTGAGATTTTGTTACTTACTGGTTCGTGTCTTGTTTTTTTGTTTTCTTGATACATGATACCCAGAATACTTTGATGTAACCTTTGTTGTTTATATTGCAGGCTCCAACCTTGCGCCCTCAGAAGAACATGATATTCAAAAGGTAAAGAATTTGAAGAATGTCCTCTGGAGGTTCTGTGCCGGCACTAAATGGATCCTAGACGCCATTCAGTGGCCGACTGAAGGATATCCGGGTATGGAGACCCTAATCCATGCATGTTCTACTGTCCCTGCATGGATTGAGCTCTGGAAACGCTCGGCATGCCGGGTTGGGATGACCCGGGAACTTATGCTAGCTAAAGCTTACTTTCCTAAGCTTGAGCCGGCAACGGTGGTGGCCGGATTTCCAGAATTCAAGGCAGATGGCTCGAGGTTTTCCCCCAAGGACTTCAAGGCCGTACAGACCGAGGTACGTCACTCGGCAACTGCTCTTGCCGATAGTATGGACTTGAGTAGGTTTATGTCTTCATACGACGCTGAAGACAAAGCTGTGAAGGAAGATATGCCCTTGCCCTTCGACATTTTGGAAAAGTGGAATGCTGACTCGGACAGGAGGAGGGAGGGAGCTGCAAAGAGGGAAGCCAATTTGGAGTCAGCACCAACTTTCTCTACGCCGGCTGTCCGTCCGCCTGTTCGTCCTGATGCTGGAAATCCGGGTGACAATGCTGGCAACGCTTCTGAGGAGCGAACCCAGGACCGAAACCCGGAAGGCAAGGGCAAAGATGTGGACCCTACCCTGGAGGCCTAGTGAACGGATGTGGTCTTAATACCTTGTTCGTTCGATGCTCTTGTAAAAACAGATATTCTTTTGATAGTGCGTTTGTGCACTTCTGATACTACCATCGCGTCGTGTAAATACGTTTTGAAACCTTAATATCCTTCGTGACCATTCTGGCCTTTTGGATGAATTTGATATCTATCTGCTTTTGAGCTTGTTTATTCTTGGTATTCCGACTTACTTTATGGTTCCTTTTGTGAGACTCGATTTCCGAGTTTTGTGGGTTTTGACAGGCGGACTTTCCTCTAAGTCCCCAAGTCCCCAAGACTCGGATTTTTGGGTTTTTGAGCTTAAATAGCTAGACAATTTGTTTCTTTTTTCAAATTCCCAAGTCCCCAAGGCCCGAAATTCCGAGTCTAGGGTGTTAGGTCTTTCAAAGAAAACAAATCGTTCTTGCTAAGCTCACAACCTAGAGCCGTTTCACATAGGTTTTGAAGTTATGCTTAATAAACTGTGAGTTTCCGGTTATTAACCCTGTACTCTGCATAACTTGTGGTTTAGATGACACTTTTGGCTCTCTTGTACTGTAAGCCGGCTTTCGCATGGATAATCATGTTGCTACATCTATACGAAGACAGGGTCAGACAAGTCCCATTGGGCATCATGACTGATTGTGATCATATGCGAGCGAATCATGCCACTTTAGTGCGAGTCACATCGAGCTTAAGTAAGAAAAGTCAAGAAAATTTGGCTCCTTTGTCCGGTTATAAGCTTGCAGCCGTACTCGTTTGCGAGTAATCGGCCCTTATAACTCATAGGCATCGTGGCCGGGTCTTTGAGTTTATAACTGTGCTATTCAACCAATCAGCCCCCAAGACCTAAATATGTGCAAACTGCTAGAGAAACTAATGTAATAGAAACAGTAAATAATACTTACCTGGAAGAAAGATGAAAAACATAACAAAAATAAAAAACACATGAAAAGGAAACAATGTATTGTTTAACCATCTCTTTATTGATATGAGAAAAGTTAGGTCAGCAAGCCGCCTCATTAAAAACCCTCCAGTCCCCTTAGGTACCCTGGATAGGAAAAGAGTGCGTCTGAAACCTGCTGCCTGTTACATCGTGCAATTCCAGTTGTAAATCTAGCCTATACTAAGTATAGTAGGGACGTAGCTGAGCCACGTTCCATGGTCTTTCTTTCTCTTGCATAGATGAAGTGGTATGAGCGGTGTCATTAACCGTGGCCGACTCTTCCCTTGCATCTATCAAGTAATATGATCCGTTGTGCAGATTCCGGCTTATGATGAACGGTCCTTCCCATGGCGGTGATAACTTGTGTTTTACTTCCTTTGATTGCACCAGGCGCAGAACCAGGTCTCCTTCCTGGAAGACCTGGGTTTTCATGCGCCGGCTATGATATCTTCGCAGATCCTGCTGATATATGGCTGATCTCTCCAAAGCTTGTTCCCTTTCTTCTTCTAGCATATCCACGGCGTCTTGCCGGGTCTTTTCGTTCTCCACCTCGACATAAGCCGACACTCGAGGCGAATCATGAATAATATCACTTGGCAACACCGCATCTGCACCATAAACCATGAAAAACAGTGTCATCTGAGTGGATCTATTAGGTGTGGTGTTGATACCCCAAACTACTTAAGGTAATTCTTCAACCCATGCACCAGCAGCTCTGATACACGGGACTCACAGCCGTGGCTTTAATCCGCGAAGCAACTCCTGATTTGCTCTCTCCACTTGTCCATTAGCCTGCAGGTGGGCCACTGAGGCTATGTCCAAACGGATGCCATTGTTTCCACAGAACTTTTCCATCTCGCCAAGGGACATGTTGGTTCCATTGTCGGTGATTATGGTGTGGGGATATCCGAACTGATAGATAATCCTTTTCAGGAACTTAACTGATGTAATTGCTTCACAATTGGTACCTGGCATGACCTCGACCCACTTGGTAAACTTATCAATAGCCACTAAGAGATGTGTCTTTTTGCAAGGTGACATGTGAAAGGGGCCAACCATGTCCATACCCCAAACAGCGAACGGCCAGGTTAACGGAATAGTCCGTAATTCCATAGCCGGCACATGGGTTTGGCGAGCGTACCTTTGACATCCGTCACACCTTGCCACCAAGCGCTCCGCGTCTGCTAGGGCCGTGAGCCAGAAGAAACCATGTCGATAAGCTTTGGCCACGAGGGATCTTGTGGATGCATGATGCCCACAATCACCTTCATGGATCTCCTTGAGGATCTGTCGGCCTTCTTCTGGTGCTACACAGCGCAAAAAGACTCCTGCTGCACTTCCTTTGTATAACTCCCCATTGATGATAGAATATCCTTTTGCTCGCCTCGGAATTTGTCTTGCTAATACCTCCTGCTGCGGTAACTCGCCCCGTGATAGGTAGGCCAGGAACGGCTCTGTCCACTCGGGAACAGCGCGTACTGTGGCCACGAGCTCCAAATCCGGGTCTTGGTTTGCCAGTTGTTCCTCAGACTCGGTTTTAACTGATGGTCTCCATAGCTCATCCAGGAAAACGTTAGGTGGAACCGGCTCTCTGCGCGAGCCGAATCTGGCGAGTGTGTCTGCTGCCTCGTTTTTTCTTCTGTCTATGTGCTCCACCTCATACCCGGAAAAACATCCGGCAACTCTGTCTACCTCTCTGCGGTATGCTGCCATAGTTGCATCTTTTCTATCCCAAGTTCCTGGTACCTGCTGTACCACATGGTCCGAATCTCCAAAGCATCGTATCCTCTTAATGTTCATTTCCTTGGCTACTTTTAAGCCATGCAATAAGGCCTCATACTCGGCCACGTTGTTGGAACAATCAAAGTGAATCTGCAACACGTAACTTAACTTGTCTCCTTTGGGTGATGTTAACACCACTCCAGCTCCTGATCCCTCGTACTGCTTGGAACCATCGAAGTGCATTATCCAAGACTCGGAGTTTGGAGCCATGGTGGGCATTCCTGTGTGAGTCCAATCGTTAATGAAATCAACTAGAGCTTGAGATTTGATTGCTGACCTGGGCTCGTAGTTGATGTGATAATCTCCCATCTCGATCGCCCACTTGGCTATTCTACCTGTTGCATCCGAGTTTCTGATGATATCCGACATTGGTATAGAACTAACCATTGTTATGGGGTGTTCCTGAAAATACGGCTTCAGCTTCCAGCTAGCCATGAAGACCCCGAAAACCAGCTTTTGCCAATGTGGATAGCGCTGTTTTGCCTCTGATAATACTTCGCTGACATAATAAACCGGCCTCTGGACCGGGTGATCTTTCCCATCCTCCTTACGCTCGACAACAACCACTGCGCTAACCGCACGGGGCCCGGCTGCAACGTACAATAGCATGGGCTCTTTAGGGCCCGGGGCTGCTAGGACTGGTGCCTCAGATAACTGCTTATTTAGTGCTTCGAACGCCTCGTCCGCCTCTTGGTCCCATACAAATTTATCATATTTCTTCAAGAGCCGGTACAAGGGTATTGCCTTTTCTCCGAGTCTTGATATAAACCGGCTAAGCGCTGCTACGCACCCTGTGAGCTTCTGAACATGCTTCAAATTTTCCGGTTTTTTCAGACTCTGGATAGCTTTGATTTTATCCGGATTTGCCTCAATTCCCCTCTCAGAAACGATAAAGCCGAGTAATTTCCCGGCTGGGACTCCAAAGACTCACTTGGTCGGGTTAAGTTTCATCTGGTACCTTCTCAGGTTCTTGAATGTTTCCTTTAAATCATCAATAAACGTCTCCGCTTTCCTGGTCTTGATCACCACATCATCCACGTATGCGTGGACATTGCGTCCAATTTGTTCCTCAAAGCACTTCTGAATACACCGTTGATAGGTTGCACCAGCGTTCTTCAATCCAAACGTCATGGTCTTGTAACAAAAGGCCCCAAAAGGGGTTATGAACGATGTTTTCTCCCAATCTTCCCTCTTGAGCTTGATCTGATGATACCCGGAATATGCATCCAGGAAACATAATAGGTCACTTCCAGCCACTGCGTCTATGATCTGATCTATCCTTGGTAGTGCGAACGGATCCTTTGGGCAATGCTTGTTGAGACTCGTATAATCAATGCACATTCTCCACTCATTGGTCTTTTTCATCACGAGGACCGGGTTTGCGAACCAGTCCGGGTGAAATACTTCCATGATAAAGCCGGCTGTGAGCAGCCGCGCAATTTCTTCTCCTATAGCTTTCCTTCTTTCTTCATTCATTTTTCTCAGGCCTTGTTTCACAGGCCTGGACTTGGGATCAACGTGCAAATTGTGCTCTGCCAGCTCTGTAGGGATACCCGGCATGTCGCTAGGCGTCCAGGTGAACACATCCTGATTTGAACGAATAAACTCCACAAGTGCTTTCTCCTGCTCGCTGTCCAAGTTAGATCCTATAGCAAATTGCTTAGAGGGATCACCCTCGACAAAAGCCACCATCTTGGTGTCCTGTGCTGCCTTGAACTTTGCTCTCTCATCTTCGGTATTCGGCCTTTTTAACGCTGTTCTGTCCTCCGGGTCTACTTGTGACCGGTAATACTTGAGTTCCTCTTTTCTGCAAGCTTGCTCGGCCATTGCCGCATCTCCTTCATCGCACTCAGCTGCTATATCCCGACTCCCGTGTATGGTGATGGTCTGCTTGGGACCCGGGATTTTTAGCTGTAGATATACATAACACGGTCTGGCCATGAACTTAGCATAAGCCGGCCTTCCGAATAGCGCCTGGTAAGGGCTGCGCAACTTGACCACCTCGAAGGTGAGCCACTCAACCCGAAAATTGTCTTTTGATTCTCCAAAAGCTACCTCCAATGTGATTTTTCCCTCGGGGCACGCTGAGTGACCCGGTACTATCCCGTGAAAAACTGTTGAACTCTTCTGCAGCTGAGACTCCTTGAGGCCCATGCGTAGAAAGGTTTCCCAATATAAGATGTTGATATTAGTTCCGCCGTCCATTAAGACCTTTTTCAGCTCATAACCATTAACCTGCGGCGCAACCACCAATGCTAAGACTCCCGGGTGTTCTATCATTTCCGGGTGATCTCTTCCGATCCACGTTACATCCTGTTCCGACCATCTCAGGTATCTCGGAACGGCCGAGGAAACCGAATTTACCGCCTTTTCCAGTATCTTTTTATCCTTGTTGGAAATCCCTGTAGTATGCACGTGATATTGCCCTAATTGCTTGGGGTTAGCTTGGAAACCTCCAGCTCCCCCTTGGTTGTTGCCCGGATTTCCGCCTGCCGGGTTACCGGCTGGGGGTGGGCCGTTGCCCGGGTTTCCACCCGGACCCGGTCCTCCTCCCCGACCTGCACCTCGCATAGCCTTGTTTACTTCCTTGTTCTTCCATCTCTGTAGGTCCGCGCACTGCTCCAATGAGTCGTTAGCCGGCCTACCGTTCCTGCTGTGCTTTGGACACGCCATTCTGAAGATGTCCCAATTGTTACCCGGCCTTGGCGGTCCTTGATAATTTCCTCCGTTATGATTTCCACCGTTGAAATTTCCTTCTGCCCTAGGTCTCGAAGACCCGGCTTCTGTGCTAGCGACAAACTCGGAGCCTCCCTCAAACGGGCGCTTGTTCTGGTTGTTCCCATTATTGTTTCCATTGTTACCCGGCGTAGATCCATTGCCGGTTCTTCCGCTGTTACTTGTGTTTGCCTTTACTTTCTTGTCATCAACGTCCTCTTCTGTGGTATCTGTTGCGGCGTGTTTGTTGCATGCGTCCATTAGCTCTCCCATCGTAACCTCTGAAGCATTCCGACTAGATTTCATGCGAGTTAACTTTTGCACTAAAGGTGTGTACTTGCATGTCTTTGCCATAGCTTGTAACGCATCTTTGGGCTGAATATCTGTAGATGAGTGAAGTATCTCCATAACTCGGCGCACCCAGCTGCGCGCCGATTCTCCCTTTTTCTGTACACACCGCTCTAGGTCATCAATAGTAAATAGCTTTCTGCACGTCCCATGAAAGTGCTTGATAAACGCAGTTTTCAACTCCTCCCATGACTTGATAGATCCTTCCGGTAAGTTGTTGAACCATAACTTGGCTGCTCCTTCTAACATCATTAAGTACATGAACTTGGCCTAAAGATTTTCAGATGCATTGCGGATTGACATAGCCATCTCATAACTGCTTAACCATGTTTCTGGATCCATAGTCGGCTCATAATTCACTACTTTTCCCGGTTCCTTGAATTTATCCGGGTAAGGCTCAGCCCTGATGTTATCCGACAGACACTTAGGCCCAGCGATATTAGTCGGAACTGGCCTTACTCGGGAAACGTGTGATCCTGCAGGGGGTGCGGCTGGACGCGGCACTGTTGCTGGTCCGTGCACCGCAGACCCGGCCGCGGCTCTCCTGGCTCTGGAACTATCCACAATAGCTTGCGCTGCTGATGCTGCTGGTACTTCTTGAACGCGGGGAGGAGGCGGCATTTGCTGCTGCTCTGCCCTCCGCCGCGCTGAACTTGTCTGGATGTTGCCGGTATTGCCTCGTTGCTGGCTGATATACGGCGTACCATGCATTCCACTTCTGTTATCCGGGTAATTAACCTGCTAAGCCACTGCCGTGTGCAACAAATCTATCGCCCGCCGGGTCTCCTCTGTGTGGGGTGACTCTCTCACGGGGATTTGATTCAATGCGAGTGTTGCTGCGTACACATTATCCATGGGGTTGTTGTAATGACCTGCTGGCGTGCGAAATCGCGATGGTGGTGGTGGTAATGTATGGCCGGTAGTAACTCCAGTCTGTAATACGGGTAACCCGGCCTGCGTCTTTACCGGCTGTGTTCCTCCAGTCGCGGGTTGATGTACAGTTCCTTGGTTCGCCGATGGAATCGGCTGATCCTGAGGTGTGATGAATAGTGCGGCCGGGTTTATGACTCCACCCGTTGCTGGTAGTCTGGTCTGGTGCCTTTGATGCACACTGGTTGTCTCTTCTCGGAGCCGGTTCTCCAGCGCATCCAGATCACGCTGGCGCGCAGCTACCCCTTGTTTTTCTGCTTCCACTTGCCTTCTCTGTTGCTCCAGTGCACGACGGGCTACATCCAGATCCCTAACACGCTCCACCGCGTTTTCCGGGGTTATGACTGTGGCTAGAATGGTTGGATCCAGAATCAGGTTGTTGTTGAATAGGGCCGGGTGTTGTGGGTTTGATGGACCCGCCCCTGGCGTCCGGTTTGCCAGATATCCGAACGTGTTTGCCTGCAACTCACTATCCGCCGCATGGCTGGTAACTGATGCCGATTCTCCATCAACCCGGGTCAGAACCGGGTTTCCGTCAACCGGACCTTGCTGCTGGGCCAATGCTTGTGCTGCTCCGACTGCGGCCGCGGTCACGTTCCCTTGATTAAGGTTGGTCGCAGGAGCCGTGTAGACCGCGACCTGGCGCACAATGCTTGACGCAGATTCGTACTCTTCCTCATCACTGCTATTCTCCTCGTACCGGTCCTCCAGCAGGTGCAAGATAGACTCGGTATCATCTTCTCTCATAACCCGGCCACGCGGGGTCCATGCCGGCTCCTCCGGCTGTTCCCACTTCGTGGCGGGCTCTTCAGTCGGATCTATCGTCCCGACCGATTCTTCTCCATCAGACTGCACGCAGGTGGCCTCCCCTGACACAGAATCAAATCCAAACTCGTCAGGGATTGAACCGGACGTACGTACCATGCCAATGAAGACGTTGATCCGGCCGATTGTCACGACAGATCCGGACTCGAGCAAATCCGACTCTGGCCCCCAGCCAAAATCGTCCACCATCTTCTCTCCTTCGGGGTTGGTGTAGATCTCGCCGATGACGAGGTTCTTCATGTTCTCCCGAGCTTCTCCCGTGATGTAAACACCCTTGGACGTAGGCCCCACGGTGGGCGCCAACTGTCGTGGGATAATCACGGCAGACGTTACCGGGGGTAACTTGTCTTGGGGCAAATCGACTCGAGTGTTTGGGAGAGGGTTTAGCTCGAAGGAAATCATGGTGATATGCGATCTGGTAGCCGGCAATCAAGTCGCCGAGTCTCCGATCTAAATATATTAACTCAACTCTCGGGCTACAATAGATACTCGATACCTCGCAATCCGGCGATTATGTTCTTGCTCACGTAAAAGCTTGTCTAACCCTAACCTAGGGGCCGGCTTATATAATATCCGGACCCCCCGGCTTGCTCTCCAAGGCGTACTATGAATACTACCCGGACACTGCTTACAAGCCCTAAACTTCCTTATCGTAACCCACAATCCGGGTTACGAGGCCTGCGCTCCTGGGCCTTCTAGAAACTCCTTTACCCTAAGCCGGGTCTTGCGCAGCGTCCTTTGGGCCGAGTTACTCCTTGGCGTTAGCCTACCGGGTTATCATCCCTCCATCAACAACATTCTCATCATGCTCACGGTGTAGTCCATTTTTTTTCTCTGAATGTGTTTGCACGTTATAGCGGAAGGGAGAGGGGGAGGGAATGCAGGACTCAACTTCGTTTGAGTGGTGTTCAATTAGATGTTAAACCTCCATCTACACCCCTGTGTTAGCATATTCAATGGTTTCAGATTTTTAGTGTTTTGTGTTTTTCACTTAATTATTATGAACTTCAGTTCATGCTTTGTGTGTGGATTTTTATTTAGGACAGTTTGATGTAGATCTGCATATATCTTTTTTGTTGTAGTGGTGTGCATTAAGTGGTACGATTTGTATTATGATTGGTCTGGGTGTGTGACACTGTGACATGATGGTTTTCAGGGAGATATAGTGTGCACAAATTTGCATGCTCACTGTAGTTTAGCTGAATTTAGTTCCTAATTTATTCAGGACTTTCTATATTCGATACATGTAATTTGTGCGGGAGATAAATTCCTAATAGGGATAATTTTTGTTGAGTGCAGTTCAAATTTATGATTAATTGATGGTCATCTAAATTTTATGATTATGATTATGAATTTATGATTGTCAGGGTGGCTTTGATAGTTTTGCATTTTATCGGCCCCTATCCATCTACGCCGGCGGCCGCATATATCCCGACGGTCGTTTGGTCGGGCTCGCCTCCTTGCCATCTATGCCGACGGCCCCGATAAAATGGCGACGGCGTTTTTCTACGCCGACGGCACCTTAGGCTCTACAGGACTTTGTGGAAGAACTTGCCAAACTGAAAAATCTGAGAAAGTTGGACTTTACTTGGGACATTAATGAAGATGGCAGCGAAATTTCCAAGGAGCAAAAGCTAGTGGCTTCCCTGTGCAATTTCGACAGATGCAAGCTTCACACCCTCCGTACTGAATTTCTTGACATATAAGGATACAGCCATCCTTCTGTGCTCTCAATAGCATCCGAGAGATCACCAAATGGATGGTTTCACCTGTCACCCTAGTAAAGTTACGTGCGCATGGTGTGGACATAGAGCACAAAGATCTTGATATGGTTGCAAGCATATCTGGATAACATAAGCTGCATGAAGTCTATCATCAACGATGTAGGACTTCAACAGATACACATACTTCGGTCGAATGTAGCTGCAAATGCATCTAATTAATATCCTAACCAAAGAATTATTTTTTCCATGTTATCTTTGGAAAAACTTGACTACAATGCAATCAACGCATATGTCTAGTCATTGCAGTTGCCCAGCTCCGATGTTTTAACAAAGCCTGTAAAATAAATACCGTGTGCCATATCTGACCATCTTGGCTGCGCTTCTAGTACTAGAAAAAGATGCATGCTTTGGCGAGTGTTCTAACAATGATTCATAAACTTTTGAGAAGCTGTAACCGCATAAAGCCATAATCATGTCATAAAATATCTCACTTATCTTCTCTAAAATGTTTCAAAAATATAAACAATTGTCAATTTATAGACTGACACTTGGTGACATTAAAGAACTTGGGGAACTCGGATGGAAGAAATGACTTGAGAAGGTGCGTCTTTTCTTTGACCATGTCGGCATCTTCGCCGAGGAGGTCTTCATCTCCTTTAATATATGGAACCATCGATTTCACCTTCTTGGTAACGAAATCAATCGTAACCACTGAAACCTTGCGAACCCTTCGGTCCCCATCCTCTGACAATTCCCCGGACAAGATAAAGTGTACGATGTTGGGGTCGTCCATGCTCACAAGAGGGAACATTAGGCTATTGTCCCAGAGCGGAGGCACATAGGAGGAGGTGTTTGGAGCCCACAATTCTATACATGTGACCACCAGATGCGTGACCCACTTCATTTCACCGGTCTCTGTTGTCCTTAAAGTATGGGAGATGACGAAAAAACCCCCAGTAGGTGGAATCGGGCCGCGAAGCTCACCGCCGGTGCGAATAGTGGAAATGTACCTGAGAACATCACCCTCACTAGTGCTAGTGATACACACGCTGCGGTTCATGTCGAGAAATCCTGGGTGTTTGACGAAATCCGGACGGAATTGGGTAGACAGTTTGATGTAAGAGATCTTGGGCCCTTCTTCCTCAAACACCTCATAGAATAGAATGCTTCCTATGTCGTAGTCAACCCAGCAGATAGAATGGTTGAAGGTGATGACGGCGTCTGCTGGCTTGAAGGCGACGCTCATTGACCAATCATGAAGCTTTAAGTATTCATTGCTCTTGTGCTGGATGGGTATCTTCTTAACCTCCCAGACACCATCATCATCACCGGCTGATACGCGAGAGCGGAGCATGCAGACCTCAGCTTCCATCATGCCGGTGCCAGGGATCTCGCTGATCCTAGCCAGCTGCGCCACAGCAAACTCGTCCTCTTGTTGGTCATATTTTGGGGGAAATCTGGCACGAACGAGCCCTAGGCTGTTAGGTAAGAATAGGCGCTGCTGCTCCCAAGTAATCGTCTTCGTCGTCTTTTTAGTTTCTTGTGTATAATAATCATCATCATTTGAGTCCATAGTGTATGTGTATGAGACCACCATGGGTATGGTGCAGAGGGGGAGCCGTTTGAGCTGCAGGCGCGGGCCGGCAGCATCGGAGGAGGCTATGCAGATAAAGTGGTCCTGCAGGTAGGGGCGCTGGTGTAGGTCCTGCATGGAGGTGAGCCTGAGCAGGAGGAGATCGCGGTGGGCGGCGACGAGGTCGTTCCCGTAGCCGTCCTCGGGCATGGTGCCGCCGGGCCAGCGCACGTAGAAGCGGGAGATGGCCGGGGGCTCGGCGGGGAGGAAGGCGACGTCGAAGGCCTGGCCGAGCGAGGTGGAGGAAGTGGCCCTGAGGGGAGCCCTGGATTCGTCCGGGAAGCCGTCGTCGTCTCTGCGGAAGACGTAGCGGTCCAGCATCATCCAGCTCGCCATGGCTGCCGGTAGCAGATCGAGATCGATCCAAACGGGTGGTTTACTAGCTACTAGGATAGGGTTTCGCTTCTGAGGATTCTACGGTGCGTAGCGTGGGGGTGCCTCCCTCTTTATTTGGGATCGATCGGAACAGATTTTTTTTTTTTTTTGACCTGATCCAGCCATATTGGGAGAGAACGCGGAAACCGGGTCCTCGTAGTTTGCAAATCACTCTTGCATGGCCCACAACCGGAATTAATTTACTAAAAACATCCTTCTTTAATTTTCTAAGAGGTATTAGCACCGGTGGTACAAGAACTTGTCCGGAAGGGGCAAATTCATACAACAAGTTGCAGAATGAGATAAAGTGGTACAATAACTTGTTGTGTTGGTGCAAATTGGTACAATAAAAGTGGAGGGAGGGAGTACAAAACGATTTTGGTGATGACATGTGGCAGCGTTGCTTTTGCAGAAAACGCCCCTACATATTTTTATCTTGCACATATCATCTTTGATGCAGCCTTACATGTGGGTCCGATCGGTCAGTGGCGGAACAAATAATAACTAAAACGTTAGTTTTCCAGCGCTCGAACACACGACCTGCAGTAGCAGAATAACTAGCCCAACCACAAGAACTTATATCAGTTTTTGTCATACTGCAAACTGCAATTATATTTATATTATTACTTTGTTCACTATAGACAACTGCATCTTCCTGCCGCGATAAGGCAGCACCTCTCAGGCACGCTGAGTGCGACACCTGGGTGTCCATGGATGTGTTGCCGAATCGAGGAGTGCGCCTATGCCAGTGTTGTGTGCGCGCCTGGCAAGGACGGCCCCTCAGTCGAGCACTTGCTGTACGCCACGTACGCAACCTGCTAGCTCTTATCTTGATTTAATTATTTGCATTTAGTTTGTTTTTGTTCATGCATGTAGCTAGTGAAACTTCACTGAGCGTACAGGAGGCAAGATGCCGAGCTGGCCGTCGCGGCCGGTGTGCAAGGCGTGATGCCATCGTTTTGCGCGAAGCAGCAACGTCTTATGGAAGCGACTAGTATGTGGAAGCAGATACATCCTAGAGAGATTGTGTCATCGAGACGGTTGTTGCCGAGGTCAAGCGTGTGCAGATCTAGCGGCACGAAGGGATCGTCCTCCTCGAAGGCGCACTCGCACATGGTGTCGCACCAGTTCGGCAACACCGGACGCCAGCGTGCTTCATCGATTGGGTGACATGTCCGTGGACACCACGATTCACTCGGCTCACCCGTCTCATCGTCCTCCTGTCGTACATATCCGTTGGCCCGGGCTCCAGTTGTCCGTCGGTAGAACACAAAATAACAATCTGGAGCTCACTGTAAGACAACAGCTTGCGTTCTAGTGGTTTGGTGAGTTGTGCAGCTTCTTCCGATCGTGTGTTCGAACCCTGGCTAAAGTTACATTTTTATTTTAATTTGTTCCACCAAAAATGTTATATGGGAGATAAAAATAGGTAGGGGTGTTTTCTGCAAAAGTAACGCTGCCACGTGTCATCACCGAAATCATTTTGTACCAATTTGCACCAACACAACAAGTTGTTGTACCACTTTATCCCATTCTGCAACTTGTTGTATGAATTTGCTCCTTCCAGACAAGTTCTTGTACCACCGGTGCTAATACCTCATTTTCTAAAGTCACGTTTTCCTAAAAGGGATTGTCTATGTCTTAATCGACTGAGATTTTCTTAAGTCTCGATCAATTTAGAAAAGCAACTATAGTTTGAAGAAAAGTGCAACCGCACGAGTTGCACTTTTCTGTCCAGAAAAGTGCAATTGCACTTTTTTTTGAAAACTGCGGTTGCATTTTTCTCAAAAGTGAATGAGACTTAAGAAGATCTTAGTCGACTGAGATTTAGCAAAACCGGTCCTAAAATCATGCATCCTTAATTTCCGCAATTATATAGTAGCAGAAAAGAACATGTTTCCTTAATTTCCGGGTAACTGCATAAGTTCCATTCAGTTGTCCTGTTTTCTAAATTCGGAGCAGGTCCGTACCATGTTTCCCTCCTTCACAATATCCATCCCATCAAATTTGATAGTTGTACGAAGGACCGTGCTGAGCGTCCTCCGGAGGATCGGGTGTTCCGATCCTCGGCATGGAGGTGGCGACACATGTCCCCTCTCCCTGGTCAACGACGGTCTATCCCGTCCATATGCATCCTATTTTTTGCAAAAAAAAAAAAAAACCGCAACGATCCCTTCTCACACACATCTCGGGAGCTCAATGAGAGTCTAAACGCCGACGGACCGCCGACCCCGGCTGCCGGAGCTGCAACGCCGCCAGTCCCAGAGATTATGGCTACTAGAAGCTTCCCTCAATAGCTCGCATCACAACCGCACCCGGCCGGCAGCACCGCCGTACTCATGTGGAAGCACCACCGCGCGCCGTCGAGGGCACCGCCGGCCTCATGTGGGAGCACTCCCGCCCTCCCAGAGGAGTGTTGTCGTGCACCTTCGGCAGCATCACCATTCTTCTACGGGAGCACGTCCGCTGCTCCGTCGGCAGCACCGTCGCCTCTCTATGGTAGCACCGCCATGCGCCTTGCCACACGCCTTTGACAGAACCACCGTAGTTCCATAGGGGCACCACCATCCTACCATTGGATCACCGACGGGCGCCTTCAAGAGCAGCGCCACCCTCCCGTGGGAGCATTCCCACCCTCGTGCACCTTTAATAGCAACATTGACCTACCAAAGGGAGCATCACCGTCCTCGTCCGGGAGCACTGTCGTGCTCCTGTGGGAGCACTCCCGCCCTCCCATGGGAGCACCATCGTAGACCTTCGATAGCACCACCTTCTCCCCTTGGAGCTCCCACTCCCTCCTCCTACCACGGGAGCAGCGCTGCCCTCATGTGAGAGCATTCCCACCCACCCATGTGAGCACCATCATGCACCTTTGACAGCACCATTATCCTACCATGGGAGCACCGGCGTCCTCGTTTGGGAGCACCGCCGCTCTCCCGCGGGAGCACCGCCGCTCTCGCGCGGGAGCACAATGGCGCACCTTCGACATCACCGCCGTTCTCCCCTAGGAGCACCGCCGTCCTCTGTGGGGAGCACAACCACTCTCACATCGGAGCATCACCGCCTGTTGGGAACATGCCATAGAGGCAATCATAGATGATGTAATTCCCAATGTATTCATAAAGTTATTAAGTTCTCCTTTGGTTTGAACATCTGATATATGTTATTGAATATGTGATTCGATTGTGGAACTATGTATTCATGTTGTTCATACTAATAGTCCTTGGTCGTTAAGGTTGTGCTGGACACACACCCTAGACTAATGTGAGTGTTGGCTGATGACACGGTTCCACTTGTCATGGGCATGGTGATGCCATTCCAACGTTCACGGACTTGGCTAAAGAGTTTAGCAAGTCGGACTGACCCACATTGAGATGCAACGATCAAGTCGTCATTTGCATGTCTCAATCAATGTAATCCTTAGACCTGAGGTTATCGCACAATCCGAGTTGTGGATCACCGACTTAGGTTCTGTCAAACGTTGTTCTGTGACAAGGCAACTATAAAGGCAGAGTTCGGGTCGAATGAGAAGCAAGCTGCGTGATGTGGATAATCAAGATGGGATTTTGCCCCTCCGAATGGAGAGATATTCTCTGGGCCCTCTCGAGTGATATGATTCAGGAAGCATGGCCATGCGCGACTCAGTTAAGTGTTAATTGTGTCGATTGACTAAGAGTTAGTCAGATGAATCACATATCACGGATCGAGAAGAGAGTTGAACTATTTAAGGGATGACGATAAATCGCCTATAGTTCGACAAGGTATATCGTGAGGCAAAAAGGACTAAGATGAATATCACATTGAAAGGTATGTCGTCATGACTCAATGGTACTTGGGAGTCGGCAGGTTCTGCTAGGAGCCGCTACCGATTGATCGATTGGGAGTTGGACTCCAATCGTGTCCAAGTCGCCATGAGCCTGCAGGGTCGCACACTTAAGAGCGGGAGCAAGTATTGGTTGGGTTGGACCCGAACCGGAAATGGACTGAGTTAGTGAGTCGGACTCACAGAGGGAATGGGCCACAAGTGTTGTGCAGCCCATTACCATACGCTATATAAAGAGGGGCGCAGGTTGCCCAACGGGCACGTTAGTCCACTCTCCCATGCGTTGCGAACCCTAGACCCACTCAGTCCAGCCGCCGCACCGGACCTAGCAGTCCGCCGTCGGAGCTCCTCCTCGTACGTGTGGATACCGGCAGAGGTGCTGTACGTTCAGCACTTTGACGTTCGAGGGATTGGATCGGCCGGACCGGATCGTGGGACTGCACTGCCCCGACGCGCTTCACCGATAATCCGCAACTGCGCGTCTAGTGGTAATCATCGTGGCCTTCTACCTCGGCTAGATCTTGGAAGCCTCGCGTAGGAAATTTTTTTGTTTATCTCTACGCGTTCCAACAGTGGTATCAGAGCGGTAGCTCCTGGTATTAGGCCCGAGATCCGTACATATGTGATATGTAGTTAGCGTTAGATGTGATCTAATTGCTATTTTGGTGGTCGGTCTATGAGATAGATCGGTTTTGTACAAGGTTGATTGGATCAATCGTACTCGGGGTTAATGGATGATCTGGTTTCCGCCATCGGGGTATACCGTGACACATAAATCCAGTTGCGGTGATCGAAGATCAAAGAGTTTGGTCGAATCGGAATACGGATCAGATTCGGGTAAAATCGTTTTATCCGATGAAGAAATCCATGATCGGAATGCAGATGAGATCTGCGTTTTCCGAAATCGTTCCAACACCGCCATCCATGAGAGCACTGCCTCGCCCCTTCGGAAGCACTGCTGACTCCTAGATGCAGCTCTTCCCTCCTCCTTCCACCCTGGCTTCGCGCCATCGTTGGCTACCGCATGCTTGAGGTTCTTCGACCGTGGCCATGGAAGATTGAAGGGGAGGGGAGGGAGAGAGTAGAACGGATGAGGAGCGAAAAAACGAGTGGAGGAGAATTCCTGTGAAAGGATAAGGCCATCGTGGAGGCACCGAGAACCCTTCGTTGTCTCCCGCGAGAAAAGGACGCGTGGCACGTGGTGACGCGTGATCCTCTGGAGGAATCAAACTGTTTCCCTTCTACGAATTGTAGGCAATTAACTTGTTTATTATATATCTTGACAAATAAACAAAGAAGTTGCATGCAGAGAGATAAAAACTGAGGCTTATGCCAGGCTTTGACATAGGATGACACACATATATAAATAACACACATGTTCATCCAATCAACGAGGGCATGCAACTTCGGTTTGAAACCACGGTCAGTCGCACTTTCACTCATAATTCAATAAACTGGACCAGTCAGGTGACTGATTCATTGGTTCGGCGGACAAACCACCACCTCTCCCTTGCCGACAAAAAACCGTTATTTTGCATAAACTATGCTCACCTAGTCAGATCCGGTTTTTTTAACTACGCTTTGACGGTGTCCCATTTGCAGGCTTCCGTCCCATGGAATCTCCCTCCTTGTCATTAGGATCAACAAACATAAATGAATCAGTAAGCCAAAAGAAAAACCTGAATGTTTCTTTCTATCTCGGTTTCAATGGACACCAAGTTTTATTTGGGTACCACCTGGACGCGCTCACAAAATCTTTCTTCTCTGGCTCGAGCAGCACCCGCTCATAGCAGGTGTTAATTGTTTCGTCGAACCTCTGTCACAAAACAAGTGTATTCTTAAGTCAGCCTATATATACAGGTATAAAAATGAAACAAAAAACAAGGGCATGCAGACCTGCAGGCTGCAGTAAACGCAGCGTGGCACCTTCCCTGAATCAAGCTTTCGCATAGTCCGGCCTCAGTGCTTGGCACTCTCTCACGCCAATCAGGGCATGCTCGCCTTGCCGGGCCCGTAGGCAACAGAGGCTTCTGTTCGAGAGCGGTGCGGCATCGTTCGGGTCAAACTCAATAGCCTGAAATGCACCCACTACGGGAGAGCACATCTTTCCCGTGTGCTCGATTCTTTACCGTGTGCATTCCATCGGGCACACGGCATTGATTTTCTTTGCCGTGTGTCGCACACGGTAAAGAAAAACGCACGGTTTAGTACAGACAAAGACACACGGCAAAGAATCGCACACGGCAAAGATCAAGAAAAACACACGGGAAAGAAAACGCACGGCAAAGATAACTGCCACGTGGCCATTCCGTTGCGGACGGAACGGAAATTTTTCTTTAGTTCTTTGCCGTGTGCATGCACACGGCAAAGATATGTCCTTTACCGTGTGCATGCACACGGTAAAGAATTTTTTTATTTTTTCAGTCTTTGCCGTGTGCATGCACACGGTAAAGAATTTTTTATTTTTTCAATCTTTGCCGTGTGCATGCACACGGTAAAGAATTTTTTTTATTTTTTCTTCCAATATAGTTGTTAAATTTATAATTATAATATTTAATTTTATTTATCAATTTATAATAAATCCCCTTGTTTATTATGGCCTACCCTAACACAACCAAGTAACTAGTTCCATATTTCTACCCCCTTTTGACGCCGTTACCGCGTGTTTCCGTATAAGTCCGGTATTTCTCCAGCGGAGGTAGGGTTTCACCGGAGGGGGCTACGGAGCGTCTGGATCCCAACACAAGCTAGGGGGTTCCATACCATATTAGTATAGGTGTTTTGTGTGCTTTGAATGGAAAATATTGCACTCCGGGGTGTGGGCCGCTTCACCGGCATCCACTTCTCTCTCTTGAGTTTACACGCGCTTATAGGGTGAAACTCCCGTATTGGACGAAACCTCGTGAATCTTCCGAAGAGTTGTGTTCTAACAATGTTTATTGGGTTGCTATGGACTACCCTAACACAACCAAGCAACTAGTTCCACATTGCTACTCCCTTTCGACGTTGTTACCGCGTGTTTTCGTCTAAGTCGGGTATTTCTCCAGCGGGTCTAGGGTTTCACCGGAGGGGGGGCTACGGAGCGTCCGGATCCCAACAAAAGCTACGGGGTGGCATACCATGTTAGTATAGTTGTGTTGTGTGCTTTGTATGGCAAAGATTGCACTCCAGGGTGTGGGCCGCTTCACCGGCATCCACTTCTCTCTCGTGAGTTTACACGCGCTTATAGGGTGAAACTCCCGTATTGGACGAAACATCGTGAATCTTCCGAACAATTGTGTTCTAACAATGTGTATTGGGTTTCTATGGACTACCCTAACACAACCAAGCAACTAGTTCCACATTGCTACCCCCTTTCGACGTTGTTACCGCGTGTTTACGTCTAAGTCCGGTACTTCTCCATCGGGTCTAGGGTTTCACCGGAGGGGGGCTACGGAGCGTCTGGATCCCAACAAAATCTAAGGGATGGCATACCATGTTATTATAGTTGTGTTGTGTGCTTTGGATGGCAAATATTGCACTCCGGGGTGTGGGCCGCTTCACCGGCATCCACTTCTCTCTCGTGAGTTTACACGCGCTTATAGGGTGAAACTCCCGTATTGGACGAAACACCGTGAATCTTCCGAAGAGTTGTGTTCTAACAATGTGTATTGGGTTGCTATGGACTACCCTGACACAACCAAGCAACTAGTTCCACATTGCTACCCCCTTTCGACGCTTTTACCGCGTGTTTCCGTCTAAGTCCGGTATTTCTCCAGCGGGTCTAGGGTTTCACCGGAGGGGGGGCTACGGAGCGTCTGGATCCCAACAAAAGCTACGGGGTGGCATAACATGTTAGTATAGTTGTGCTGTGTGCTTTGGATGACAAAGATTGCACTCCGGGGTGTGGGCCGCTTCACCGGCATCCACTTCTCTCTCGTGAGTTTACACGCGCTTATAGGGTGAAACTCCCGTATCGGACGAAACGTCGTGAATCTTCCGAAGAGTTGTGTTTTACCAATGTCTATTAGGTTGCTATGGACTACCTAACACAACCAAGCAACTAGTTACACATTGCTACCCCCTTTCGACGCCGTTACCGCGGGTTTCCGTATAAATCCGGTATTTCTCCAGCGGGTCTAGGGTTTCGCCGGAGGTGGGGCTACGGAGCGTATGGATCCCAAAACAATCTAGGGGTGGCATACCATGTTAGTATAGGTTTGTTGTGTGCTTTTGATGGCAAATATTGCACTCTGGGGTGTGGGACGCTTCACTGGCATCCACTTCTCTCTCGTCAGTTTACACGCGCTTATATGATGGAACTCCCATATCGGACAAAACATCGTGAATCTTCCGAAGAGTTGTGTTCTACCAATGTGTATTAGGTTTCTATGGACTACCCTAACACAACCAAGAAACTAGTTCCACATTGCTACCCCCTTTCGACGCCGTTACCGCGTGTTTCCGTATAAGTCTGGTATTTCTCCAGCGGGTCTAGGGTTTCAACGGAGGAGGGGCTACGGAGCGGATGGATCCCAACACAAGATAGGGGGTGCCATAACATGTTAGTATAGTTATGTTGTGTTCTTTGGATGGCAAATATTGCACTCCGGGGTGTGGGACGCTTCACCGGTATCCACTTCTCTCTCGTGAGTTTACACGCGCTTATATGGTGAAACTCCCGTATCGGACGAAACATCGTGAATATTCCTAAGAGTTGTGTTCTACCTTGTTTTATTGGTTTGGTATGTACTACCCTAACACAACTAAGCAACTAGTTCCACATTGCTACCCCCTTTCGACGCCGTTACCGCGTGTTTCCGTATAAGTCCGGTATTTCTCCAGCGGAGGTAGGGTTTCACCGGAGGGGCGCTACGGAGCGTCTGGATCCCAAAAAAATCTAGGGGGTTCCATAACATGTTAGTATAGTTGTGTTGTGTGCTTTGGATGGAAATATTGCACTCCGGTGTGTGGGCCTCTTCACTGGCATCCACTTCTCTCTCGTGAGTTTACACGCGCTTATAGGGTGAAACTCCCGTATCGGACGAAACATCGTGAATCTTCCGAAGAGTTGTGTTCTACCAATGTCTATTAGGTTGCTATGGACTACCCTAACACAACCAATCAACTAGTTCCACATTGCTACCCCCTTTCGACGCCGTTACCGCGTGTTTCTGTATAAGTCCGGTATTTCTCCAGCGGAGGTAGGGTTTCACCGGAGGGGGGCTACGGAGCGTATGGATCCCAAAAAAGCTAGGGGGTGCCATAACATGTTAGTATAGTTGTATTATGTGCTTTGGATGGCAAATATTGCACTCCGGGGTGTGGTCCGCTTCACCGGCATCCACTTCTCTCTCGTGAGTTTACACGCGCTTATAGGGTGAAACTCCCGTATCGGACGAAACGTCGAGAATCTTCCGAAGAATTGTGTTCTACCAATGTCTATTAGGTTTCTATGGACAAACCTAACACAACCAAGAAACTAGTTACACATTGCTACCCCCTTTCGACGCTGTTACCGCGGGTTTCCGTATAAATCCGGTATTTCTCCAGCGGGTCTAGGGTTTCACCGGAGGTGGGGCTACGGAGCGTCTGGATCCCAAAATAAGCTAGGGGGTGCCATACCATGTTAGCATAGTTGTGTTGTGTGCCTTTTATGGCAAAGATTGCACTCCGGGGTGTGGGCCGCTTCACCGGCATGCACTTCTCTCTAGTAAGTTTACACGCGCTTATATGGTGAAACTCCCGTATCGGACGAAACATCGTGAATCTTCCGAAGAGTTGTGTTCTACCAATGTGTATTAGGTTGCTATGGACTAACCTAACACAACCAAGCAACTAGTTCCACAATGCTACCCCCTTTCGACGCCGTTACCGCGTGTTTCCGTATAAGTCCGGTATTTCTCCAGCGGAGATAGGGTTTCACCGGAGGGGGCGCTACGGAGCGTATGGATCCCAACACAAGATAGGGGGTGCCATAACATGTTCGTATAGTTGTGTTGTGTGCTTTTGATGGCAAATATTGCACTCCGGGGTGTGGGCCGCTTCACCGGCATCCACTTCTCTCTCGTGAGTTTACACGCGCTTATAGGGTGAAACTCCCGTATCGGACGAAACATCGTGAATCTTCCGAAGAGTTGTGTTATACCAATGTGTATTAGCTTACTATGGACTACCCTAACACAAAAAAGCAACTAGTTCCACATTTCTACCCCCTTTAGACGCCGTTACCGCGTGTTTCCGTATAAGTCCGGTATTTCTCCAACGGGTCTAGGGTTTCTCCGGAGGTGGGGCTACGGAGCGTCTGGATCCCAAAACAAGATGTGGGGTGCCATACCATGTTAGTATAGTTGTGTTGTGTGCTTTTTATGGCAAAGATTGCACTCCGGGGTGTGGGACGCTTCACCGGCATCCACTTCTGTCTCGTGAGTTTACACGTGCTTATATGGTGAAACTCCCGTATCGGACGAAACATCGTGAATCTTCCGAAGAGTTTTGTTCTACCAATGTGTATTAGGTTTCTATGGACTACCCTAACACAACCAAGCAACTAGTTCCACATTGCTACCCCCTTTCGACGCAGTTACCGCGTGTTTTCGTATAAGTCCGGTATTTCTCCAACGGGTCTAGGGTTTCACCGGAGGTGGGGCTACGGAGCGTCTGGATCCTAACACAAGATATAGGGTGCCATACCATGTTATTATAGTTGTTTTGTGTGCTTTTGATGGCAAAGATTGCACTCCGGGGTGTGGGCCACTTCACCGGCATCCACTTCTCTCTCGTGAGTTTACATGCGCTTATAGGGTGAAACTCCCGTATCGGACGAAACATCGTGAATCTTCCGAAGAGTTGTGTTCTACCAATGTGTATTAGGTTTCTATGGACTACCCTAACACAACCAAAAAACTAGTTCCACATTGCTACCCCTTTTCGACGCCGTTACCGCGTGTTTCCGTATAAGTCTGGTATTTCTCCAGCGGGTCTAGGGTTTCACCGGAGGGGGGGGGGCTACGGAGCGTATGGATCCCAACACAAGATAGGGGGTGCCATAACATGTTAGTATAGTTATGTTGTGTTATTTGGATGGCAAATATTGCACTCCGGGGTGTGGGACGCTTCACCGGTATCCACTTCTCTCTCGTGAGTTTACACACGCTTATATGCTGAAACTCCCGTATCGGACAAAACATCATGAATATTCCGAAGAGTTGTGTTCTACCTTGTTTTATTGGTTTGCTATGGACTACCCTAACACAACTAAGAAACTAGTTCCACATTGCTACCCCTTTCGACGCCGTTACCGCGTGTTTCCGTATAAGTCCGATATTTCTCCAACTGAGGTAGGGTTTCACCGGAGGGGGCGCTACGGAGCGTCTGGATCCCAAAAAAATCTAGGGGGTTCCATAACATGTTAGTATAGTTGTGTTGTGTGCTTTGGATGGAAATATTGCACTCTGGTTTGTGGGCCGCTTCACCGGCATCCACTTCTCTCTCGTGAGTTTACACGCGCTTATAGGGTGAAACTCCCGTATCGGACGAAACATCGTGAATCTTCCGAAGAGTTGTGTTCTACCAATGGCTATTAGGTTGCTATGGACTACCCTAACACAACCAATCAACTAGTTCCACATTGCTACCCCCTTTCGACGCCGTTACCGCGTGTTTCTGTATAAGTCAGGTATTTCTCCACCGGAGGTAGGGTTTCACCGGAGGGGTGCTACGGAGCGTATGGATCCCAAAAAAACCTAGGGGGTGCCATAACATGTTAGTATAGTTGTATTATGTGCTTTGGATGGCAAATATTGCACTCCGGGGTGTGGTCCGCTTCACCGGCATCCACTTCTCTCTCGTGAGTTTACACGCGCTTATAGGTTGAAACTCCCGTATCGGACGAAACGTCGTGAATCTTCCGAAGAATTGTGTTCTACCAATGTCTATTAGGTTTCTATGGACTACCCTAACACAACCAAGCAACTAGTTACACATTGCTACCCCCTTTCGACGCTGTTACCGCGGGTTTCCGTATAAATCCGGTATTTCTCCAGCGGGTCTAGGGTTTCACCGGAGGTGGGGCTACGGAGCGTCTGGATCCTAAAACAAGCTAGGGGGTGCCATACCATGTTAGTATAGTTGTGTTGTGTGCCTTTTATGGCAAAGATTGCACTCCGGGGTGTGGGCCGCTTCACCGGCATCCACTTCTCTCTAGTCAGTTTACACGCGCTTATATGGTGAAACTCCCGTATCGGACGAAACATTGTGAATCTTCCGAAGAGTTGTGTTCTACCAATGTGTATTAGGTTGCTATGGACTACCCTAACACAACCAAGCAACTAGTTCCACATTTCTACCCCCTTTCGACGCCGTTACCGCGTGTTTCCGTATAAGTCCGGTATTTCTCCAGCGGAGGTAGGGTTTCACCGGAGGGGGCGCTACGGAGCGTATGGATCCCAACACAAGATAGGGGGTGCCATAACATGTTCGTATAGTTGTGTTGTGTGCTTTTGATGGCAAAGATTGCACTCCGGGGTGTGGGCCGCTTCACCGGCATCCACTTCTCACTCGTGAGTTTACACGCGCTTATAGGGTGAAACTCCCGTATCGGACGAAACATCGTGAATCTTCCGAAGTAACATGATTCTAGGAGTTGGTACTTCTACATGATTATTCTTATCCATATCGGGTACCTACTTGTTTCTGCATGGAAATTCGACATATTTTTGGTAGAAAAAACATGTATCCACATCAATCAACAACCAAGTAACAAGCTCTTATCATCTTGATCCCTAAAACTACCATCAATTTTCATATTATCAGCCGCGTCTGTGGCAACCATAACCACACCACCTTTGTATGGTTACAACATACGCACACACACAGCCATAGCACGCAGGCCATGACACAGAGCAACACCAACAATACACAAAATCCTCCCTAACCTATTACTCGCATTCAACATGATCCAAACACATCATCATCTGCACCAGCCATACAGACAAAAGCACCAGAACTGGAGCGACTCAGATTACCTCCACGCCATACTTGATGTCTATGCATACATCATGTGCGCCTCAGGCTCGATGAAGCCCTTGCCGTCCACCACCAAGCAGCGGGACAACCGGTGGCAGAGCACTCTCACGCGACAACAGCACCATGAAATCATCTCGGACATCTGGGTTTACAGGTACAAATAAAGGTGAAATCTTTTCAGCAGAATCAATGTAGGCAATCCTAGCAGTAGAACAAATGGCATGGACATGAAGGAAAATGAGCAGAACGAGCAATTGGTCTCACCTGAGGCAAAGAAAGCATAGTACTTGTTGACAAGCTTCTTGTTATTGTTCATCTTCTAGAGAGCTTGAGCATCCGTGGAATCAAAGCCCATTCTTCTCAACCTGCAATTAGGCAATTAAGAAAATGTGAACACTGAAAAATAGATATCAAGAAAAGAACTCTTTTAGGTATAATAAACCAAAAATAAGATGACCCTAATACATTCTATGAATCTTTATCATGGTATACCGCATTTCCGTGGAATTCACAGGTTGTATCTTTCTATCTATAGTGTAAAAATTTGTATCTAGCAAATGAAGGCTGTCAAGAAACCACTCGACATTGCAGAGTTGCAAGATCCTACAGTTTTACTCCCTCCGTTCCATATTAGATGACTCTCAACTAGATGTACATACAAGTTTTCAGTCAGTACACACAACCAGCTTATAGAGAAACCGACCCATAAAATGATAGTGAATAATTGTATCATAGAACCGACCCATAAAATGCTCATTACCTTTCGGTGACCATGACATCCTGTTGATGCATGTATTGGCGCGTGGTCTCTACTCCGTACGCCCCCCCATCGTGATGTTTGTTGGCGCCTACCCTACATCAATCCGTGTTGTCTCCTGACTTGCCGTGGCTCGACGGAATTTTTCGATGGACCTTTTCCCAAAACCATCTCTTCAAATATAATCTATGCCCGATGTGAGAAGTGCAAGTGCGTGCATATACATATGTGTATGCGCGGAAATACTGGAGAATTGGTACATACCGGTATATAGACGGACTTTGTAATTGAAATGCCAAACAAAAATTTACAAGGGAGTCCAACGCTGATTTTTTCTAGGACCGAAATATCGTTTTGGCCTGAGCGAGAAAATCACGGACATAAATCAATTTGGATTCCGGAACAACGAGCAGACCCCCAAAAAATTGATATTCAAGAAATATTAGTACTCCACCAATGAGATGACAGAAAACTCGTCTCCATGGATTGCCCGTCGAAATAATGCCAAGCACCAGGATCCAAGTTGCTCACGGGAAAGAAACTATAGTTGCTATGTGATTTCATGCGTTTCCAAGTTTCTCTCCCAAAACATCAACAGGTGCTCTAACCGCCGGGAAGCCTAGGTTTTAGGACAATTTCGAGGGAGCTCTAATAGCTCTATGTTGGGTAAAAAAGTATAGTGAGGTGTGCGCCTCCCATGTCGCCAAAGACACGCCCCCAAACCCGAAGGATTGAGCCCGCCTCGAGCATATTGAAAAGGGCCATCATCTCCGCCTCGTCGTCCTCGACGTCTCCTTAGAAGGCTCGAGCTGGCTAGAATCGCCAGCCACAACCCACCTTGTCTTCTTCGTAGTCGGACAAATATGAATTTTGGAGCCAAATTCTCGACACGCTAAAACAACCCAAACAAAAAACTCACTCAGCAACGAAACTTTTGTTTCATGACAAGCAGGATTTCTAGGCCGCTACCGGTCACAACTTCACATCCGATTAGAGATGTCGCCTTGCATATCTCTTTTTCCGGCCGAGGGGAATTTTGTACTCGAAGCCACGCGAAGCAAGCACTCACGTGAAAATGCTTTGGACCAACGAGATGTCAAAAAATCGCCACTCACGGATCGCCGATCTGGACCGTCCATCTTACGATCCAATCCCCTCTATCCAGACGCCCCGAAATTTGTGTAGAGAGCCCGCCAGAATTTGGAGCCAAAAATTTGTATCGGGCCGGCGAGATTTTTTTGTCCAAAATCACAGGAGACCAAATTTTGGAGCCGCAAGCGAGCGGAACCATAATTCCCACGACAGCTCTCCTCTTTGCCTCCTTCCCCGCTCACCTCCTCCCACGATCCCTTTTCCCCGATTCAGATCCCCGCCGGCGCCCCCGCCGCCGCCTCTCCCCCTTGCTGGCCGCTCCTCTCCGTCATAACCCATCCTTCCCCGGGCCCTCCTCCCTTCCGCCGCGCCCTTCCTCTCCCAAGTCCCTACCTTTTCTCATCCGAAATCAGATCCATCCCGTCGCGCCAACCACGCCGGGAGAGATGCGCCGCCGCCCACGAGCCACGACATCGCGGCCGGCTTACTCGCTGGAGTGCGCGCGCAACTATGCGCGGCGCTCCGTCGAGCTGGCCGTACCGCGGCGATAGCGTGGTCTAGGGTTCGCAGCGGCGCTGCCACACGACGGCGACGGATCTGCCACCAGGACAGCGACGGCGCCGACGCGGGCAACGGGCGGCCGTCGTGTGCCTTGCCCTGGGACCTCTCCTCAGAGCAGGGTACGGGGCTGTATTGGTCGTTTTTCCGGCCAGGCTGCCGCTGCTTCAGCGTCCTCTGATGCCGGCGTCTTCGCGACGTCGGCGACGGCAGGCAGGCCGTGTACGTACCGGACCTCAACTTCGGTGGTGCTCTTCCCCGACTTCCTCCAGACCTGCATCCTGCTGCTTCGTGCCAGGTGAGAACAAATCGTTCCATCTGCGTCTTCTCCTCACTGTAACAGCCATACATGCTACTTCTGGAGCTGTTGTACGCTGATGCATGTTGCTTCGGTGTTAGTAGTTGCATATCCTGTATTGATTGTTTCGGGTACCTGCCAGTGCTAGAGATTTTTCTGGGTCTGCATATCCTGTATAAGATGGCTCGAGCTAGCTAGCTCCAGGTTTCATTCAGAAAAAAATAACGTAAATTCCTTGGCAAGGGATCCACTTTGGGCAGCATGGCTAGTTTAGCTTCAGTCTTTTTTTCTCTTTGGCCAAGAAATTCGGCCAGGTCGATTAGTAATTTGCCATGGAGATAACTGGATGTACGTGTGCTCTTCATAGTTCAAACTTTGCAAATAGCTATGTAGCACCTACAGAAGTAATTAATCCACTTGCACAGTGGATATTTATATGTGCTTTATTTTCTGGACACGGTGGATGTTTTCATGGTTGTTAATGCTGTTGTAGGAGTGTTTTGATTAGCATCTTTCAAACATATTCTAAAAAAAACTTGCAAGCTGCCGATTGAGCACTAGAATTTAAACTGATGTCATTGGAACTCGGTCGTGTTTGCAGGTAAAACGATATCAAGTTGTGCATCTCTACAATTCATCCTTTTGTTCGTATTGTTGATGCTGCTATATATTCCATGGTAAATACGTGTTAATTGAGCAATGGTTTCATGAAGTCGTGGATATTCCTTCCGTGTGGATGGACTTTTCATATTTTCATGTTGCCAAACAACCTGAATATTAAATCTGTCTGTGTTGTTGAGCAATGGTTTCATGGTTGTCGTGCAGACTCTGGTGGAGGCTGTCGTGGCGCTAGTGCAAGGGGATTCGACAACACGGGGAGAAGGGGAGCTGGCCAGGCGGTTTAGGTAAATTCTTGGCTTCCTCCTTTTGAGCAGAAGGAGCACATTCTCACATGCTACTATCTGTGTAATTGTGTTGAGCTCCTTGATTTCCTGATGCGTTTGTGAAATTTGTTGGCTGGATGGTAAATATCATCGTCATCATGTTATGGTTAGGTTCAGTAGCCTTGGTTGCCCTGAACAAGTTGATGATCATGTTGCTGCAAGTACTAATAGCTTATATACTCTGTGTTACCGATTCATGACCAATGAATGAACGAACAAGTTGTTATTTTAGATCTGTCCTAGTCACTACAGATTATACTGCATGCTTGGTCCTTGTATAATCCGCAAGGATTGATTTTATGTTGACTGTATGTGAAATAAGCCTTAAACTCGTAGACATTCTGTATGTGTTGACTGAATGTTAAGTCTGTGTGTGTGTTTTTGAGTGATGGTTTCATGGTTGTTCTATTGTGGTGCAGGCCAAGGGGGAGATGTGGAGCTCACTAGGAGGTTTAGGAAGGTAAGTTCTCGGCTTCTTGTTCCTTTTGAGGAGAGGCCGAGAATCTGTGTAATTGTGTTGAGCCCCTCGATTGAATTCCTGATGTGTTTTGTCAAATATGTTGGGCGGATGGTGAATATCATCGTCATCGTCATGTTTTGGTTCGTTTCAAGTAGCTTTGGGATTGTTGGACACGTAGATGATGACTTTTTTTCTGCAAGTGGTGACCTGTTCCGGGTTCATGGATGACCAGCGGGTTGTTTTAGTTGTGTGTGGTTGGCCATTTCAAATTGTGCCGCGTGCTTGGTCCTTGCGTAGTAGATAGATGGTTAATAAAGCTTGAAGTCGTAGGAGGATATTTTTTTGTTCTTGGTGAGCCACAGTTTCCTGATGATTGGTGGTTTGTTGTGAGCAGGATGTGGCATGGTTGCTGCTGGTGTCTCGGCTGGAGAGGATGGACGCTGTGTCTTGCTGGTGGGCGGTGGTTGACAAGCAAGTGCTTCCTCGAACGCATCTGGCACCAGCAAGTCGGGGTTTGGTTCTTAGTCGTGAGCTTGTTGTGGCTGGCAAGTTAGTTTGATGTGGTGTATGTCGTTTGCTTTTCATTCATTGTATCTGCCAAATGCCGGACAAAGAGGACACGTGGATGCAGTCTGGGCAATCCGGCATTTTTGGCACCTCTTTGCCGTGTGCTTGCACACGGCAAAGATTTTTAAATCTTCTAAATCTTTGCCGTGTGCAAGCACACGGTAAAGATCGACACGGATGATCCAATAGTGGGAGAGGCAGCGGGGTCCATCTGTCAGTCTTTCCCGTGTGCAAGCACACGGGAAAGATTTAAATCTTTGCCGTGTGCTTGCACACGGGAAAGATTGACATGTGTGGCCCACGGTGGGCGAAAAAAAGTGGGTCCAACATGTCAGTCTTTGCCGTGTGCTTGCACACGGCAAAGATTTTTAATTCTTTGCCGTGTGCTTGCACACGGCAAAGACTGACATGTTGGGCCCACCTTTTTCCGTTCCCGTTTCGTGCGTGCCCAAGTGGGGGTGGGACCCATTTTGTTTCTTTACCGTGTGCCACGAAAATATGCACACGGGAAAGATTTTTTTGCCGTGCAATTATCTACCGTGTAATCTTTACCGTGTGCCACGATGAAAAGCACACGGCAAAGACTTTACCGTGCGTTTTGTTTCCTTTACCGTGTGCTTTTGGCACACGGCAAAGGGGTTTTCTCCCGTAGTGACCATGATACACTAAACTTATAACCGCTTGATGAAAAAAGGTTTGCCTGGGATCGCGTTGATATTCATATGTAGTACAACTCGAGTTCTATTTTTGTAGAGTTACTTTTTTGTTCTACGCTGCTGCTTTCAAGAAGGGGAAACGGTTCCTACGTAATTATACACGTCCACTGCTACAAGGAAGTGTCTTTTCTTCTGAAGGCATCGTCGCCTCTGGATTTGGCTTCAAATGATCCCTTTTTGGCTCCAGGTTTCATCTGCATAGCAATTTAATTAGCTGATGTCATAATTTTGCAGTTAAGATCCAACAGCTGATCAGTTATATTGATAATGTTACTTAAAACAAGACTCCTTGACTGTCATCAAAACCAAACCAATCTCGATAGATTGTCGACTCCCTAAACTGGCTTATTCCGATGTGAAGGTTAACTGGGTTTTCAACGGAACATATTTCATGAAACTAAGAGGATATAAAACAGTCAATTATTTGATTAAAGTGGCACCTTCTCCTTGGCCATTCTAGACAATTTGTACATCATTACTCCATCAACAGTCCAATTCGAAACACATGCAACTGGAGAATTCAACGGCAAAAGATGTTCCACGACATCAAGGTTGTCCAGTAATGCAGCAACCTATATCGCCTTCATATTTAGTCCACCCTGTAGGAAAGAAAGACGGAAAATGCATCAAAATCTTGGATCTATGCAATGCTCGTTTCAAAAAATTGTTACCCAAGGAATTATAAGTTTAGAGATTGGATTATTATTATTTTCCATCACTTCTAGTTTACATACTGTAGAAAGACATGCAAAGACTGTACAGTAGAAATACAACCCAACGCACAGTGAACACCAGGTAAATATGAAATAGAAAAAAACTGTAGCATCAGTACACTTAGGGCTCATTTGGTAGCAAGGGGTATTAGACCCAGGGAACCAGACCCCTGTGGCAGATTTCCATGCGCGAGGGATCCCTTCCCATCATGGGGAAAACACACCCGTTCCCGTTGCCATTTGGTGGAAGGGAGAGGGGAGGACGCCCCAGCCTCCCAGGAAAAAAAATATCTGCCAATTTTTTAAATTCAAAAGCATGAGGGTACTGTTACAAGCAATAGCAAAACAACGATGAAATTAAGCAAGATCGAACCAATGGGGACACGAGATTTTAACGTGGAAAACCCTTCCAATGAGGAAGAGAAAAAACCACGGGCGCCAGCCAGCAATACTTCACTATTTCGGGTGAGGTTACAATCGCGCCGGGATTTACAATGTATGGCTTATCCCGTGCGGCGGCTTACAAGAGGTATATAAAGGCGGTCCTGACCTAACTAGGTCGGTAACTGTGTATCCAACTCCAACTCGGTATCGACTCGTTTATTCGGCCCTAAGCCTCCGGCGACGGGCCTCCGCGTAGCGAAGGCCGAACTTTCCTTTATCTTCATATGAATTTGGATCACCATAAAACAACAGGTACCACGCACGTACAGCCAAAGGCCCAAGACTAGCTGCTCGTCAAATATGAGATTAATTGAGTATTTGACTTAGCACATCACCATTGGATACTGGAAATCATAATAAAACAGATTTACGACGAGTATATTGTCAACGGTGATCTCTGATCATACACTCTCGCTGGAATCAACATAGTGCTAGTACAATACAATATAATGAGAACTTGCAGTATGTATTAATCTCTAGATTAATCTCTGATTCCCTTGTGTTAAGTCTCCATATTCCAAGCTAGTACTGCAGGCAAAAGTATGTATTTAGTACTTAATTCATATGAACATAAATAACTTGCACCTTCAAATTTATACATTAAAACACACCCAGCCAGAGCCACATAACTACGGTTACAATTTGATGAGCCAGACATCTATACACTAAACATAACCAGCCAGAAATCTGATGAGTTAGACACTAAACACTAATCACTTCAAAACAAAGCATACACTAGATAACTACAATTAGAATCTGATGAGTTACATCAGCCGATGCTACATATTGATTGAATACACTTATTTAGCATGTCAACTTCTCTAACACTAAGCACCTTACAGTTAGTCCCTGCACAAAATTGTACTATAAACACCAATATATACGGATGCATACTGTTTACACCCATGGAAAAGTTCAGGCTTGGAAGCTAGGAAGCCTGGATAGGTTCATAAATTAACTATTATAAATGTAGAAACAAAACAGTGAGGCAAGCAAACAGTTATCAAAAGAAGCTCCATAGACGGAGAAATCATCCATGAACACTTCTACAATTTCCTCACAAAAACCATGAAAGATAGCAGACATGCATCTTTTAATCGTAGCAGGAGCAATACACAAATCAAAAGGCACACGTCTATAAGCATAAGTTACATAAGGACAAGTAATAGTTGTTTTTTCTATTGATCTTGCTTTTTAACAACAATTTGAGAAAACCTAGAATAACCATCAAGAAAGCAAAAATCAGTTTTATTAGGCAACTTTTCTAACATTTGATCAATAAAAGGTAAAGGATACTGATATTTCTTAATAATTTTTTTAACTTTTCTAAAATCAATGAACATTCTATAACCAACTAATACTCTTTCAGGAATAAACTCATCATTTTCATTTGTCACAACAGTAATTACTCCTTTCTTCGGAACACAATTCACATGACTTACCCATGTACTATTAGCAATAGGATAAGTAATATCAGCATCAACGAGTTACAATACCTCATTTCTTACCACTTCCTTCATTTTAGGAATTAAACGGCATTGATGTTCAACAAATGGCTTTGCACCAGCTTCCATATTAATAGCATGCTGACATATAACATGGGAAATTCCTTCCAGATCATCAAAAGTATATCCAATAGCTCCTCGATGTTTCTTCAATACTTCCAATAACCTTTTCTCTTCCTTACCTGAAAGTTCAGAATTAATAATAACATGATATATTTTATTATCATCAATATGAGCATATTTAAGATTATCAGGTAAAGGTTTTTTAAAACAAAACGGGATCATCCTTGGGTGGTGGTGTGGTACACAAGTCTTCCACCGGTAAAAAATGTGTTTCAACATCTCTGGTTAACGAAGAATAATATCCCCAATCTCATTTCTCTCTTTCAAAAAGATATCACATTTGTCGCCCTCCATGTATTTCTACAAAACATTGTTAGGAGCAAGAGCAATAGAGAAAATATGTTCAACTTTAAAATCTTCATTAGGCAATTCAGTTTCATAAGGAGCTTTAATCAAATTTAGAAAAATTAATCTCATAAGATTCTCCATCAAATTTAGTTAATATTTTCTCCTTCTTACAATCTATAACAACACCAGAAGTGTTCAATAAAGGTTTACCAAAAATGATAGGACAAGTTTTACTAGCAGTTGGACAAAGTATTAGAAAATCAGAAGGATATTTAGTTTTACCACATAAAGCTTCCACATCTCTAACAATACCAATTGGAGAGATTATCTATTAGCAAGCTCAATAACCACATCAATTTCTTCAAGTTTACAAGAACCAATTTCATGCAGGATTTTTCTATAAAGCTCATAAGGAATAGCACTTGAACTTGCACCAATATCACATAAACCATAATAGCAATAATCACCTATCCTGACAGAAAGTTAAGGAACACTAGTTTTCCTAGATCTACTAGGATGGGAAACAATAGTAGAAGCATATTCACAGAAGATAATGTGTCCATCTTATACACTTTCAGTGACAATGTTCTTTCCTATTTCTATTGTAGGTTCAACAGTAATTGGTTCATCGGTTCTGTAGATTCATTTGTACTTTTGTTAACCACACTAGCTATAATAAAATGTTCCTTTACCTTAGCAAGGAAAGTCATTTTATCAATATAAGGTTCATGCACAACAGGATTAACAGTATGAACTTATATATTTCTAGGTGGAACACAATTAACAGTATCTTTAGAAAGTTCATGGTACCTTTTCCACTCCTTTTTGGGAATATCAAGATAAGAGGAAACTGTATTAAAATAGTTTGCAAAAAATGAGAGTCAAGACTATAAACAACACTAACATTATGAAAATCATCGGTCCCATAAAAGATTTAATACATTCATAATCATAATTTATACCTGACTTACTAACTTTGCCATTCTCCCATCCTTCAGTATTTTCCTGAATACAGTTAAGAAGATATCATTTAGCTTATCCTTCCATACATGTAAATGATCCAGAACAAGAAGCATCCAATAAATCCTTATCACCAAGAGAAAGCCTTGCATACAAATTATTAATAACAATATTACTGGGGAGCTCATGAATGGAACATTTGAGCATTATTAACTTCAATCTCCCCCCACGCTGGGCAATACTCTCTCCATCATGAGGCTAGAAATTCTAGATTTGATTCCGATCTTTATGAATCTCACTAGGAGGATAGAATTTAGAATAAAAGAAAGGTACCGTTTCCTCTCATCTAATAGATCGGACATTCTTCAGCATTTTATACCATTCCTCAGCTCTGCCTTTCAGTGATAAAGAAAATAGATTCCTCTTAACTTGGTCCATTGAAATAGCTGCACACTTGAACAACTCGCATAATTCATGTATAAAGAGTAAATGGTCACCAGGATGGACAGTTCCATCTCCAAAATAGCAGTTATCCATAACACGTTCAAACAAATTCATAGGTATTTTAAAAGGATCCAATTAAGCAGACGACGGGTCATCTACTACCTTAGCAGTGGCAGCAGTCCTCTCAAATAGGGAATCAAATGGAGATCTCTTTATAATGAAATAAGGCAGCAAACAGAAATAAAAATAACACTCACAGTAAAAGTTTCCCTTACCAATTCCACTTACCAATAGCGCTTCACTCCCCGGCAACGGCGCAAGAAAATAGTCTTCATGATCCACAAGTATAGGGGGTGTATCGTAGTACTTTCGATAAATAAGAGTGTCAATCCCAACGAGGAGCAGATGGTGTTGACAAGCAGTTTGGATTAAGGATTCACTGTAAATACTAGCAAACAGGTTTTCAGTGGTTTTTGATATAGAACATAAACAAAGTACAAGTAAATATAAGAAAAGAATAATAATTGCAGCAAGTGGCCCAATCCTTTCTAGAGCAAAGGACAAGCCGGTTGGTTTATGTATGAGGACCAAACGTTCTTGAGGACACACGGGAAGTTCGTCAAGTTCTTTCGCTTCATACAGCTGGTTAATCTTTATTGTTTTGATAGGTGTTGTGTGTGTGTGTGAATTATACCCCTTGCAAGTATCTGCAACTATAAGAAATTAATTAAGGTAAATCTAACCACGGACTTAAACTCTGGGATTCTACACTCCCTCATGCATCGGTTTCCTAAAGGGGTTTAGGTTTCTGTCACTCCGGCAACCCCACAATTAATAGTTGAATACACAATGCATTCCCCTAGGACCATATAGGTGACGTATCATGTAGTCGACGTTCACATGACACCACTAGAAGAATAGAACCACAACTTAAATATCAAACCATTAAATATTACTCAACATAATCCCCTTACTAACATCTTGACTTCTCCTATCTCCTCAAGAACTAAACGAACTACTCACAAGACATCATATGGATAATGATCAGAGGTGATATAATGATGAATAACAATCTGGACATAAACCTTAATTCAACGGTTTCACTCAATAGCATCAACCACAAGGAGTAATTAATACCGGGAAAGTTTCCCTTATGAATGTAACATCCCAAGTATGAAAAATAGCCATTAGAATGTTTGCTCTCTGTTATTTTATGTTTTGCATCATGGCATCATGTTCATTGCATTTGTTTTGCTTTGTTTTCCAATTGTTTTCCTCTGTTTTCATTTGTTTTCCTTTGTTTTCTATTTGAATTTTCAAACCAAATTTCAAACCTTTTGTTTCATACTTGTGCTGTTACAATTTTCAAATAAAATTATCCAAATCAAAACATCAAGTTGTTTCCATTGAACTATAAAGCTCAAACCATCAAATTGTTTAAGTTTCCATAATTCATTTAATAGCAAATTCACTTAATTCAAATTCCTTTCAAATTGAATTAAGTTTCCAAACAGCAACCATTTTGAACTTTATGAAAATTACCAAAACAAATCAATATTTTGTTTCAAATAAGCTTAAGGGTTCACACTATTTAAATGGGTCTTTTTAATAACTCATTTAATAGCAATTTCCACCCAAATTCAATTGAATTTTAAAACAGCAACAAGATTCAAATTTTAAGAAACCAACAATGTCACACTTGTGCTTTTTAACTAATAACCTATAAAAATCATCCACAACATTTTTCCTATCCTAAAAACCTCTCCTTTCTTTCCTTATTCCAATCTGCAAAAAAAAAAAGAAAGAAAAAAAAAACCAAAACCAGAGAGAGAGGGGGTAAGCCAGCCGAGTTGGGCCAGCCCACCTCTCCCCCTCGGCCTGGTAACCCCCCACCCTTCTTCTTCCTCGTACGACACCCCATCCAGGGCACCCACGTAGCAGAGAGGAGCAGCAACGGCCACAGCAGCTCCACCTCCCCCTATAAACCTAGCTAGCCTCCCCCTGCCCTAGCCCTAACCCCCCACCACTCTATCCCTCGCCTGCCGCCGCCGATCGCTTCCATATCTGCATCTCCTTCCTCTCTGAACCCCACCGAAAACCCCATCCCTCTCCGGCGATCACTGGCGGCCTGTACCCCCTCCGAGCGAACTGGGGCCGGGAATCGGACCCCCTCTGCTCCCTCTACCTCCACGGCCTCACCGCGCGGACAGGGAAGGCTCCCATCGCCGCCGCCGTCGAGGTTTTTGTCGCCGCTGCGGACAGCTTCGTCTGCCCGTCAGGTCATCTGCGTCGCCGTCGCCCGCTCCTCCTCGCCACGACGCGCTCACGGTGAGCTCCCTCTCCTCCCGCGCTTTCCCTCCTCTCTGCACCACACGCGCACGGCGCCCCTCCCGCGCGTGGCAGCAGGCCGGCGAGCATCGACGTCGTCCGTCGTGGATGCGTTCTGTCACAGACGGATTCAGTTTCGTCAGAGCATATTTCCAAAACACACCTCAAAAACCCGCGCTAGTGTTATCTGACACGAATCAACGCATAACGCACTGGTTGCACTCGCTGCGCGCTCCCAGGGGGTCGTGGGTTTGAATCCCACCCCCGGGATTAAACCCAACCTTTTTCCATCTTTTTTCCAGGCCCAGAAACTTGACAGAATTGCACCCAAGTCCCTGGTAGTATTATTCTAGGTCCCTACAAATACTTTCTAAGTCCCTAGCTAATAAATAATGGCAGATTACCACCTAAACTATAAAAATGCATAAATAATTTATTTTAACTCCAATTTCAACATTTTAAATATGTTTTCCACTCCAAATTGAATTCTCTACCTAAATATAAAATTTGTTTACTGTTTTGAATATTTTAAATTGGTGAAATATTTTAAAACTTGTTTAATTCACTTAATTTTGCAAAATTCATAACTTGGGCATAAAAATTCCAAATTCAACAAACTAAATATGTTTTCCATTCAATTTTTCATGAACTTTGCAAATATCAACTTTGTTTGCTGTTTTGAATAATTTAAATTGCTGAAAACAACTGTTTCTTAATTAATGCATTCAAAATTGCCAAATTAATAACTTGCTCATTTTAAATCCATTTTCCACAAATAAAATATGTTTTCCATGCTAAATTAAACCCTCTTTCCAAATATAAACTTTGTTTCATGTTTTGAATAATTAAAATTGGTTAAATAATTTAAACCTTGTTTAAATCATTTAAAATTGCTAAATTAATAACTTGGTCAAATTAATTTCTTTTTGAACATATAAAATATGTTTTCAGACCATAAAAGTATAAAATTTTCAAATATGAACTTCATTTAATGTTTTGAACAAATAAAGATGCAAATAATTTCATACTTGAATTAAATCCTTTTAAATCTTGTTTAAACCTGTTTAATTCATAAGTAAATTGTTCTAAATCCTTTTTTAACAAGTGAAACATGTGTTCCACCTAAAATCTTGTGTACTTTCCAAATATGAACTTTGTTATCTACTTTGAACAACTTAAATTGGTGAAAACAACAAATGCTTGTGTGACAACTTTAAGAAGCAAATTTTCATAACTAAATAAATAAAATTCCAAACTTGGTAAACCTTATTTCAAATTGATTCTATTGTTGTTTTCTTTTTGTTTTCCTCATGCATGCATCATGCTAATTCACTTACACATGATGTTTAGTTGTAGAACAATTATTCCAACCTTAATTCATGGGCTTTCCATATGCAATCCAAATTGCATATGGGTCCATTTAATTATGTTATGTTACCATGTCAAGTAGCTTACCATTGATGCATCAATTAAATGGTCATGCATCATCCCATGATTGTGCACTATGCCATGTTATTGATTGTTTGTCTCTCTGCGTTGTTTGTTTGCTTCTTCTCGAATAGACGACGACGTTGAGACAGACGATACTTACGACACCCCTTCTGAGGATCTAGCTCAGTACCAGGCTGCTGAGCTTGCAGGCAAGTATTCACTCACATGAACCATTGTGTTCCTTTCAACATTGGATACCGATACTTTCCGTTGTCTATTCTGCTAGCCATATGAATCATTGCTTGTGTTCGATCCTATCACATGTTATCCTTTAAACCTGATATAGCCTCACCTCCACCCCTATAACCCCATTGCTTGTTGCCCGTGTCTTACTAGCATGCTTAGGGTTGTTTTGCTCGAGTCTGTTGTCAGTTACTTTCTGTTATCATATTCCATTATGTTCTGGGGCTCGATGTTTAAACAATCAAACTGTTAATGTGTGGCTAATAATAATTTGATGATAAGGCACCGGCAGGAGGCCCGTCGTGGTTTTGAGGCCTGCTAGTGTCGACCCTAATTAGGAAAAGGGTCTTGTCTACTGATCCATGATGAGCGCACTAACCGCATGTCGGAAGCGTGTATGGGCGCCCCCCTCAATTTGATTCGATTCGCATCTCGTCCAAATCGCCTCATTTAGTTCGGGTTTTCCATTTGCCGCATGCATATGCAGGTGCGAACCCTTGGTACCAAGGTGGAACTTTTGTAGTCGGCATTTAGGGAGACACGTTCTTAGAGTGCTACGAGGGTCCCCTTTTCTTCGTGGGGCTTGATTAGCCGTGCGCTCAATTGCACGGGGTTCTTTGGGCTTGATGCGAAGAAGAGTTGAGTTGTGTTGAGTGCCCCGCTTGGTGGAATGGCCGTTCCATCTGGCGGGTTATTCTTACGTGTACGGACAAATTGGTGCACCCCTGCAGGGTAAATCTTCTCGAGAAGCCGTGTTTTCCGCGGTTATGGATGACTTGGTGAAAGTATTGGCTAACAAGTACTCACGACAACTTACACCTAATGATTAACAATGTGACTAGTAATAGTCTTATTGACACAATAACTTGAACGATCACTAATCCAACTGTGTGAGTTATCCTCGGATTGCTTCTTTGGATAAGGGGCGAGATCCAGGATGGGTTTGTTTGAGGTTAGTTGGTAGGTTGGTTACGATACGCTATCTTATCTCCTTTCTGTTAGCCGGAAGTTGTAGCATGTTTCTGTAGTTGGTTAGAGCAGCCCGCTGCCGCATCTTTTGTATCACCCTTTCTTCCGTTGAACCCAAAGCATCTGTGCTTGGTGTTGACGGGTACACTTTGGTATCTTGTGAGTCTTGCTTGCCAGTACGTTTATGTACTGACCCCTTTGGGGCTGTGGTTTCCGCAGACAACGTTTCCGAGGATCCCCATGGTGGCTACTACGTGGAGTATGACGAGGCTGCTGACGAGTAGATAGCGGACCCGGGCAGGATCCGAGACTTCGTGGATGGGCTCCGTCTTTTCGTTTCCGGCCTCTTAGGCCTATTTGGATTTTGTCTGTACTCAGACACTTTGGATGCTTCCGCTGTGATGTAATGATGAATTGTTGGGACATGTGTCCTCTGGATGATTGTATTTGCTATCTCTACTCTAATGGGAGATATTTGCAACTTATTTCCATCTTTTGTGTCTTAGAGATATGTTGTGCTATCATTTTGTTAAACGCCGTTGACGTACCATGTGTGTATGGTTTGAAGTACGTCAATGGTAGTATCCTGATTTCTATGGGATGGTTTACGTAGACGATGAACAGTAGGGGTTGGTTGTCACACATATGTGTGTTGGCCTACTCGTAAGAGATGCGGGTGCAGGTAGGCCCCGTAATTCAATCATCTGCTGTTCAACGGAACTGCGAGTATCCCCTAGAAGTCCGGGTGCGACAATGAAATAGACAAGATTCAACCCTAGATGTTACAGCGGAATGGAGTGGAGCGGTGGAGACGATGGTTATGGAGGTGGAGATGATGATGATGATGATACCATTGAAGTCCAGCTCGATGATGGTGACTTTGGTGATGATTTTCCCTCTCCGGGAACGAATTCCCCGACATTTCTTCCTACCGGAGAGATTTTCTCTCTTTGTTGTTTTCCGTCATGTGGAGGTGGCGGAATATTTCCTCGATGCCCCCCCCGAGTCTTGGGGTTTCGGGGGGATGAAGTACGCGAAGGGCACCGGAAGTGGTGGTTTCAGTGAATCGATGATCTTCAGAAATATGGAATATTGACGGTCTTTATTCCAACAGGATTTTGGTTCTGATGGTTAATTCTCCAATAATCATCAAACATGCAAAATAGATGAAATAACATAAGTATCATCTCTAAATATGAAATATATCAATGAATGAATGTAAATTATGATATAAAATAGTGATGCAAAATGGATGTATCAACATTCTCCACCCTCCCCTCCCTTTTAGTCCCACATTGGGAGGCCAAAGGGAGGGGTATCCCTTTGGCCTCCTATATAAGAAGGGGCATAGTGCCTCCTTTTAACACACAATTTATGGGAAAAATACAAATTGCACAAAATATATTTCTCTCTCTCCTGCACTCCGTGGCCCCAAAGTTTGGGCTGCGCGTGAGAGATTTCTCTCACTTCCAGCACGCCGACGTGCTGGGGGAACTCTGTTCCGAGTGATCCACTTGCACAAACTTTGCTGGACTGAAGTCCAGCAGTCTTCGTCATACATCGTATGTGTATGATATCTGCGATGCGCAACACGTGAGGCGCTTTACCTTCATCATTTCTCCGGAAGGCTGTCGGAAACCTCTCAAGTTCATCACGACCCTGAGGTCGGCTTCGACGTCTTCATCGGCAATGCCCGTGGGGGCTGTGATCACCGCCTAGCGATCTACAAGGGTATGTCACCGTAACCCCGCATTAACCGTTACCGCTTTACTAATAGATAGATCCTGGCTAAATTTTGGTGTTCGCTAGTAGTAAAAAAATTGAAATTCTGCTGCGAAACCCTTCACATAGATGCCACTTAGGCAAAAAAACTGACATGTCAAGTATTTAATGAGGAGACAGAGCATTGTGGTAAGTTAATTAGTTACCGTGACATCACACTTCCGAAGATAATATGTGTCTACAACCTAAAAAATACAACATCGCATGACACCACATCTTTGTTACCTACTATGGGGATACTAACATAGTCTAGAAAAACATGTATGTTACTGGTTCATGTTACTCTCTACTCTGACTAGCCTAACCATGCGAGTGGCCCATGGATACATGCACGTTAGGTAATGCAAACTACGCCTCAACAGGCTTTCTTTTTACGCTCTGACCCCGTATGGTCAAAATACGACTTAACAGTATTTCCGGGTTGTTGTTACACCCGCCGCACGGCGCGGCCCGCATACGGCGCGCCGGGTAGTCAATCCCAACAAACCGCATGCACATTGCCCGCATACGTCCCACAACTCATGTGGCTAAAATGAGTACATGAACGGATCAGGCACCATCAAATCTTATAGGAGTTGTTTCATTCCTCCAAGAAAAAAACTATTGAAATAGATTATCCATGCAAAACGAATACAAGCCTCCGAAGAAGTCACACTACGGGAGAAAACCCCGTTGCCGTGTGCCGAAAGCACACGACAAAGGCTAGAAAATGCACGGCAAAGCCTTTGCTGTGTGCTTTTCGTCGTGGCACACGGCAAAGAGTACACGACAGAGTTTTGCATGGCAACAAACTCTTTGCCATGTGCATTTCGTCATGGCACACGACAAAGAAACATTGTGGGCCCCACCCCCACTTGGTCAGGCCCCACAGGTAACGGGAACGGAAATCAGTGGGCCCCACACGAAACGGGAATGGAAATCAGTGGGCCCCACAACTAGGTAGAACAAAACTCTTCGGAAGATTCACGATGTTTCTTCCGATACGGGAGTTTCACCCTATAAGCGCGTGTAAACTCACGAGAGAGAAGTAGATGCCGGTGAAGCGGCCCACACCCCGGAGTGCAATATTTGCCATCCAAAGCACACAAAACACCTATACTAACATGGTATGGAACCCCCTAGCTTGTGTTGGGCTCCATACGCTCCGTAGCCCCCCCTCCGGTGAAACCCTAGACCCGATGTAGAAAAAGACGGAACTGCTGTCCTGGCCCCTCTATGTGAGCCGGAAGGGGGTAGCAAAGTGGAACTAGATGCTTGGTTGTGTCATGTTAGTCCCAAGGAACACCCAAGACAATGGTAGGGCCCACCTATTGGCAAGTTTCCCCCTGTTCCGTCAGATTCGGGAGTTTCGGGGTGTGAGCAGTCCTGGAACCCGGAAGAGAGAATCTGACGCCGGTGAGGCCATAACACAGGGAGTGATGGGATCTTTGGCATCCAAGACACATGGAACACTCTAACACACATTTTATGGCATACCATGGGACTTTGCGGGATTCAGACGCTCCGGACCCCCTCTCCGATGAAACCCTGGCCCCGCTGTGGGAAAAGACGGAAGTGCCGTCCTAGCCCCTCTACGTAAGACGGAAGGGGGTAGCAAAGTTGAACTAGGTTCTTGGTTGTGTCATGTTAGTCCCAAGGAACACCCACGACAATGTTAGGGCCCACATATTGGCAAGTTTCCTCCCGTTCTGTCAGATCCGGGAGTTTCGGGGTGTGAGCAGTCATGGAACCCGGAAGAGAGAATCCGACGCCGGTGAGGTCATAACACAGGGAGTGATGGGATCTTTGGCATCCAATACACATGGAACACTCTAACACACATGGTATGTAATACCATGGGATTTGGTGGGATTCAGACGCTCCGGAGCCCCTCTCCGGTGAAACCCTGGACCCACTGTAGAAAAAGACGGAATTGCCGTCCTGACCCCTCTACGTGAGCTGGAAGGGGGTAGCAAAGTGGAACTATTTTCTTGGTTGTGTCATGTTAGGAACAAGGAACACCCAAGACAATGGTAGGGCCCACGTATTGGCAAGTTTCCCCCGTTCCGTCAGATCCGGGAGTTTTGGGGTGTGAGCAGTCCTGGAACCCGGAAGAGAGAATCCGACGCCGGTGAGGCCATAACACAGGCAGTGATGGGATATTTGGCATCCAAGACACATGGAACACTCTAACACACATGGTATGGCATACCATGGGACTTGGTGGGATTCAGACGCTCCGGATCCCCTCTCCGGTGAAACCCTAGACCCGCTGGAGAAATACCGAACTTATACGGAAACACGCGGTAACGGGGTCGAAAGGGGGTAGAAATGTGGAACTAGTTTCTTGGTTGTGTTCGGGTAGGCCATAGAAACCCAAAACAACAAGGTAGAACACAACTCTTCAAAGGATTCACGATGTTTCGTTCGATACGGGAGTTTCACCCTATAAGCGCGTGTAAATTCACGAGAGAGAAGTGGATGCCGGTGAAGCGGCCCACACCCCAGAGTGCAATCTTTTCCATCCAAAGCAAACAAAACACCTATACTAACATGGTATGGCACCCCATATCTTGTGTTGGGATCCAGACGCTCCGTAGCCCCCCTCCGGTGAAATCCTACCTCCGCTGGAGAAATACCGGACTTATACGGAAACACGAGGTAACGACGTCTAAAGGGGATAGAAATGTGGAACTAGTTCCATGCTTGTGTTAGGGTAAACAAGGGGATTTATTATAAATTGATAAAGAAACTTAAATTTTTTAATTATAAATTTAACAAGCTATTTTGGAAGAAAAAATAAAAAAAAAGTTTGTTGCCGTGTGCATGCACACGGCAAAGAACTGACTGTGGGCCAAGAACGGGGGATACGGTGTTAGTTCTTTGCCGTGTGCATGCACATGGTAAAGGACATATCTTTGCCATGTGCATGCACACGGCAAAGAACTGATGTAACAGCTCCGTTTTGCCCCGCAACGGAATGGCCACGTGGCCGTAATCTTTACCGTGTGCATTGTTGATTCTTTGCCGTGTGTTTATCTTTGCCGTGTGCTTTTCGCTAAACTAGACCATGCGTTTGTCTTTACCGTGTGCGACACACAGCAAAGAAAATCAATGTCGTGTGCCCGATGTTGCGCACACGACAAAGATTCGAGCACACGGTAAAGATGTGCTCTCCCGTAGTGTCATGGATCCTATACAGTTGTAGCCGCCTGCGCCGAGTACACAACCACCAATCCTCTCGCGCGCGGACAGAACGTCAATCCTCAGCATGCTAAGCACGACCGGACCGAGTAATGCTAGAGTTACGGGCAGATTCTTACGGTACAATCTTTAGACGTGGAATATCATGATTGGAAGAGGTGGTTCAAGTTGCTGGAAAAATCTCCCGTAGACCTACTGAAAAATTGATATGTAATCTGGCTACGGAAATGCTTGTCCTCTCCTAATTTGCTCCCCGCTGAATTTCTCTTGGTGGCCCCGTCCGGCTACCAACCAATTGATAACATATCATTGTGTAATTTCTTTCTATAAGAGCATCCACAACGCGGTGACGCTAAACTTGGTGCTTATTTAGTTGGTTACTCCATGCAGTAAGCGCCCGCCGCTTAGTAGCGTTGTTTTGTACTAACTTTTTAAGCGTCAGACTCTTATTTATGCGTCGGACTCTTATTTATCATCGGGATTTAGGCAAAACGGCCGGGATTTAATCCCTAGCGCCTGTGAATAAGCGCTCCACTGTGGATGCTCTAAGAAAACTATCCGTAGATGTAGAATTATCCAGTAAGAAACTCTTCGTAGAAATTTGCCCATAAGTGCAGGATTTCCGAGCACAACTCCATTACGAGGAAAATATAATCGAGGATGCTCTGCCTCAATACCCATCCAAACTGATCTCTTTGAGATACAAACCAGGACACTCGATAGGGACACACAAGCCTCACGGAAATCGGCGACCTGGCCCACAATCAACCGCATCCATGCCTCCAGCCTCGTCCCTAGTATCACCACCGCTGAAATGAGCGGTCCAATATTATAGCCGCCCACCCTAACACTTGACAGCTGATTTCTCGCCGCTATAGCTCATTGCATAGCATGGCGGGTCCACACCAAACTATCACTTGACAGCTGACTTCTCCGTATAGAGTGAAAGAGCTGACTGGTGATCCCTAGGTTGCAGCACGTCCGGTCGTTAACTCCTCGCTAGATTTTTTTTTGAAAAGAGAAAACCCAGCCTCTGCATCAGTCTGATGCACACGGCTTTTATTAATCAATAAACATCCAAGTTAAAAATACAATCCAGAAATCCACACACTATGAGTCTAGACAACTCACAAGAAAAGAAAGCTAATAGACAACCAAACATCATGAAGACCCCATAAATATGAGGCCACACCTAACGAAGTCGTCTATTATGCAACCAGCCTCCCTTGCTGAAGATAGCCTGAATGACCGCCATCAGCCGAGTGCATCCACCATTCAAAAGAACGCGCTGGTCATCTGGGAGAAGATGAGACCAAAGGTCCATCCAATAATTGGCCCGATGAATAACCTGTAAAAAATTCCTAGTTTTCTCATTGTTAAAAACAATAACATTCCTGTAAGGCCCAAAGTAAAACACATACACCTATGCGTATAAGAGCTTTTGTAGATAAATCTATCCGAGACAGCCAATTGCCAAACATAGAAGAAATATTGAGGGAGGTGAACTCAAAGAATCCTGAGCATCTGATAGATTAACTTCCGTTAGTCTTTCCATAAGATTCAACCAACGTTCCCATTTATCCCCAGTTAGAGTACGTCGAAATTGTACATTAAGTGGAGATTGACCAAGTTTATGAGAAAATAAGATGTTTTTATTACTCACAATTGAGTATAACAAAGGATAATGGGTTGCGAGAGACGAATTCACTAACCAGCAATCCTCCCAAAATCTAATTCTCTCACCGTTACCAAGTTTGAAATTAACTCTATTTAAAAACTCATTTTTAACCTTCATAATCCCTTTCCAAAACGGTGAATCGGTAGGTTTTGCCTCCAACTCAGCCATAGTTTTTTCACCATAATACTTATTAGTAAGAAGTTCATGCCACAGCCCATCTTCAGTTAACAGCATAAACATCCATTTACTTAAAAGACAACGATTCTTAACATCCAGCACCTCGATACCTAAGCCCCCTTGATCTTTTGGACGACAAACAATATTCCATTTCGTAAGACGGTATTTCTTTTTAACATTGTCACGCTGCCAAAAGAAGCGAGACCTATAAAATCAATTATTTTTCGTACCCCAATAGGAACCTCAAAGAACGAAAATAGGAACATAGGTAGGCTAGTTAAGACCGAATTTACCAAAACTAGCCTATCATTGTAAGATAACAATTTACCTATCCAAGAACTCAACTTTTGCTCAAAGCGATCCTCGACAATTTTCTATTCTTTATTAAGAAGTCTCCGATAATGAATAGGGATACCATGGTAACGAAACGGAAGATCACCAATTTCACATCCAAAGATACAGCAGTAATCATCCATATGTTCCCGAGCTTTACCCAAACAAAAGATTTCACTTTTATGGAAGTTTATCTTTAGACCGGACAATTGTTGGAATAGAGACAAAATCAATTTCATGTTCACAGCCTTGTCCAGATCATGTTCTAAGAAAAGAACAGTGTCGTCAGCATACTGGATAATCAATATTCTCCCATACACTAGATGTGGTACTAAGCCACCAACCTGATTATCTTCCTTAGCCCTAGCAATAAGAACTATCAACATGTCCGCCACTAAGTTGAACAAAATAGGAGACAAAGGATCTCCCTGTCGCAGCCCTTTTAGAGTTTGAAAGAAATGACCAATGTCATCATTCACTCTAATCCCCACACTCCCTCCTTGTACAAAACGAGCTACCCAATCACACCATTTTGAACTAAACCCTTTCATACGCAAAGTCTGTTGTAAAAATGCCCAATTGACTTTATCATATGCTTTTTCAAAATCAATTTTGAAAAGAACCCCGTCCATTTTCTTCCTATATAGCTCATGGATAGTCTCATTTAAAACCACAACCCCTTCAAGAATATTTCTACCAGGAAGAAAAACTGACTGAGAAGGTATAATAACTTCCTGAGTGATAGAAGTAACTCTATTCGTACCAACTTTAGTAAAAATCTTGAAACTAACATTGAGAAGGAAAATTGGTCTATACTGCTCAATCCTACATGCATCTTCCTTCTCGGGTAATAAAGTGATAACACCAAAATTAAGCTTAAACAACGGTAACCTACCCGCATGCAACTGAGCAAACAAACCCATCAAGTCAACCTTGATGAAATCCCAACAACGCTCATAAAATTCAGCAGGAAACACGTCAGGACCAGGAGCCTTATTATGTTCCATTTGATCAATGGCTAAGAACACCTCCTCCTCCGAGAAAGGAGAAGTGAGATATTCATTTTTAGCTGGTGAAACTTGAGGTAAATCCTCAATACAAGATTCTACAAGAGAAAAAGAAGAGGGAACCGATGGCCCAAACAGATTTTTGTAATATTGAGAGATAAAACATTTCAAATTATCTTAGCCCACAATAGTGCCTTCATCTTGTTCAAGTTGAAAGATTTTCTTCTTTCTATGTTTACCGTTAGCAATTAGGTGAAAATACCTAGTAGTATTCCCTCCTTGCTGTACATGCCTCACCTTAGCCCGCTGATCCCATTTTGACTCTTCTTTCCTACGAAGTTTAGTTAAGAAATCACCAGCCTGCTTCATAGCCGCACACTCCTCCTTACTCAAAGGACACGTTTCAGCCTTGAGGTCTAACTCATTAATAAGTAACAACAGGCGATCCGGCTGCACTTTATATTCCCCACTAATGTGTTTGGCCCAACCTCTAATAAAACTCCTTAAATGTTGGATTTTAGATTGCCAAGTCTCTATGGGATTGGACCCAATGGTCCCTTCATTCCATTTATCTCTAACCATATCCAAAAACCTATCACGCGAAAACCAAGCCAACTCAAAGGAGAAAACCGACGTATTCCCAACATGAGCCGGTACACCAAAATCAATAAGCAAAGGAACATGATCAGATTCCGTCCCGGTTAGAGCACGTACGGACACTAGAGGATATTTTTGTTCCCACTCAACAGTGGCCAAAAAACGATCAAGCTTTTCAAACGTAGGATTTGGGTGTCTACTCACCCAAGTGTATTGACGTCCTGACATCTCTAAATCTTTCAAATCTAAACTTTCTAAAATGGCAATGAAAATAACCGGCCAACGCGCATTGAAATTATCATTATTCTTCTCTTCCCTCCTCCTAATGATATTGAAGTCCCCCCAATAAACATTGGTAGGGACTCCCCTTCACATATTCTAACCAGTTGTGCGATAAATTCAGGTTTTTTATCATCTTGGGCAGCCCCATATACCACCACAAAAGCCCACATGAAGCCATCTTCCTTAGACTTTAGATGAAACTTGACACAAAAATCCCCCGCAGAAACATTAAGAACAGAAATTGTAGAAGGATTGAAACCCACTAGGATTCCCCGAGGCCTCCCATGAGGTGGTAAACAGTACCACGTGAATCCCAAACCCCCAACAAGGTGACTTAAAAATTGTGTCGAAAAATTAGACCTCCCTGACTCTAATAAGGCAAAGAAATCGATTTTTTGTTCACGAACAGTTTCATTGATTGCAAGATGCTTAGCAGTGTCCCCTAAGCCATTAGAATTCCAAATAAATCCTCTCATCGCAAACCACTTATGTTTTTTTTGTTTATATTTAATCGAACTACGCCTGGGGCCACGTCCAGTAGACACAATTGTCTTACCCTTACGAGAGTGCTCATGGAGATGATAGGAATATCCAACGTATTCACTAACTCCTCTTCATTCTCTAAATCTAAATCGTCACAAAGATTAGCTGCTTTATGTAACACTAAGCTCTGCGAGTTAGACTGTAAAGTGGTCTCTAAATTATTTTTCAGAATGACACAATTCCTCGAAATTTCAGTTTGTTTAAGTGTATGCACCGCTAAATTTTCTTCCTCTATAGAATTTCCCAATGAATTATTTACGTCCCCATGAGCAAAAACAGGGACATAAAGCAGGAGTAATTTTGAAGGTTTTAAAGGTAACACATGATCAATTTACTCGGAGTGGCAGTTAAATACCACATGTAGGTAGGTATGGTGGACACAATGGGAAAAACTTTGGTTTAAAGGAGTTTGGATGCACGAGTAGAGATCATACTCAGTACATGTGGAGGCTAGCAAAAGACCGGGAGCGAAAAATCAAGAGAGCATAAGAGCCATAATCATGCATAGCGACATAAGCATCATTTATTAAAGCATAAGCAGTATCACAAGTTCAAAAACTAAGTGGTCATGGAGGCTATTCGTGAATGGTTTGTAGTCATGAACATGGTGTGAGCATGCGCCAAGTCAACGAAATCAAATATTCGAAAGAGAATACCATATATTGATGCTTTACTGTGACAAGAACAACTCATGAATCTTTCAAGACATATTAAACACTCTCAGCTATTTTAGGCTCATCATGCTACTCAATAACCACAAGGCTTTAAAACTAAAATAACATTTAGCATGGCATGAAAAAGTTCTAGCCGCAGTCTATACAAGCTTCTACTAGTACTGTTATAAATTCTACTTCAAGCAGCAGTTTTCTATCTCCCAACAAGCACCATACAAAACATGCTTTTACCAAAAATAGTATTTATGATAAAGCAAGCAAACATAAGAGTACGCACATAACACTACTAAAACTAACAACTCTAATAAGAGATGCATGCAAAACAGAAGCTAAATAAATGCAGCAGCTAGACAGAGATTAAGAATCAAATTATTCCCAAGAAAAAGAGGAGCGTGTCACTCTCCAATAAAAGAATGCTGGAGTCCAACCAAGCTTATTGAAAAAGTAAAAACAAAATGAAAGCAAAAACAAAGACAAACTGAAAACAAAAATAAAATACGCTCCAAGCAAAGCACATAAGATGCGACCGAATAAAAATATAGTTTCACTAGAAGTGACCTGATAATTTGTTGATGAACAAGGGGATGCCTTGGGCATCCCCAAGCTTAGCCGCTTGAGTCTTCTTGGAATTTGCTGGGATGTACCACCGGGGCATCCCCAAGCTTAGTATTTTCACTCTTCTTGGTCACATCATATCATCCTCTTCTCTTGACCCTTGAAAACTTCCTTCACATAGAAATTCTCACAATCTTCATTAGCAACGTTAGTGCAATAAAAATAATAAATTCACATGGTTCAGTTTCAACAAAAGTCTAACACTCAAAAACACATTAGCTACTGTCACAACTTTTTTCAAAACTCTTTTTCTCAAAAGAACACCAAAAGAAAGAGATTAAGATGCAAATACGATAAATGGCGGAAATCTGTCAAAACAGAACAACAGGTAAAGATCGATTTTTTCAAAAACATTCTGTTGCTCAAATCAAATAGTGGTATTCTAAAAAACGTTGCGTATATAACTCAGGATTAAGCACAAAAATCTCAGGTCATTTTGAATTTTCTGTGATTTTTAACAGAATTAACAGTGGACAGCAAAAATCTGTTTCCCGCGCATAAATCCGAAATATAGGCTCAACTTTCCACTAGAGGATTTACTTAGCTCAACAAAAACAAAAAAGAAAAGATACAACAGGGTTGCTAAGGAAATAGAAAACACCCAGGTGCAAAGCACACCAAAGAAAACGAAGGAAAATAGGTTGAAACAACGAAATAAAATGGGTTGTCTCCCGGTAGTGCTTTTCTTTAACGCCTTTCAGCTAGACATAGAAAGCAAAGATGCTCACATAAGAAATATGAATTAAGCAAAAGAGAAAATTAATAAGCAAGTATAAAACAAATTTAAGTCTAACCCACTTCCTATGCATAGGAATCTTGTAAAGAAATAAATTAAAGAAGCTCAAACTAGAAATAATGGGAAGGTAGAACAAGAGAAACTTCAAAACTTTCAACAAAAAGAGAGGTGTATTAGTAACATGAAAATTCCTACAATCATATTTTCCTCTCTCATAATAATTTTCAGTAGCATCATGAACAAACTCAAGAACTTAATTATCACATAAAGCATGTTTGTCAGGGTCTAAAAGCACACAATTCATATCAAGCTCAAAAACAGTGGGATCATAATTCAAAATCACCTCCTCTTTTTTCCACTTTTAGCAATAGCAAAACAAGATAATTGGTCACTCTTAAAAGGTATAGGACACATTATAGCAATCCTATTTTTAGTAGCATTATGATTTATAACATCAAGTAACATAGGACCATCATCAAGAGCATTATTATAAGATTTATCCAAAAATCATGGATTATCATAAATAAAAGTAGCAATATCATTCTCACAAGTTTCATTCATAGTAGTATCAAGGTCACAAGTATAGCAAGTATCAATTTCATCAAATAATGTATGAGTTAAAGAGTTACTATCATTGGGAGGTTGACAAGGGTAGCTCCATTCTTCCTTCTCTTGATCATCACTCTCCTCCTCTTTTTTATCCAATGAGCTTCCAGATTCAACAATTTCTTCTTCCATAGGCTCATGCAAAGCATTAGTCTCTTCCGTAGGCTGAGAGCATTTATTAATATATTCCATTACGTAGTTATTACAATCCTTGTAATTATCAAAGCAATATTCAAGTATAGCATAAATCTCATATTTATAAGGTGCATCATAATTGCTTTCAAGCAAATAGGCAATTTCGAATGCACCCTTCCAAGCATTAAATTCTTCAATTTGTTCCACATCATATAATTCATAATTTCCCTTAACATAAGAAGATATGGTAACATTATCATTATACTCTAATTGAAAAGGGAGGTGTTTATACCTCTTACAACAACAAGATTTATCAAAGAAATAAGTAACATTATAAGTAGAGCACAAGTCTTTAGTATAGCCCTGCAATTTATTAACTTGCTCCCATAAGTGTATCCCTTTTTGTGACAAGCGGTGTTTCTTATAATATTTTTGTTGTTCATCTGTGAACCCACCTTGCCTAAAAGATCTAGTTTCAAAGACATCAAACATTGATAGCAAGCATGATAATGCAAAAATAACAACTAGAATAAGAACTAATTTATTTGTGTTTTTTGATAAAGAGAAGCAAAACAAGAAAAAAAATAAAAACAAGACAATAAACAAAATAAAGAGGTTGAGAGTGAGAGACTCCACTTGCCAGAAGACTTCTTCCTCCCCGGCAACAGCGCCAGAAAAATCCTTGATGCGCTTTGTTGGGAACCCCAAGAGGAGGGTGTGATGAGCACAGTGGTAGGAGTTTTCCCCTTAGTTAAGAACTAGGGTTATCAATCCAGTAGGAGAAAGAGGACCTTCGGAAGGTTGATGCCACTGACGGTGGTGCTGGCGCTTCACCGGTGTCAGCAACAACGTGGAACCTACACACAACACAACCAAAATACTTTGCCCCAACGGTACAGTGAGGTTGTCAATCTCACCGGTCTTGCTGGAAAAAAAAATTAGACGTATAGTGTGGAAAACAGTGTATGCTTGCACTAAGTAAGGAGAGCAGGAAATTGTTGTGGTTTCTTTAACAGTGTGGAAAATGGACCGGGGTTCATAGTTTCACTAGTGGTGTATCTCCATAAAAGATAGCATGCTGGGTGAACAAATTACAGCTAGGCAATTGACAAATAGAGATTGCACCGTAGTGCACAATATGACATGAAGATTACTATGATATTTAGTGCGGGCATTACAACAACATACATAAACCGGCATCCATTTGCATCTATGACTAATAATCCACCCTCAGGTTATCATCCGAACCCCCTTAGGTATTAAGTTGCAAGCAACAGATAATTGCATTAAACAAAGTGTGTAATGTAAGCAATGATTATGCACGCGGGCACTCTCACCACTCTTTTCTCCCTAATGGCAACATCACATCCCCCCTTCACATTTCTGTCACTCGAGCAAGGTGGTGAGGAGGCATGAACCCACTATCGAGCATAAATACTCCCTCTTGGAGTCACTAGCAACTACTTGGCCAGAGCAACCATTATCAACGGAAAGCATGCAAGATCACAAATATCATATGCAAATAAATACTATAATCAACTTGGCATAAGTTCAATATTCATCGGATCCCATTAAACACAACACAAAGAATTACATAAGATCAATCTCAATCATGATAGTAAGCTCACGAGATCTAAACATGGAGGCATATGAGGATAAGACAACCATCTAGCTACAGCTACGAACCCGTAGTCCAACGATGAACTACTCATGCATCACTCCGGAGGCAGGCATGGTGATGTAAAAGCCTCCGGTGATGATCTCCTCTCCGGCAGGGTGCCGGAAACAGCTTCAGAACCCCCTGATTTAGAGTTGATGGTGATGACAGTTGCGGAACTTTTCTGGGATTTTTTATCAGGTCTTTAGGGTTTTCCATCCCGGGGGGCTTAAATAGGCGAAAGGGCAAAGGCGGTGGAGCTCCAGGGGCCCCACACCTATAGGTGGCGCGGCCGGGGGGATCCGCACCACCCTATGATGTGCCCCCTGTTGCCCATCTTCGACTCCTCTTCAGTGTTCTGGATGCTTCCGGCGAAAATAGGAACTTCGGGATTTGTGGTGTCCAATTCCGAGAATGTTTGCAGAACAACTTTTCTGAAACAAAAAACAGCAGAAAACAGGGAACTGGCACTTGGCATCTTGTTCATAGGTTAGTCCCGAAAAATGTATAAAAATGCTATAAATAAGGGAGAAAACAAGTAGCAATTGGCAAATTATATCATGGAGCATCAGAAATTATAGATACGTTGGAGATGTATCAGGCCTGCCGCCGAAATCACCGGCGTTGTCGGTGACGAAGTCGAGGGAGCCGAATCTGTGGACAAGGCCACAGACCACGCGCTTGCCCGAACGAAGAAGAGGTCCCATCCGGATAGAAACCCCAGCCAGCGCCGCTGCTGGCCCCACGGTGGGCGCCAACTGTCATGGTGAGGAACTGACAGATTCCATAGGATGGCCTTAGTTTGGGGCCGATGGACACTTTGGGTATCCGGGGAGGGATTGCACGCCTAGCCGGCGCACTCACTACACTGCAAACACAACAATCTACACAGGTTCGGGGCCCACATGTGGAGGTAACACCCCTACTCCTGCCTATCTCTCAATATCAGTGGTAACCGAGTACAATGTGTTCCTCAAGCTCAAGGAGCTAGAGGAAGAAGAAACACTCTACTTCTTTCTCTCTAAGGGAACTAGCAGCAATTCTCTCTCGTATGTCGACTGGATCGTCCCTCGCGCAGGAGGGGTGTGGCCACCTTATATACTTGTGGCCACCAACTAGACGTACATGTTAGGTGACAATACATTGTGCCGTAGCGCACGCTCGCGTATTCTCGCTGACAGACGTCGAAAGTCGCCTCCATCGTGGCCGTTGCCATGTCCTGTCCCCCTTGTCAGAGACAGGACGTGGCCTAGCCCATACTCTGCACTACTCTATCGTACGCATACGCATCATCACGCCTAGTAAGTTGAACCGCACGCTCGTACTCTCCCTTAATCTTTGGGATTCCAACTGCTCCGTTGACCTCCCTCTAAGATAGAGAATATATTTGTCTACCCGGTTTCTCCAAGTGTAACTCGGACAACCCGGGGAAGGTTCATTTCTTCACTTGGCTCCTTGTTCTGCTTACCGAGATAGATACATCTCGGTAACCTTCCTACTCGATAATCACCCATCTCGGATAAGGGCATCTCGGTAAATAGTATCTTGGTACACAGTACCCCAGACACCGTTTCATACCAACCTTACCACTACTCGTGGGTAGGCCCCCGATAATCAGGCACGTTCTCACTCTGTCGCGTAAACCGTCGCGGATTTCCGTTAGTGACAGTTTAGAGTTCATCAGCAACGTTATTGAAATGTCCCAGACCGCGCGGAATTTGGTAGTGTTAGAGGCCCAACACTATCTACAAGAATAGAAGTGTGCGTAGACATCAGGATCCTTAGCTAATTTTTGTAAGTACTTAATAACGTTAGAGATGGTGCAATTATCAAAATCAAGTTTATTACCCTCAAACATGGTGGGAAAAATTTCTCCTAAAGCCATATTATCCTCAATCCCACTTTCAATAATTTTCTTGGTACAAATATGTTTAATCTCCGAACTTTTGGGACTCCTTCTACCTAAAGTCATGATCTCTCCAATCCCATTTGTTTTGACATAAACAATTTTATAAGAATTAGGATATACTTTGGTACTGAAAGTTTTCTCTTCCTCAAAGGGTTGGCTGGTATAAATTTTAACAGGCTCAGTTCTAGCAGTTTTTTCAGCAATTCCAGCTTATCTTTCTCTTCTACCACGAATTTGAGCTATCATTCTTATGTTATCATCTATTTGAACTTGTATATAATTTATGGGTTAAGTTTTTTGCCTCAAGAGGTGTAGTCCTAATTTTTTAATTTTATACATCACGAGAAAGACTTTCATCAACCATTTCATTGAAATATTTTTGTGTAGAGATAAATTATTTAAGCATGTTCTAAAGATCAGAGGTGGAGCTCCTAGGATTGTTGGAAGCATTTCCATAAGAATTCCCATATGAATTACCATTATTATTAGGATATGGCCTATAGTTGTTACCACCAAAGTTATTCTTATAAGCATCGTTGTTGAAATTGTTTCTAGTAATAAAATCCACCTCAATTTGATCATTCTCATTAGCAACCAAAGAGTTCAAGAGAACATTATTCGGATCTATTGGCATTTGTTTAGTTATCACAGAAGCAAGCATATCAATTTTATCACTCAATGAAGAGACATTCTTAACAGAAAATTTACTTTTTGCCTGTTGGAGCCCTTCCTGTGTGCCATTGGGAATAGTTTGTAACTGAGCCTAAGGTGAGATTCATGAAGGTTCCTCCCGCATCTGAAACCAATAAATTCCTTGAAGAAAAATTTCATCCTTGGATAACCATCCACGTAGTTAGTCCGTGTGTGGGACAATTCTTAACCATAGTTTTCGTTCTTTCTCAATCTTGATAAACATGTTTATTATAATATTGTCTAAATTTCATAATGTTACTCCTTAGTTGTATAATTTTTCCGGGTGGATAATACTTCTCAATAAAAGAACTTTGCATTTAGTCAAAGAATCAATGTTATTTTTAGGCAAAGACAATAACCATTCCTTAGCTCTTCATATTCAAGATAAAGGGAACAATCTCATTTTCACAATTTCACCATCTACCTCTTTATATTTTTGCATGTCACATAACTCAACAAAGTTATTTAAATGAGAGGAAGCACCTTCTCCAATACCATAAAATTGATCTTTCATGACAAGATTCAACAATGCAGGTTTAATTTCATAGGAGTCTGTTGTAGCAACAGTTGGAGTAATTGGTGTGCATATGAAATCATTATTATTGGTACTAGTAAATTCACAAAGCCTTGTATTATCATTGGTAGACATGATTGCAAGATAACACAATAAAAACAAGAAACAAGATGACTAATTTTTTTTGGGTTTTTGATAAAGAGAAAATAAGAACAAACAAAAGTAAACTAAGAAATAACAAAACAAACAAAAGAGAGTGGAAGTGTGAGGCTCCCATTGCAGAAAGGTAGAAATCCCTGGTAATGGCGCAAGAAAAAGTAATTGATGAGGACGTGATCACACACGCTCGTTCGGAGACGCCAAGCGGAAGGTATGATGCAGTCTAGAGTATGTTTTACCCTAGTAAAGAACCAGGGTTATTGAACTAGTAGGACTTAGTAGTCTTGAAGAAGGTTGCTTGATCAACGGAACCCGAAAAGTACTGGTGTGGAGTTAATGAAGCTTGGAACGTGCACATAAACACAAACTCTCTCTTGCACCCACTTTCCGAAAGGTTGTCAATCTTCCGGTCTTGGTAAAAACAGAAGAATTAACCATACAATGTCTTGGAAAATAATAAAAGTAAAAAATGGAACAACAAGGAAACAATGATGAAAAGTGCTTCAAAGAAGGTTTGCAATATAAGGAAAATGAGACTGGCGGCCATAAGTTCACTAGTGGCGTCTCTCCAAAGATGTAACATCCCAAGTATGAAAAACACCTTTAGAATGTTTGCCTTTTGTTAAATTATGTTTTGCATCATGGCATCTTAAGCTTGCATCTGTTTTCCATTTGTTTTCCCTTGTTTTCCACATGAATTTCAAACCAATTTTCAAATTCTGGTTCATACTTGTTCTGTTACAATGTTTCAAATGAAAATTACAAAACAAACCAATCATTTGTTTCCAATAAGCTTGAAATTAAAAACTTTTAAATTGCTTAAGTTTCAATTATTCAATTAATAACAAGTTCACTCAAATTCAATTAAATTTCCAAACAACAACTAATTTCAAATTTTGAAAAACAGAAAGTTGCACACTTGTGCTTTTGTGAGAATTAACCCATAAAAATTATCCCCAAATTTTTCTCTATCCCAAAACCTCTCTTTTTCTTCCCTTTCCATTTCTGCAACTGTTTAATTACAGATTAGCCCCTAAATTTCAAATTTGAATAACTTGTGCATTTCAAATCCAAATAAAATAAATAAAATATGTTTTCTGAACCAAATTTAATTCTCTACCTGTTTAAATCATTTTTTTTTCTGTTTTGAACATTTCAAATGTTTTCAAAATTCAAATTCAAACAACTCATTACAATTTGGTCAAATTCATAACTAATTCAAACTTAATTTAATGGCACATATAAAATATGTTTTCCATGCAAAATTGAACCACCTTTCCAAATATAAACTTTGTTTCCTGTTTTGAATAATTAAAATTGGGTAAATAATTTAAACCTTGTTTATATCATTTAATATTGCTAAATTCATAACTTGGTCAAATTAATTTCTTTTTGAACATATAAAATATGTTTTAAAACCAGAAAATTATAATCTTTTCCAATATGAATTTGATTTAATGTTTTGGACAAATAAAATTCAAATAATATTAATACTTGAATTAAATTCATTTAAATCTTGTTTAACTCATAATTAATTCATTATAAATCTTTTTTCAACAAATGAAACATGTATTCCACCTAAAATTTTGTGTAATTTCCAAATATGAACTTTGTTATCTATTTTGAACAATTAAAATTGGTGAAAACAACAAATGCTTGTGTAACTCATTTAAGAAGCCAAATTTCATAACTTAATAAATAAAATTCCAAACTTGGTAAACAATATATCAAATTGAATCTATTGTTGTTTTCTTCTTGTTTTCATCATCCATGCATCATGCTAATCAACTTTCACATGGTGTTTAGTTGTAGATCATCTAAACCAACCTTAATTCATGGGCTTCCATATGCAATCCAAATTGCACATAGGCCCATTTAATTATGTTACCATGTCAGCTATCTTATCCTTGATGCATCAATTAAATTGTCATGCATCATCCCATGATTGTGCATTATGCCATGTTATTGATTGTTTGTCTCTCTGCGTTGTTTGTTTGCTTCTTCTCGAATAGACGACGACGTTGAGACAGACGAGGTTTACGACACTACTTCTGAGGAGTTAGCCCAGTACCAGGCTACTGAGTTTGCAGACAAGTATTCACTCACATGAACCATTGTGTTCCCTTCCACACTGGATACCGATACTTTCCGTTGTCTATTCTGCTAGCCTTATGAATCGTTTCTTGTGTTCCGAACCTATCACATGTTATCCTTTAACCCTGATTGAGCCTCACCTCCACACCTATAACCCCGTTGCTTGTTGCCCGTGTCTTACTAGCATGCTTAGGGTTGTTGTGCTCGAGTCTGATGTCCGTTATTTCTTTTACCATATTTATTTATGTTCTGGGGCTCGATGTTTAAGCAACAATCATGTTAATGTTATGGGTAATAATAATTTGATGATAAGGCACCGGCAGGAGGCCCGGCGTGGTTTTGAGGCCTGCTAGTGTCGACCCTAATTAGGAAAAGGGTCTTGTCTACTGATCCATGATGAGCGCACTAACCGCATGTGTGAAGCGTGTATGGGCGCCCCCCTCAATTTGATTCGATTCGCATCTCGTCCAAATCGCCTCATTTAGTTCGGGTTTTCCATTTGCCGCATGCATATGCAGGTGCGAACCCGAGGCCAGGGTGGTAACTTTTGTAGTCGGCATTTAGGGAGACACGTTCTTAGAGTGCTATGAGGGTCCCCTTTTCTTCGTGGGGCTTGATTAGCCGTGCGCTCAACTGCACGGGGTTCTTTGGGCTTGATGCGAAGAAGAGTTGAGTTGTGTTGAGTGCCCCGCTTGGTGGAAGGGCCATTCCATCTGGCGGGTTATTCTTACGTGTATGGCCAAATTGGTGCATCCCTGCAGGGTTAAATCTTCTCGAGAAGCCGTGTTGTCCGCGGTTATGGATGACTTGGTGAAAGTGCTGGCTAACAAGTACTCAGACAACTTACACCTAACTATAATAACTTGACTAGTAACATAGATTACTTCCACCATAAGAATGATGTCACCTTAATCCAACTGTGTGGGTTATCCTCGGATTGCTTCTTTGGATAAGGGGCGAGATCCAGGATGGGTTTGTTTGGAGTTAGTTGGTAGTTGGTTCCGATACGCTATCTTATCTTCTTTTTGTTAGCCGGAAGTTGTAGCGTGTCTCTGTAGTTGGTTAGAGTAGCCGCTGCCGCATTTTTATATCACCTATTCTTCCGTTGAACCCAAAGCATCTGTGCTTGGTGTTGACGGGTACACTTTGGTATCTTGTGCGTCTTGCTTGCCAGTACTTGTCTGTACTGACCCCTTTGGGGCTATGGTTTCCGCAGACTACGTTTCCGAGGATCCCCATGGTGGCTACTACGTGGAGTATGACGAGGTTGCTGACGAGTAGATAGCGGACCCGGGCAGGATCCGAGACTTCGTGGATGGGCTCCGTTTTCCTTTCGTTTCCAGCCTCTTAGGCCTATTTGGATCTTGTCTATACTCGGACACTTTGGATGCTTCCGCTGTGATGTAATGATGAATTGTTGGGACATGTGTCCTATGGATGATTGTATTTGCTATCTCTGCTCCAGTGAGAGCTATTTGCAACTTATTTCCATCTTTTGTGTCTTAGAGATGTGTTGTGTTATCACTTGTTAAAAAGCCGTTGACGTACCATGTGTGAATGGTATGAAGTACGTCAATGGTAGTGTCCTGATTTCTATGGGATGGTTTGCGTAGACGATGAACAGTAGGGGTTGGTTGTCACACATACGTGTGTTGGCCTACTCGTAAGAGGTGCGGGTGTAGGTAGGCCCCGTAATCCAATCATCTGCTGTTCAACGGAACTGCGAGTATCCTCTAGAAGTCCGGGTGCGACAAATGGTATCATAGCCCGTCTGCCTGTAGGATCCCTTTTACTGGTCGCAGTTGAGTCTAGAAACTATTTTGTAGCTATATAGGAAAAATGAAACGTGAGAGTAGGAATTTTGTTCTTTTATTTCTTTCCCCACCCACCCTCCCTTTTCTGGTAAGGAAGTGCAACGTTGTTTTCTCTTCTCATCTAAACTTTCAAGTTAGGATTTCACGTATCCTGGTTTCTCTAGGATGGTTATATCTACTAGACCATAGGAATGGAGGTGGTTGTGACATGATTTATCATGTTGCCTACTCACGATTGAGAACGGAGGCGTGTAAGCCCCGGAAGCAGATCCTCTATTCCTTAAGCAGTAGATATTGATCCTTTAGAAGCCCGGATGGGTTTTTCCGTAGTACCTCAGGAGTGTTTTGGTCTCGTGTTTCCCGAATGTTGCTTCGATATCCTGTTCTTCTCAACATCCTTTTCGTCCGTTGAAACCTTGTTGTTGCTTGCCACTTCAGTTCTTCTACCGACGTCTAATCAAAGTTTCCCCGATCACCTGCAGATGGATATCAGGTTCTACCCGCAGGTGGTTTGTATGACTCGTTGCGAGAGCACTGCCGGTTATCCGGAGATGCTGAGAGACATAGTCACTTTTCTGGGGTTCCATTGGGCACCAGAGTACCAGGTCTACGAGCAGCAGCGAGAGTTTGAGCAGACCTACTACCAGGCTATCGTCTACATTCTGTCAGATGATGGCATGAGCGTAGTTCACCGCTACGAGGCAGTGGGTTCCACAGTGGATATGGCCGTGCAGCAGGCAGCTTATGTGAGTCTCACCGTTCTTCGTGCTGACTACTGGGGATTTGACGATTCTATCTATCGCCACATCCCCCGTGGTTACATCACTTCGGAGGGAGCTCACTTCACTCTCTACGACAACTTGGATGTTTATGAGCATGATAACTCCAGGCTGCACACCACCGCTCAGTTTGTGAGGCACAGTGACGCAGTTGCCCGCACACTATCTCAGGAGTTGGCTTCAGTCAGAGAGCAGCTCTACCTTGCTTTGACTCGTCTGGCGACTTACACCACAAACTTTGTTGGAGACAAGCGCTTTGCACGTTTCGATCAGCCAGTTGGTCGTCGTCTGCCAGATGCTGGAGGTTATGAGCCGATCAGAGGTCCACTCCTTAACCTTGGTGCTGGTTACACTGGGATTCCACGCTTTGGAGCACAGTGAGTCGACGCTATGTACTTAACTACACCTAGAGTCGCTCTCAGAGCACGTCCGATCTACGTGGATCGTCGTTCTACCTACTTTCATGGGCGTCCTCCTCACCGTACCTCTCGCCGTACTCCTAGCCGCCGTCCTGCGTGATGAGCATGGGAGTACCGATGTATCCATTCTTAGCTATGTTTAGTTATCCTTTGGCATTCGAACCATTTATGGTGTGTTGGATATTCTGATGTATTTGAACATGTGATGATGTACCTGTTGGTTATCTATTCATGCGTCGGAATAATCTCTCTTTCGGTTGCCAAGTCTATCCTTTTCTGTTGTTGTGCTAAAATGCATTTCTATTCAGGATGCCGCCAACAAGGAACAGCCCGCCTGAACCACCGCCAATCGCGGAACTGTTGACTCAGATGACCCAAGTCATGACGCAGATGGCCCAGTTTCAGGCTAATCAGCACATCAACCAGACCGCTCCACGGGTCAGCATCAAGGACTTTCTCAGTCTGGGCCCAAGAGCTTTCGTGGCCACACGCGAGCCTCTGGACGCTAATGACTGGATCCGTGAGATAGCCAAGGCTCTGGAGATTGCACATGTAGCTGAAGAAGACAAGGTCAAGTATGCCTCCTATCTGCTGAAGGGTTAGGCAGCTTCATGGTGGGAAAACTTCCAGGCCATGAGAACTGGGATGCCAATCACGTGGGATTGTTTCAAGGAAGCCTTCCTGAAGCACCACATTCTTGATGGTCTCATGGAATGGATGCGTGAAGAGTTTTGCTCTCTCAAGCAAGGAAAGTTGGACGTCATCGGCTATCAGAGTGAGTTCAATCGCCTCGCTCGTTACGCTGGTGATGAGGTGTCCACTGAAGCTAAAAAGATGGCAAGGTTCCGCAGAGGTTTTAACCCGGAACTCAAGTATGCCCTCACCAATGTCAAGGCCAACAGCTTCAAGGATCTCGTTAACACCACGCTCAATGAAGAAAATGGGCGCAAGGCGTTCGAGGAGTCTCGCAAGCACTCGCGTGAGGGTGGTTCCTCCTCCAGCATGACCACCCCTCCGCAGAAGCGCCGCATCTGGGTGCCAAATGGTGCTGTCACTCGGGCTCCATATGCCCAAGCTTCTCCAGGCTTCGCTCCCCGCCCACCCAACCCTGCTCAGCTGAATGATCCAAGGGCTTCGATGGGGCAGCCAAGGCCAGGGCCTCCTCGTGTCGTCACTTGCTACAAGTGCAAGCAGGCGGGACACTACGCCGACAAGTGCACGCAGAGGCAGCTACCTCCACCACCACCTCGTTCTAACACAAACCAGGCAATGGTGCACGCTCCTGAAGGGAATATGCCCGAGAGGCAATAATAAAATGGTTATTATCTTATTCCTTGTTTATGATGAATGTTTATTTCTCATGCTAGAATTGTATTAACCGGAAACGTTGATACATGTGTGCTTAATAAACAAACAATGGTTCCTAGTAAAGCCTCTCTTTTAACTAGCTCGTTGATTAATAGATGATCAAGGTTTCCTCATCATGAACATTGGATGTTGTTAATAACGGGATCATATCATTAGAAGAATGATGTGATGAACATATACCCAAAGAGAATATAGCAATGCGATCAAGTCATTTAGTTTACATTGTTATATCAAACACACGAAGTAACTTATTCCTTATACCATGAGATCATGTCAATCACTGATACCGGAAGAGTGCTTTGATGGCATCAAACGTCACACCGTAACAGGGTGACTATAAAGGTGTCGTTGAGTATTCGGAAAGTATTAGTTGAGGATCATGGATCAAGAGTGGGATTTGTCCATCCAAATGACGGAGAGATATACTCTGGGCCCTCTCGGTGATATCACATCGAAACCGCTTGCAAGCACGTGATATGATCACAAGGATGTTATATCACGGGAACGAGAAAAGAGTACTTGTCGGTAACGAGATTGAACAAGGTATGGTTGATACCAATGATCGAATCTCGGACAAGTAAAATATCGCGAGACAAAGGGAATAGTTCACGACGTTGTTGGTTCACACGATCACGAGAGTCATCGTTGAATATATAGGAGTCATCACGGATCTCCAGATCCCGCTGTTGATTATTGATCGGAGAGGAGTCTCGATCATGTCTATCTTATTCGCGAACCGTAGGGTGACACACTTAAGGTTCGATGACGCATTTGAGAGGATACGGAATATCGAAGAAAAGTTTGGACAGCACCGAAATTGTTTCGGGGAATATTGAAATAGTCACCGAAATTGTTTCGAGTAATTTTGAAATAGTTCAAGGGGATTCTTATCAAATTGTTGTTAATAGATTTAACAACTAACTCAAGGGGTTATATGTTAATGTTTGTTAATGGAATTAACAAATATTAAAATAAAGAAATAAAATTGTTTTATTTATTTATTAAAGAAAACCCTTGGGATTTTGAGTGGGAATTAATGGAAGAATGAGTGGGTTGAGTGGAGACTCCACTCACATGATGAGGGAGAGGTGGAGGCAGCCAAAAATTCGTGGCTTCCATCCCCTCCTATAAAAGGAGGGGTGAGAGCTCCCTCTCCCCCACACACACACTTTGCCACTTCCTTTTCCCTCCACCCGCTGCTCCATTTCATGGTCTCCGGCTTGGCGAAGCCCTGACCGTGGGATTCTTCACCACCACCACGTCGTCGTGCTGCTGGAGTTCCGAGGGATCCTCTACTTCCGCGCCCCGCTGGAACGAGGGAACGGAGGTCGTCATCAACCGTACGTGTGACCGATCACGGATGCACCGCCGGATTGCGGTGCCCATCTTCTCGCTATCAGGATCGGTGTGAGTACAACTACGCCAACAACGAGACTTGATCTCGTACCACTTTGAGTCTTCGAGGGTATGTGTTCTCCTTAACCCTCTTGTTGCCCGTTGCACTTCGTCTCCTAGATTAGATCTTGGCCTTTCGGGTGTCTCTCGCGTAGGAAAATTTTGGTTTTCTATGCTACGTTCCCCTTCAGTGGTATCAGAGCCGGATCTATGCGTAGATGTTTTGTACGGGTAGAACACATAGGTGTATCTGGGCGTTGATGATCATGTTATTACCTCCTTGATTATTTTATGATCTTAGTGGCATAGTGGGATGAAGCGGCCCGGACTAACCTTACATGTCCACGTACATGAGACTTGTTCCACAACTGACATGCAACTTGTATTGCATAAGTGGCTTGCGGGTGTCTGTTTCTCCTACTATAGTTAAGATCTAATCTATGAAAGGTTGTTAAAAATGTGTTTATCAACGTTGTGGTTGATGTTCGTAGGTATGAACGGTTCTATCCTTGAAAGCCCTAAGCCACGTAAAATATGGAAAAATAAATTAGAAGCGTCTAACTAGTTTTTGCTGGGCATGTGATGTGACATGGTCAATATTACAAATTTGATTATGAGATGATCTATTTTGTAAATTATTGATATACCGGAAGGTATCCATATGATTGTCTTCTTATTGATGGATAATCAAGATTGGGGTGCCATGGTACTTGGTACCACGCCGGTGGAATGATTGAGATCATACCATAATGCACATGACGGAGATCAAGTGCAAGGAGGACCATATCATATCACGTTATCCTTACATGTGATGTTTGTGATGTTAATCCTTTTATGCATCTTGTTTTGCTTAGATAACGATGGTAGCATTATAAGATGATCCCTCTCACTTAATATCAAGATAATAATGTGTTCTTCCTTAAGTATGCACCGTTAAGAAAGTTCGTCGTTTTCGAGACACCACGTGATGATCGGGTGTGATAGACTCAACGTTCGCATACAACGGGTGTTTTCAAGCCTAGCATGTACAGACATGGCCTTGAAACACACGCAATACTACGGTTCTACTTGGTGAGCCTAGCATGTACAGACATGGCCTCGGAACACGTAACCGAAAGGTAAAGCATGAGTCATATGGATGATATGATGAACATGTCGATGTTCGCCTTTGAAACTACATCATCTCACGTGATGATCGGTTTTGGTGTAGTGAATTTGGTTCGTGTAATCACTAAAGACGACTAAGAGGGATGTTGTTTTTGAGTGGGAGTTCATGGTTTAATTTTTGAATTAACTTGAACTTATTTATCATGAACAACCAATCAAAGTGAATTTGCACAAATTGTAGTATTCATTGGCATCTATAATTACCTTACACTTAGATTGTTAATTGAGATATAACTGTTATGATCTGGTAAATACCATTTAAGATTGGTACCGTATTAGTGAAATTTAAAATTGAGTCCTATTGTAGATTTTTGGTATTTCCTACCTAGCTCCATATGGTTAATTATTGATTGATCTAGAGAGCAACCAATTCCTACTTAGAATCCAAAGTCATGGTTGCTTCTGTATTACTTTATCTTCAAAAGAATGTTTTGTTGATCAAAGTGATTTAGGAACCGAAAAGAATTGTTTTCAGAAACAATCAAGTGAAAGATATATTGATATCTAGAAACTTATTTGTGGCAACATGGCTGAGTATAATTTAGCGTGACAATGTTTCCTTATATTCTCTGAATATATGCAAATTTAGCGTGACAATGTTTGCTTATATTATCTGAATATATGCAATGATTGAAGACGCTAGGCGTTTGAATATTCCAAGAAGTTGGGCGCTAAAAAATATCCTCTAAATTCTTTCTTTCGAGCTATAGTAGCTTAATCATAAAATTGTTATGATGGGATGGATTAGAAGTATGGGTAAAGTAGTTTACCTTACTTGGAAATTGCTAAGAGTGGAATCTAGAAGAATGCTATTAATATGGTGATATTAGTAGAACAATCAAACTCAAAGTGTGACTCAATGGGTGATAGTATATGACTAACACGCCAAAGAAAATGAGCTAGTACGGCTAGCATTGTTTGATGTTGAATGATTCTTCTATAAAGGAAAGGGAATATTGAAAATAGAATTACAAAAAGATATATGGCAGAAAAAGAAGATAACTGGAAAGTCCAGCTCAGAAGTATATGCTTGATATACAAGTTATAGATGTATTACTAGTTAACAAAGTATTTTTGGGTATTTTGATACCACATTGGTTGGTATGAAGTTTCATACAAAGCAACGCAATGGAAGAAATACAAGGGCCTAAAAGGAACTAGTAATAGATGTGAAATCGATTATGACAAGAACATAAATAAAGTGTTATTGTGTTCATTGTCGTATCGAACCAAACAGTCAAGATTTATTTAAAGAACTTAATAATTTGTTATTTTGTTCTATTCTTTTGTGAGAACAAATGAGATTGTTCAAACTATGACCATATTCCATAATTGATGGATATGTTAATATAAATCATGTTGGTAAAGTAAACATCTATAAGACTAAATGCTAAACGTTGCAAGACGTTGAAGAGTTTCAATTAAATTGTGTCACCACCATTTTAGTTCATATCGGAAAGGAAAACATGAAGGAACTCCATATTGATGGACTTTTGGAGTCATTTTATTTTGAATAAATTGACGCTTGTGAGACCTCTTCCAAAAGATGACTAGAATTCCGTTCATAGGCCAAAGTAGAATGGACGACTAATTTAGTGGAGATTATACATATTGATGTATATAGTCCATTATGTGTAGTCATGTATGGTGGATTAATTTTTCCTTCATAAAATTCTCTCGACGACTTGAGTAGATATGTGAGTATATCTATTTAAAGGGAACGGAGTTTGACATTTTGAATTGGTTCAAAAGGTTGTTAATATGAAGTTAAAATCAATGTAAAAAGATAATCAAGTATTTATGATTGGATCATAAAGAATAAATTTTGAGTTACAAGTTTAGCAAAACATCTGAGAAGTTGCAGAATTGTTCTACAACTTATATTACTCGAATTACCCCACATTAGTTTGGAGTGTTCGAGAGACAAAAATCAAACCTTGTTTGACATGGTAAGATTAATAAAATTGCCATTATAATTTTGTAGTTTATACATTAGTGACAACCGTTTTTCCACTGAAAAGAGCACCATCATGATCCGCTGAAATTGACAACATATAAGATATGGTTTGGGTAGTGAGCCGAATTGTCACTTTCTTAAGTTTTTGTATGCATAGCATGTGTAAAATGTTTACGACCAAAATAGGATAAATATATGTTTATAAGGTTATCCTAAATAAAACATTGGGTATTTCTCCTATAACCAAACCAAAAGACAAATGTTGTTTGTCAGAAAGTGTTGATTTCTCGAGAAAGTAGTTCTTGCGAAACAAGTGAGTGGGAGCACAGTACAAACTCAACGAGGTTAGAGAATCTTCGTTATCATGTCAAGAGTAGCGCAGCACTGGAAGTTGTTCTGGGGTTTACTATTTTGACTAAGTAGAAGACACTACAAATGTTGTAGATACTTCAAATGAGTTTGCGAGCTATACCAGAAAAGTCCAAAAACTTTGTACTTAGAACAACTTGTGGTTTAAGTGTAAAGTGTTGTTTTGACAACAAAAGGACCTGGACCTTATAAAGGAAGCAAATGATGGGCCCTGACTTCGTAAAATTGACTATGAGTCATTATATCCGCCATAGTATCCTTGTATGAATATCAAGTATGTGACTTGGTCGTCCTTTCAATAGGCATGATGCCTAACGATAGCAAAAGGGTCTATATAGCGACAAAGACATGGATACTTATCGAAAAGTTGTTTTCGACGAAGTTCAAAGAGTTGACTACTACAAGATTTCGATCTTCCGTAGTAATGCTTTAGTCTTTGCGGATAGTTCTAGCAAAAAGTTACATATTATGATATGGCAGTTGAATAACAAAACCAACTCTCCTCTCGAGGCAGTTTGATCAAGGATGTGTACTTGACACAGTCTGAGAGTTTAGTAAAATTCAAAAGGTTGCTATAAAGGTATGCACACTTCAATGGTTGAAGTGAGCATAACGAAGTTGAAATCTTTACCTTAATGAAGTTATCAAAAGAGTTTGATTCCATCATGAATGATAAAGATGCTTGTAGAGTTACAAGAAATTAAGTGGGAGCGCTATGACATATTTCCAATACTTTATGTAGATGACATATGGTTGATTGGAAAATATGTATTTTAAATTAACACGGTTAATATTTTCGATTTCATATTGATGAAAGGCTTAGAAGATATTGGGCATCGATATCTATAAAAGATGGATTGACGCACCTGATATGATTGGAGCCAAATTACATAGATGAAATATTGAAGTAAGTCAATATGAAAATGGCAAGAAGGAGTTCTTGTCACATGGAAAATAATTGAGCAAGATTCATGTGTTTTGACACATGATGAGCATCATTGAAATTGAGATTTCTAAGTAATGTTTCCATGCTATGTACACAACCAGATGAGTCCTATACTATAAATGTTATAGTAGGATAATTCATATGATGATTAGACAACAGTGGGAGAGATCCTTGTGTCATTTTAGAAATGCTAAGGATATGTTTTCCTGTATAGTAATGACAAAATATTAGTTGTAATATGTTACACTAATAGTATTGTCATTTATTCAAGTAATTTTATCTCAATTAAAATATGTGATGAAGGGTAGCACAATAGGATGGAAGAAAGTTCCATGCTGGATTTGAAAGAGTTTCAAAATTAAAATATTGTGACAGATACTACAACAAAGGCTAAAGTATATCGTTGTGTTGACAACTGATAATAAGCGTATTTTGTGTCAAGGAGTTCTTTATTGAACTTGGTGAATTTCCAAGAATGCTGAAACTATGAAGCTACATTTTCACAATGTTAGTAACATCAGTTTAAGCTGAGGAATTAAGGTATCACCGGAACTTGGTGAATTTCCAAGATTGCTAAACACTATGAAGCTACATTTTCACAATGTTGGTGACAATGGTTTAAGCCGAGGAATTAAGGTTTCACCGATTGACCATATATATGCAAAGCCATCTCATTAGAGAATGAGTGATGTGTGTAGAAGCAAAGAACATGCAAATACAATAGGACCTGAACAGTTCAGATCTTTTTGATAATGTTTACCACATGCGAAGCATGGTAATAACACTGGTACGCCATATGTGTTAAGTGCTTACAGACTAGATTATTGACTCTAGTGCAAGTGGGAGACTGAAGGGAATATGCCCGAGAGGCAATAATAAAATGGTTATTATCTTATTCCTTGTTTATGATGAATGTTTATTTCTCATGCTAGAATTGTATTAACCGGAAACGTTGATACATGTGTGCTTAATAAACAAACAATGGTTCCTAGTAAAGCCTCTCTTTTAACTAGCTCGTTGATTAATAGATGATCAAGGTTTCCTGATCATGAACATTGGATGTTGTTAATAACGGGATCATATCATTAGAAGAATGATGTGATGAACATATACCCAAAGAGAATATAGCAATGCGATCAAGTCATTTAGTTTACATTGTTATATCAAACACACGAAGTAACTTATTCCTTATACCATGAGATCATGTCAATCACTGATACCGGAAGAGTGCTTTGATGGCATCAAACGTCACACCGTAACAGGGTGACTATAAAGGTGTCGTTGAGTATTCGGAAAGTATTAGTTGAGGATCATGGATCAAGAGTGGGATTTGTCCATCCAAATGACGGAGAGATATACTCTGGGCCCTCTCGGTGATATCACATCGAAACCGCTTGCAAGCACGTGATATGATCACAAGGATATTATATCACGGGAACGAGAAAAGAGTACTTGTCGGTAACGAGATTGAACAAGGTATGGTTGATACCAATGATCGAATCTCGGACAAGTAAAATATCGCGAGACAAAGGGAATAGTTCACGACGTTGTTGGTTCACACGATCACGAGAGTCATCGTTGAATATATAGGAGTCATCACGGATCTCCAGATCCCGCTGTTGATTATTGATCGGAGAGGAGTCTCGATCATGTCTATCTTATTCGCGAACCGTAGGGTGACACACTTAAGGTTCGATGACGCATTTGAGAGGATACGGAATATCGAAGAAAAGTTTGGACAGCACCGAAATTGTTTCGGGGAATATTGAAATAGTCACCGAAATTGTTTCGAGTAATTTTGAAATAGTTCAAGGGGATTCTTATCAAATGGTTGTTAATAGATTTAACAACTAACTCAAGGGGTTATATGTTAATGTTTGTTAATGGAATTAACAAATATTAAAATAAAGAAATAAAATTGTTTTATTTATTTATTAAAGAAAACCCTTGGGATTTTGAGTGGGAATTAATGGAAGAATGAGTGGGTTGAGTGGAGACTCCACTCACATGATGAGGGAGAGGTGGAGGCAGCCAAAAATTCGTGGCTTCCATCCCCTCCTATAAAAGGAGGGGTGAGAGCTCCCTCTCCCCCACACACACACTTTGCCACTTCCTTTTCCCTCCACCCGCTGCTCCATTTCATGGTCTCCGGCTTGGCGAAGCCCTGACCGTGGGATTCTTCACCACCACCACGTCGTCGTGCTGCTGGAGTTCCGAGGGATCCTCTACTTCCGCGCCCCGCTGGAACGAGGGAACGGAGGTCGTCATCAACCGTACGTGTGACCGATCACGGATGCACCGCCGGATTGCGGTGCCCATCTTCTCGCTATCAGGATCGGTGTGAGTACAACTACGCCAACAACGAGACTTGATCTCGTACCACTTTGAGTCTTCGAGGGTATGTGTTCTCCTTAACCCTCTTGTTGCCCGTTGCACTTCGTCTCCTAGATTAGATCTTGGCCTTTCGGGTGTCTCTCGCGTAGGAAATTTTTTGTTTTCTATGCTACGTTCCCCTTCAGCTCCCCCGCCTAAGGCCTTCAACTCCAACAACAGGCCTGTCGGGAGGACCGCAAGGGTGAATCATGTCAAGATCAACAAAGCTGAGGAAGCTCCTGACGTCGTTCTCGGTATATTCCCCGTAAACTTTATTCTAGCTAAGGTGTTGTTTGATCCGGAGCATCACATTCTTTTGTGTCAAAGACTTTTGCCGCAACAAACAACCTAATTGTGGTTCCACTAAGCAATCAAATCACTGTTCACTCCCCGGGATCTCAAATGTTGACTTCCAAGATAAGTAAGGACAATCAAATCCTAATTGGAGGCCGCATATTCCTTGCTTCTCTCATGTTGCTGGGAAATTCTGACATTGATGTCATTCTTGGTATGGATTGGCTGAAGGCCAATAAAAATAGAATTGACTGTGCTCAAAAGTCAATAACTCTGTTCCACCCTTCTGGCCAGATAATCTATTCTCCAAATGAATCAAGTTCCATTCAGCTATGCACCCTCGATGCAAAACCTCTACCTTCACTTGAAAATGTTCCGGTGGTTTGCGAATTCCCTGACGTCTTTCCAGAAGAGTTGCCAGGGATGCCTCCGGACAGAGCAGTTGAGTTCGTGATCGAACTTGAACCAGGTACTGCTCCAATCTCTAAGCATCCTTACAAGATAGGAACTCCCGAGCTGAAATTGTTGAAGGAACAAATTGATATGTACATGGAGAAAGGTTACATTCAACCTAGTTCCTCGGCTTGGGGTTGCCCAACTCTGTTCGTTGCGAAGAAGGATCACACAAAGAGACTCGTTGTTGACTATCGTCCTCTTAACGAGAAAACCATCAAAAACAAGTATCCAATTCCTCGTATCGATGATCTTTTTGATCAACTTACTGGAGCCTCAATATTCTCTAAGTTGGACTTGAGGATGGGTTACCATCAAATAAAGATCAGAAAAGAGGATATTCCAAAGACATCCTTCACCACTCGCTACGGTCTATATGAATTCACCGTCATGTCCTTTGGTCTCACCAATGCACCGGCGACCTTCTCTCGACTCCTGAATTCTGTCTTCCATGAATACCTCGACAAGTTCGTTGTGGTATATCTTGATGACATTCTTGTCTACTCAAAATCCGAGGAAGAGCATGAAGAACATCTTCGTCTAACTCTCATGAAGCTTCGCGAGCATCGTCTTTATGCCAAGTTCTCCAAATGTGAGTTATGGATTTCAGAAGTTGCTTATCTTGGTCATATCATCTCTTCCAAGGGCATAGCCATTGATCCAGAAAAGGTTAAGGCAATTGTTGATTGGAAACCTCCTAAGACGGTGAAGCAAGTAAGAAGTTTTCTTGGCTTGGCTAGCTATTGCCGTCATTTCGTCCAAAACTTCTCCAAGATTTCCAAACCTCTCACTGAACTCACAAAGAAGGACAAGAAGTTCGTTTGGTCTCCACAATGTGATGAGAGTTTCAATCTCCTGAAGACTAAACTCACTTCTACACCAGTTCTGGTTGGCCCAGATCCTACCAAACCTTTCCAAATATTCTGTGATGCTTCTCTCCAAGGTCTAGGTGCAGTTCTTATGCAAGAACGTCAAGTTGTGGCTTATGCTTCACGTCAGTTGAACGCACATGAGCTCAATTATCCCACTCATGACCTTGAACTTGCAGCAGTTGTGTTTGCCCTCAAGAAATGGAGACAATACTTGTTGGGTAATCGCACTGAAATCTTTTCCGATCATAAGAGTCTGAAATACATCTTCACTCAACCTGATCTAAACCTCAGGCAAAAAAGATGGATTGAAAAGATTAAAGACTTTGATCTTACCATTTCTTACACTTCAGGCAAGGCTAATGTTATGGCCGATGCTCTCAGTCGCAAGTCGTATTGCAATAATCTCATGATCATGGAAAGCCAACCTCCTCTTCATGAAGAATTCCAGAAGCTCAACCTTGGTCTTGTTCCTCAAGGCTATCTTGCAAACTTGACAGCCAGTCCAACTCTCGAGGACAAGATTCGTTCTGAACAACTTCGTGATGCTGAAATCAAGAAGATGGTAGAGCACATCAAACAAGGCAAGGAGAAATTTAAGTCCTTCTCAATTGATGACAAGGGAACTGTGTTCTTCGAAGGACGCATTGCAGTTCCTCAAGTTTAAACTCTCAAAGATGACATTCTCAAGGAGGCTCATGAAACTCCTCTATCCATACACCCTGGAAGTACAAAGATGTACTCCTCTTCATGAAGAATTCCAGAAGCTCAACCTTGGTCTTGTTCCTCAAGGCTATCTTGCAAACTTGACAGCCAGTCCAACTCTCGAGGACAAGATTCGTTCTGAACAACTTCGTGATGCTGAAATCAAGAAGATGGTAGAGCACATCAAACAAGGCAAGGAGAAATTTAAGTCCTTCTCAATTGATGACAAGGGAACTGTGTTCTTCGAAGGACGCATTGCAGTTCCTCAAGTTTAAACTCTCAAAGATGACATTCTCAAGGAGGCTCATGAAACTCCTCTATCCATACACCCTGGAAGTACAAAGATGTACCAGGATCTCAAGACACTGTATTGGTGGCCTAGCATGAAACATGAAATTGCTCAATACGTTTCTGAATGCGACGTTTGTCAACGTGTTAAGGCAGTTCATCAGAAAACAACCGGTCTTCTCCAACCTCTGAAAATCCCTGAGTGGAAGTGGGATATGATTGAAATGGACTTCGTCACTGGTTTTCCAAAGTCCAAGAGGGGCAACGATGCAATCTTCGTTGTCATTGATCGTCTCACTAAAGTAGCTCACTTCTTTCCTGTCAAAGAGACAATCTCAGCTAGTCAGTTAGCAGAGCTCTACACAGCAAAGATTGTTCCTCTTCATGGTGTTCCATTGGAAATAAGCTCAGACGGTGGAAGCATCTTCACTTCTCATTTCTGGAAAAGCTTTCAAGAAGCTTTGGGCACCAAACTTCTGTTCAGCACAGCTTATCATCCTCAGTCTCAAGGGCAAGTCGCAAGAGTCAATCAGATTCTCGAGGATATGCTCAGAGCATGTGGTATCTCCTTTGGCATGAAATGGGAGGAATGTCTTCCATATGCTGAATTCTCCTACAACAACAGCTTCCAGGCAAGCCTAGGCATGGCACCATTTGAGGCTCTCTATGGCCGCAGATGCAGGAGTCCAATCAATTGGTCTGGAGCTGGTGAACGTTCACTCTTAGGCCCTAACATTGTTAAGGAAGCCGAAGAGAAAGTTCGCATCATTCGTGACAATCTCAAGATTGCTCAGTCTCTTCAGAAAAGCTACTATGACAGCAAGCACAGGAATATGATCTATGCACCTGGTGACAAAGCATATCTCCGTGTAACTCCCCTCAGAGGCACTCATCGTTTTGGTGTCAAAGGAAAGCTTGCACCAAGATACATTGGTCCTTTCAACATTCTCTCAAGGCGTGCAGAAAATGCTTATCGTCTTGAACTTCCAGAAAAGCTATCCAAGGTGCACGATGTGTTTCACGTGTCACAGCTCAAGAGGTGTTTCAAAGATCCAGATCGTGCAGTTGATCATGATTCCATTGAACTGCAAGAAGATCTATCTTATGAAGAGCATCATGTTCGCATTCTCGATGAGACCGAGCGTAAAACTCGCAACAAGAGCACCAAGTTCTTAAAGGTCCAGTGGTCTCATCATTCCGATAAAGAGGCAACGTGGGAGACCGAAGAGGATCTTCGCAAGAAGTATCCGGACCTTTTCTCTTCTCAGTAGGAATCTCGGGGCGCGATTCCTTCAAGGGGGGGCGTTTTGTAACATCCCAAGTATGAAAAACACCTTTAGAATGTTTGCCTTTTGTTAAATTATGTTTTGCATCATGGCATCTTAAGCTTGCATCTGTTTTCCATTTGTTTTCCCTTGTTTTCCATATGAATTTCAAACCAATTTTCAAATTCTTGTTCATATTTGTTCTGTTACAATGTTTCAAATGAAAATTACAAAACAAACCAATCATTTGTTTCCAATAAGATTGAAATTAAAAACTTTTAAATTGCTTAAGTTTCAATTATTCAATTAATAACAAGTTCACTCAAATTCAATTAAATTTCCAAACAGCAACTAATTTCAAATTTTTGAAAAACAGAAAGTTGCACACTTGTGCTTTTGTGAGAATTAACCCATAAAAATTATCCCCAAATTTTTCTCTATCCCAAAACCTCTCTTTTTCTTCCCTTTCCATTTCTGCAACTGTTTAATTACAGATTAGCCCCCAAATTTCAAATTTGAATAACTTGTGCATTTCAAATCCAAATAAAATAAATAAAATATGTTTTCTGAACCAAATTTAATTCTCTACCTGTTTAAATCATTTGTTTTCTGTTTTGAACATTTCAAATGTTTTCAAAATTCAAATTCAAACAACTCATTTCAAATTTGGTCAAATTCATAACTAATTCAAACTTAATTTAAATGGCACATATAAAATATGTTTTCCACGCAAAATTGAACCACCTTTCCAAATATAAACTTTGTTTCCTGTTTTGAATAATTAAAATTGGGTAAATAATTTAATATTGCTAAATTCATAACTTGGTCAAATTAATTTCTTTTTGAACATATAAAATATGTTTTCACACCAGAAAATTATAATCTTTTCAAATATGAATTTGATTTAATGTTTTGGACAAATAAAATTCAAATAATATTAATACTTGAATTAAATTCATTTAAATCTTGTTTAAGTCATAATTAATTCATTATAAATCCTTTTTCAACAAATGAAACATGTATTCCACCTAAAATTTTGTGTACTTTCCAAATATGAACTTTGTTATCTATTTTGAACAATTAAAATTGGTGAAAACAACAAATGCTTGTGTAACTCATTTAAGAAGCCAAATTTCATAACTTAATAAATAAAATTCCAAACTTGGTAAACAATATATCAAATTGAATCTATTGTTGTTTTCTTCTTGTTTTCATCATCCATGCATCATGCTAATCAACTTTCACATGGTGTTTAGTTGTAGATCATCTAAACCAACCTTAATTCATGGGCTTCCATATGCAATCCAAATTGCATATAGGCCCATTTAATTATGTTACCATGTCAGCTATCTTATCCTTGATGCATCAATTAAATTGTCATGCATCATCCCATGATTGTGCATTATGCCATGTTATTGATTGTTTGTCTCTCTGCGTTGTTTGTTTGCTTCTTCTCGAATAGACGACTACGTTGAGACAGACGAGGTTTACGACACTACTTCTGAGGAGTTAGCCCAGTACCAGGCTACTGAGTTTGCAGGCAAGTATTCACTCACATGAACCATTGTGTTCGCTTCTACACTGGATACCGATACTTTCCGTTGTCTATTCTGCTAGCCTTATGAATCGTTGCTTGTGTTCCGAACCTATCACATGTTATCCTTTAACCCTGATTGAGCCTCACCTCCACACCTATAACCCCGTTGCTTGTTGCCCGTGTCTTACTAGCATGCTTAGGGTTGTTGTGCTCGAGTCTGATGTCCGTTATTTCTTTTACCATATTTATTTATGTTCTGGGGCTCGATGTTTAAGCAACAATCATGTTAATGTTATGGGTAATAATAATTTGATGATAAGGCACCGGCAGGAGGCCCAGCGTGGTTTTGAGGCCTGCTAGTGTCGACCCTAATTAGGAAAAGGGTCTTGTCTACTGATCCATGATGAGCGCACTAACCGCATGTGTGAAGCGTGTATGGGCGCCCCCCCTCAATTTGATTCGATTCGCATCTCGTCCAAATCGCCTCATTTAGTTCGGGTTTTCCATTTGCCGCATGCATATGCAGGTGCGAACCCGAGGCCAGGGTGGTAACTTTTGTAGTCGGCATTTAGGGAGACACGTTCTTAGAGTGCTATGAGGGTTCCCTTTTCTTCGTGGGGCTTGATTAGCCGTGCGCTCAACTTCACGGGGTTCTTTGGGCTTGATGCGAAGAAGAGTTGAGTTGTGTTGAGTGCCCCGCTTGGTGGAAGGGCCATTCCATCTGGCGGGTTATTCTTATGTGTATGGACAAATTGGTGCATCCCTGCAGGGTTAAATCTTCTCGAGAAGCCGTGTTGTCCGCGGTTATGGATGACTTGGTGAAAGTGCTGGCTAACAAGTACTCAGACAACTTACACCTAACTATAATAACTTGACTAGTAACATAGATTACTTCCACCATAAGAATGATGTCACCTTAATCCAACTGTGTGGGTTATCCTCGGATTGCTTCTTTGGATAAGGGGCGAGATCCAGGATGGGTTTGTTTGGAGTTAGTTGGTAGTTGGTTCCGATACGCTATCTTATCTTCTTTCTGTTAGCCGGAAGTTGTAGCGTGTCTCTGTAGTTGGTTAGAGCAGCCGCTGCCGCATTTTTATATCACCTATTCTTCCGTTGAACCCAAAGCATCTGTGCTTGGTGTTGACGGATACACTTTGGTATCTTGTGCGTCTTGCTTGCCAGTACTTGTCTGTACTGACCCCTTTGGGGCTGTGGTTTCCGCAGACTACGTTTCCGAGGATCCCCATGGTGGCTACTACGTGGAGTATGACGAGGTTGCTGACGAGTAGATAGCGGACCCGGGCAGGATCCGAGACTTCGTGGATGGGCTCCGTTTTCCTTTCGTTTCCGGCCTCTTAGGCCTATTTGGATCTTGTCTGTACTCAGACACTTTGGATGCTTCCACTGTGATGTAATGATGAATTGTTGGGACATGTGTCCTCCGGATGATTGTATTTGCTATCTCTGCTCTAGTGAGAGCTATTTGCAACTTATTTCCATCTTTTGTGTCTTAGAGATGTGTTGTGTTATCACTTGTTAAAAAGCCGTTGACGTACCATGTGTGAATGGTATGAAGTACGTCAATGGTAGTGTCCTGATTTCTATGGGATGGTTTGCGTAGACGATGAACAGTAGGGGTTGGTTGTCACACATACGTGTGTTGGCCTACTCGTAAGAGGTGCGGGTGCAGGTAGGCCCCGTAATCCAATCATCTGCTGTTCAACGGAACTGCGAGTATCCTCTAGAAGTCCGGGTGCGACAAAAGATAACAAACAAGTTGGGTGAACAAATTACAGTTGGGCAATTGACAAGTCATGAACATATAACAATACTATTATGATGATATAAAGTTCACGGGTACTAACATTGCAGGCATTACGTCAAGGAATATGGACCGCTATCTAGGATGCATCCATATCTAAAAGTCCACCTCAAGAAAGCTATCCAGCAAATTCCTTGGTATTAAGTTGCGGAAACAAAGTGATTGCTATGTGTGCAACAGACAAATTCATTAAGAACAATACGTAACGTAAGAAGTGGATCCCATCTGTAGACAAGAGCACCGTTGTTTTTTCCCTGGTGGCAACAACACATCCTCCCCCGCACGTTTCTATCACTCAAGCGCATACAACAAGGAGGCACGAACCCACTATCTAGCATATAAACCCTCTCTTGAAGGTGAAAACAACTACATTCCCAAGGTAATCATAAACACTAAAGAGCATTGCAAGACAAGATTAAAACTCTCTAAAAATATAAGTGAAGATTCTCAGATTGATATGAACGAAATAATCATAATCTCATGGTTCATCGGATCCGAGCAAACACAACAAGCACAATTACATAATGGTGGTCTCAATCATCCGAGGCAGCTCACGAGACTCTAAACATGGAGGCATAGGGGAGAGAACAACCATCTAGCTACTGATATGTACATGTAGTACCGAGATTAACTACTCATGCATATCTCCGGAGGCGATCATGGTAATGTAGAGGCCTCCGGTGAAGATTGCCCTCTCTGGCAGGGTCCAATCTTTTAAATATGGAGTGGAGGCGATGCCGGGAGCTCTCAGGGCACATTGGGCACGGCCTAGGAGGGTTCGCGTTTGGCAGGCGCCCGGTGGACCCCTGGTTCCCCTCCGGGTCATCTTTGGACTTTGTCTTCGTTTCGGGTCAAATAAATCCTTCCGTGAGTTTTCAGACCTTTCCGGGAATATTTCCTTCAGAACTTTTCTGAAATAGAAAAATATCAAAAAAACAACAACTCGCCTAGGGCATCTTGTTAATAGGTTTATCGATGAAAACATCCGGAAAAAGAAGGGAAACATGTGAATACATGAAAATAACATATGGTATTGGAAGGAAAACAAGCATGGAGCATCAAACATTATAGATACGTTTGTGACGTATCAATAACCATCTCAACTTTGCAGTGTGTTTTAGCTATGATGGTACTCTGTCTCTAAGGAATTTGTTGGTCACTTTCAAAAGTAGTGGTCCTTCCAAATTTGTTACATTTAATAGTAACTCTTGTTATTTCATTATTTCTCTTTTTGCTAGTATTGCGGTATGCAGAGGATATCACAACCGATCGAGAAACCAGCAGCAAATGCATACAAGTTGAAAGAATTATGTGCTTCTTCTCGTGTCTTGAATACCATGCCTATCTCAGGTTTTAAGCTTTCTTCTATCTGCGCCCCTGTTTCTTCTGCTTTCTTTTCATCTTCAAGAAAAAATTTAGCGTCCTCTTCACAAATTTCATGTTCTTCTTCCGAATGCCCCTTGTCAGTCTCTTCATTCTTACTCTGTCTGTCTGTGTAACTGCCATCAACTGAATCCACATTGGCACTTTTGCATTGTTCATGAACTTGTTGTTTATCTGAGCTGCCGTGGGGCTGGAATTTCTGCACATGCAAACTGTGGTCCTGCTCTTTGTTTGTTTTTACTAGAGTATCACTATTTTGTTGTTTTTCTTCTTTTGTCTATAATACACATTTGCCGGGTTTTTTTAGTTGTTCATTTAAAACCATTTACCTCATCAAGCTCGACATTTTCAAAAAGGCTTCGCCCCCATGGATCATTGTCAGATCTGTAATCCAAGTAAGTATTACCCTGCAATATTACAAGAAGCAACACGTGTTCCAAATAATTACCCCCTTTTCTAAAAAAATGTAATCATTACTTCATGCCTTTTCAGCTAATTTTTGTATTTTGATTTTTTTGTTATTACCTGTTGATCTTCATCGAAAGAACGGGAGGCTCCACTAGTGGAATTCATGCATATTTCAGAGAAGGCTCTTGAAGAACCCCCCTCCCCCGGTAAGCAGAGCTACAAAAAAATGAGAATAATATGATCAGTACCATAACTCAACATGATACGTCTGTTTCTTCACTTCTTTTGCACAAACGATTTTTTTTTCAGCTTTTTTGTCAATTTTTTTAACCTTCTACTTGCAGGTTTTGGGGTATAAAATGTGTCAACTTCTCCTTGGAACAACCTAGTGTAAGTAAAACCATCCTTCTTGCCACATAGAAAGAAACATTTTTTAGCGCGCTGGTTTGAGTAAACTCGAACGGAGTTTTTTTTTCTACGACTGATTAAAATACCTAGAATAGTATGTCTTCATCGCTACCAATTTCCATCACATTACGGACAAAACCCTCCATGCCATCGCCTTCAACCTGTAAAAGAAAAAAACATTTATTTGTTATTTTATATTTCCTAGCTTTTTTCTCCAACTGAAAATATCTTCTGATTTTTTATAATTTTAGAGGGGGCTTTAGTTTGTGAACATTTTTCTGTCCTTTGAAAAAGAAAGTGATATTTTGAAAAAGTCGCTCCTCCCTCACCTGTTCTAGTTTGTTGCTTTCCTCTCCTTTTCTGGCAGAAGATCTCGACCGAGGTAAGCACTCCATGCTCCTCATCTTATTACTAATCTTTGTTTTCTTGGATACCTCTATTCAAATCTTTGTTTCTTTCATTTTTTTCTCCCTGGTGATTTTTTTTGTATTCCACATGCAAGCAAATACTCAAAATTCAAGCATGAAAGAAATCCAGATTTATATGTGTCAACACCAGATCCAAATAGTATACTGAAATCATATATAGAACAACTTTTTATTTTTCCTAGATTTGTTCAAATGTTTGTGTTTTGTATCAAAAATACACATGTCTAAAGGATTAATGGTAGCAGGGGTTAGCAAGCACCATCACATGATAAAGTATGCAGCAGTTTATTCGTAATGGTCGAAACATGTTTCTGTGATGGTAAAAACTTTGAAAACCATCATAGGTTTGTATTCTCTTTTTTACATTTTTGTTGTTTGGCATCTCATGGGTGAAACTTGATCCGTGATGGTTATTTGAATTAAGAAAAGGCATTCATAGGAATACTTTTTGTTGTGACTGTGTAACTTGGTATTTTTTTTCTTTTTCCGATGCCTGTTTTTTAGTTCTAGCTGTGGACCTAAGGATATTTAGTGTTTTTAAGTGTGTATGTCGTTCTTTTTAGTTGATGGTAAACATGTGGAGATCTCTTATGCCGTAGAGCATAAGAGATATATTCTATGGTTGCCTTTTCTTATGGTTGTTACTAAGGGAAGTGATATATTCTATACTAAGCAAGTAGCGAGTAGTAGGCACACGTTCCGCCACAAACGGCATAAAACATTTTGATTGTTCATTTTGTTTTCCCGTTTGAACACAGGGAGATGGAGTTCAACGTTTGTGGAAGCCCAGGTAGCCGTTGTCAGGAAAACGGCACTAGGTATAGTTCTTTCTACACCTATCTTGATAACAATTTCTCTGAATCAATGGTACATAACTTTTTTTTTCCATTGATCTGTCCTTTCCTAATTACATCAGTGTAGCTAAATTTTTGGGAGAATCTAGAGCAACAACTATACCCTTTTTTACACACAACAACTCTCATTCTTTTTTATTTCATTTTTTTTTCAAAACAGACTGGGCCATGCTATGTGAGGCGACAATTAAAGAAGATGGTCGGCAAGCTGTTTATTGCACTAGATCCTCACAACGAGGAGTATGTCTTTGAACTGAAGAAAGGGCACAACAAGACAATTATTTTCGGGGCTGGTTATAAAAAGTTCATAAGCAACTACAACATGAAGTCTGGTGACATGGTTAGGGTCGAGCTAGACCACCCTGCCCCATATTTTCATGTCAAGGGAGAAGCTGTTGTGGTTTCACCAACACAAAGCCTGGATGGTATGTTTTTCTCGCCCTTGATTATAGTACATGATTCCCTTTTTTAATGACAAGCTGCACACTATTTTTTTGTCATGCGATCTCCCCTGTTTTTTCTGTTTTCAACTTTGAAAGCTTTGATTTTCCGATTAGTTGTTTTTTATTAAAGTATACTGCATAATTCACGCAGAAGCTAACAAGCGCGAATATGAAGGACCCATTGTCGTTTCTCAAACGTTCTTAAGCTCGCCGCTGCCAAAACAACAAATATGAACAGTCGCGTGCTTGCTAGAGGTATCGGTATGGGTGTGGTACTCGTGCACAAACTTACCGAATCGGACGTCATACAGGGTCTGGTATAATTTTGGTATCATTTTGTAAAGATCAAAGAATTTGTCTCTGTTATTCTTTTTTTAAATTTCCTAAAAGGTTGTAATTTGATTTTTTTTTATGTGTGTTTGATTTTCTATACAGCGCACCCCAAAAAGGGTTGTATCTGCACTTAAGATTGGCGGGAACGGCTGGGCAATTCTCCCAATTAATGGGCCAGTCCGACAACAACCATGAGGCAGAGTACTAAACGCTGAGCGACCACATGATCCGTTTCAAGTCTGGTTGGAAGAAGTTTAAACAGGTGTTTGGTCTACAGGTGGGGCTAGTTGTTCTTGTGATGTTTCATATGGATGGTCACAGTTTTATGAACTTTTAGTGTACTACTGCTCCTTTTACCGCAAGACTTTTTTTGGTTTGTATGAGCAATGTTAATTCAGCTTGATTGCTAAATCCTATGTAGCACCGGGCGCTGCTCGCAGCAGGACCGGCTTGTTGTCGTAAAACTACCGGACACAGGTGTACCGACGCCGGCGTGCCGTCACAAGCATCGGCAGACACCGCTTGGCCGGCCTGTTGTCGCTTTGCAGCGGGCGCCAATCCCAGCAATGCGCAGCCTTATATTGCAGCAGCGATGGGGTGCCGATAGGTTGTAGCGGCGACATGTCTTCCCGCACAGTTGGAGAAATCTATATATGGCGGCCTGGCGAGGTGCCGTGGAGGTATAGAGGAATTTGGTGGAGAAGTGAGCAACGAGGTAGTATCTCCAGCGATGTGTGAGAGAACAAAAGCGGGAAAAACAAGTGAAGGACAACAATAATAAGGGGTTAAGGTGGTCGTGGATCCCACCATGCTGCCTTCTTCATATATTTTCTTGCCACGAGGTGGGACACGCGGCGCGCGGAGGAACAGGGGACGCGAGCACGCGATCCCCCGGATGATTTGTAGCGTTTTTCAAAAAAAAAAACGGGCCAAGGTCGGCGGACCCCGTGCAGTTCAACTTGGTGGCATCGGCGTGGCTTCTTCGGTCGAGTTCGCCGAGGGCGACCATGGCCCGCGCGGGCACCGACGCGCATCCCTGACCCCCGACGAGCTAGAGGAGGGGGCTCGCCTGGGGCCGCCATGCTAGGACCTGTAGCAAGAGTGGGGTGGAGCAGAGCCTCGGCACAGCCCACACATTCACCTTGTGGCGGAGAAGAGCAGTCCCAGTGCACCGACGCGCCGGTCGGGGCATAAGAGGTCGTTGGAGAGCTTCACGAGGACGGGCATGGGAGTTAGACAAGAAGGAGAGACTGAACCGGACGCCAAAGAGATACCCCCTGATCAACACTACTTGACTTACATTTGTCCGAATATGAATATATCTAGACATATTTTAGTGTATATAGACACATTCATAATTAGACAATTGGAAGTCAAGTATTATTGAACCAAGGGAGTAATAGGAATCTCGGTGAGGACGATGGTGGTTTGAAGGGGTATGTCGGTGTGGGGAGGAATAAGGAGTCGGACCGTGGGGTGACTTCGGGTTGTTTTGTGATTTGTTCCGGGGCTAAAATGCAAATGCATGTGCATAGTTTGGGCGGTAGAATTTTGTCCAAATCTATAATAAATTAAAGTGCTGTGGGCCAACTTACATGTGGAGTTGTATTTTTCTAAAAAACAGAAAACCTTTTGTGACTACGATGACTGTATGCATGGCTGGACACTTGTGTTTGAATTTATTCGACAAGTTTGGCTGGCCACCTAGAGCCGTGCGGCGGCGGCCACCGGCGGCAGGGAGTAGCAGAACTTGTTGAAGCTATCCACTGTGCGGCTCAACAGTGGCACGTAGGCGTCCACGCTCCCGTCGCCCATGAATGACTTGACGACGTAGACGGCGCCGTCCACCGGCGCAGGACTGTAGCAGGGCCTGTAGAAGAACGGTCCGCCACAGCCCAAGTCCAGCTTGTGAAACGGGATCCCTAGCAGGCAGTCGAGGTCCACGTTGGTGCCCTGCCGGACCTGGGCCGCGTCCGCCGTCGGCACCAGCTTCTCCTCCTCCACCGCCCCGGAGCTCGCGAAGTCGATGAAGGACCTGAAGTAGGTGTCGTCGATGCAGGACACCTCCCGGGATATGAGATCCACGGCGTACTGCAAAGGCCAGTCCAGCAGCTGCCGCGCCGTTGTGGCCGGCCACGCCCAGAGCACCACAGTACTGCCGGTGTATCCCTCCGGCACCCGCGGCCGGCGCATCCGCGTTCGCCCGTTCACGGCGATGCGGATCCTGGTGACCTGCCGCCCGTCGAGCCCGCGCGCGTTGGTGATGCACCGCCAGAGGTGCGCCGCCAGGCACTGCAGCGTGGTGTACGACCCCTCTGATACCCGCGACTTGAGCTCCATGATCCACTCCCGGCTGAAGTGCACCATGTGTACCACCACTTCGTCGCCGGGGTGCTGGACAATGCCGCATCCCGGATTCCCGTCGCGAGGCTTGAAATCGACGCCACGGTGCTGGAACCTGATCTGCGGCGGTCCACGTCGCGCGAAGAGCCAAGTCCGGTCGTGCACCGGGACGGGGTCGATGGCGACGCCGCGAGTGGCCTGGCCCCACGCGACCATGAAGTTGCACATGGCAGGTCCGTCCTGTAATCGTTGGCTGTCTCTCACAGCTCACTATCTCACGAACAGGAAGAACACACGAAGTTTGGCCCCGGACTGCCTCACACAGCCGAGCTTTTCTCCTCTCTTTTTCTTGTTAATTGAAACATGCTTACAATGCTGATTAAATAGTCTAACACACGAAGCCACACTCGGCCACTCACACCACGTCGCCTGTGCACTAACCCACTAGCTACACACACGCGCACGCCCACCACTTGAGCAACTGATTTGACCATGCAGTTAACCGACTAATGCATGCACTAACTAATCTACAATTATCTTGGCTAAATCTTAGGCATAGCAGACCACCCGGATCACCTGACCCCACTTGAGCATGCAGGCCTTCACACTTCTTCTTCTCGCGACAGTGCTGCATCGCACAGCACCAGCATCACGCCATGCCCACTAGCTTGGCATCTCACCATTGTCGCACTTGCTGAAGCTTCACAGGCCAGCAGCTATAAGTACCTAAACTATATGCGACGAAATAAACATGCAGATAACTGAATCAAGATTAGAGCCAACAATTTCCCCCTAATCTTGATTCTTCACTCGTACGCGGCTTTAGTAAAGTCCCACGCCGTCGCTGCCGTAACCAGCGAGCAGCGCCTTCTCCTCCTCCTTTTTTCCGCCGTCCTCCTGCTTCTTCTTCTCTGGACACTCCCAGGCAAAATGTCCGAGTTCATGGCAATTGAAGCACCGTACCTTCTTCTTGTCTCGGCCACGGTTGTTCTTCCGTGTGCGCTCCATCCACTGCTGTTCCGTGAGGAGCAAATGATCACCACCGTGCTGCCCACCTTCCTGTTCATCCGCGTCGAGACTCTCCTCGACAGCCAAGAAGCGCCCTGAAAGCTCCTCCACGGTCATTGTCTTCAGATCGAGCAGCTGCTGAATCGAGTGGGCGAGCTGCCGAAAACGCTGCGGCACGACGCGCAGGATTTTGAGCACGGCCTTGTGCTCAGTGACGCCGTCTCCGAGGACCTCCAGCTCGTGCATGATCCCCGTGAGCCGCATGGCGAACTGCTCCACCTTCTCGCCGTCCTTGAACCGGAGGTTCTCGAACTCGGCGCGGCGAGTCTGCGCCCTTGCCTCACGGACACGCTCGGACCCCAACCTCAAAGTTTTGAGGGTGTCCCAAGCCTCCTTCGCGGTTTTCTTCACCGCCAACGTGCGCAGCATCTCCGGCGGCACAGCTGCGAGGATGACGCCGAGGGCCTCGCGGTCGGCGTGGTAGTCGCAGACGCCCGGCTCGATGGCCACCCACCATCCTTGCGCCTCCAGCCGCACCTGCAGCACGAGCGCCCAGTCGGAGTAGTTTGTGCGGGAGAGCATCGGCAGCTGCACCATGCTTGAGCTCTGCCGGACCACGCGCTCCACGACACGAAGCTCGCCGCCGCTGCCGGCACCATCGGTGAGCTGCGCCCTTGGTTGAGTGTACGGCGTCTCCGGCTCCTCCGCCATCTTCTTCGCCAGCTCCGCCGCCTTGGTCGCCCCATCTTGTGCCATCACCTCCAGAACGGATAGAACTTGGCTCTGATGCCAAATGTAATCGTTGGCTGTCTCTCACAGCTCACTATCTCACGAACAGGAAGAACACACGAAGTTTGGCCCCGGACTGCCTCACACAGCCGAGCTTTTCTCCTCTCTTTTTCTTGTTAATTGAAACATGCTTACAATGCTGATTAAATAGTCTAACACACGAAGCCACACTCGGCCACTCACACCACGTCGCCTGTGCACTAACCCACTAGCTACACACACGCGCACGCCCACCACTTGAGCAACTGATTTGACCATGCAGTTAACCGACTAATGCATGCACTAACTAATCTACAATTATCTTGGCTAAATCTTAGGCATAGCAGACCACCCGGATCACCTGACCCCACTTGAGCATGCAGGCCTTCACACTTCTTCTTCTCGCGACAGTGCTGCATCGCACAGCACCAGCATCACGCCATGCCCACTAGCTTGGCATCTCACCATTGTCGCACTTGCTGAAGCTTCACAGGCCAGCAGCTATAAGTACCTAAACTATATGCGACGAAATAAACATGCAGATAACTGAATCAAGATTAGAGCCAACACGTCCGCCACCTTGTGGTGCATGGTGAATCCCACGGCAAAAGAGCCGCAGCGAAACCGCGTGGCTTGGACCAGCAGCAGCTCCTCGCCGCCGTCACAACTAGGGCAGAGGCTGAGCGCCTTGTTTCCCGCGGCCAGCAGCGCGACGGCCAGCTCGGAGTCGGCCGTCGCCTCGACGAACCGCACGCCGGCGTTGCAGAGCACGATCGCGCTGGCGTCGCTGGCGAGGCGGCCTGCCCACTCGGGGTACGCGGCCAGCGCCCTGGCCAGCCCCCCCTCGAGGGTGACGGTGGGTGGCGCGGGAGGGTGGAAGGCGTGGACGTAGAAGATGTACTCGTCGTAGTTCACCCTGTCGAACACACTCAGCGGGATGACGCCGCCATCACCGTAGTGAGGCTTCACGGACTTGGACGAGTGCACCCTGATCTCCATGGATGGTTTATGTTCAAATTAGACGACGAGCGTACTCGCCGGCCGGTCACTCCGCCTTGGCTCGCCAGGGAGAACGCTGCCCTTTGATTTATTGCCACCGGCTGGCCATCACAGAGCGTGACACCGACAGCTTGCAGTTAGAAGATGAGTTGGAATTCTCGTTGACCCAAAGTGCAAATTTCTCAGGACGCCAGGCGCCGTACACTGGGCATTTACGTTTTCTTCAACACCAAACAACGGTTCCAGAGTGTTTTCTGATAATTCCGGGAGAAGGTTCTCGATATATGGGAAACCAGAGGTAGGTGCAACTAACATTTCATTTGCTAAATAATGGTGCGATTCGACATTAATGATGTTATATACATATATATCTCGTACCGATGGGCCCATGTTGAGCTCAGAGATGAGGAGTTCTCCCTAGAAACGAGAATTAGTATTTACAACAATCACGTCCAGATTCAGAGGTTGAAGGCGATGATCGGACCATATGCTTGTATGGTTGTTTTGTCGGTGCGTCGTGGTTCATGGTATAATTGTTCTATGAGATACATAAAGAATATCAATGTTGTTTTATACTCGTATCTCGCATTTTAGATAACTATATCTTTTGATCAAAATGCCGCTCAATATCGTTGGAAACCGAGAGGAAAAACTTGTAAGGCGTCGGTGTCCTTGACATGCTAACAATGCAGACAACGTATACCTGGAAATCTACCCACACGATTTCTACAACGGTGATTATAACGTATACCTGGATATCTACCCACACAATTTATACAACGGGGATAGTAGTTCGGATACATTTGTAGACTTTAGCTAACCATACATTCCCTATACATTCATTGCTTGTAAAACAGCACACATGAACCACGACATTATTACTCAATTGAACACCCCATGTGCCACATTCAATGAGTGATGCTAGCATTGCAGGTGATGTGACCAACATGAAGAACACGTTTTCCGTGAACTGTATCATGCTTATATAGTTTCGCAGTTTTCAGTCACAGCTAGAGATGCTCTAGCATCTATTTTTGGTTCGTTGGTAATTTGTATTAACACCCTGTCCGTGAGCAACCACCTTATTACTCTATTGGATTACCCATGTGCAAGCTGACCACTAAATCAATGACCTCTGCTCCATCCCACTCACTCATTACTCTGAATACATTGTCACTGTGAACATTGCAGATGAAGTTGACAACACAAGCTAAACCTAGCGTCTAGTGTTGGTTATGTTGTTGATTCAGACAACACTTTTCTCCTGAAGAACCGAACCAATACGTGTTTCTTTAATTTGTTGTTGGTGATGTTGACAATATCCTACTACATGTGGATAATGCCATGCTACTTTCACTCACGTTGATAAAACAACATCTATAAAATATTTCTCCCCCAATAATGGCCAACCGTTAAATAAATCACGTTACAATAAATTAATGCAATCTCGTGGCTATATATGCCATATTTAGGACACTATTTTTCTCATCTGACCAACTGCTAAATTGTCATGGACACTAGATGTTTTAATGTGACTGCAACTTCAAGTCTAGGTTATGCCCCGACTTCACACTTATGGCTAATGGTAGGGAGATTTGTCCTAGGGAGCGACGATCATGTATGTACATAAACCCACGATATATAAATATATACCAAAAGTATCATAATATGGACCATTCTTCAAAATTATGATAGATTAAATTGCAGTGTGGATTCTTCAACTGGTGTGAAGATCTGTTTCTGGTTGAAACAAGAGTACTTATCATGCACCATTACGTCAAAATTGAAAATCTGAAGGCCCAAATTCGAGAAATAGGTGATTAGTCATAATATTCTAAGCGAGCATGTGAAGAATTGTATGAGTTTTGCATGGATATGAAGTTTGGGGCAAAAACAAGGAGAGAAAGAGCGCCGGATCGGTGCTCAATATGTTCATGTCGACGCCACCATCTCTTGGGGCCAAGAGTGTCGTAGAGAAAACCATAAGTCATGACATATGTCGGCGCCGGCCTTTCTAGCCAGAGATGAGGAGTTCTCCCTAGAAACGAGAATTATTATTTAAGACAATCACGTTGAGATTCAGAGGTTGAAGGCGATGATCAGCCATATGCTTGTATGGTTGTTTCGTCGGTGCGTCGTGGTTCATGGTGTAATTGTTCTATGAGATACAAAAAGAATATCAATGTTATTTTAAACTCGTATTTCGTATTTTAGATAAATATATCTTTTTCTTTAAATGACGCTCAATATCGTTGGAAACCGAGAGGAAAAACTTGTAAGGCGTCGGTGTCCTTGACATACTAACAATGCAGACAACGTATATCTGGAAATCTACCCACACGATTTCTATAACGGTGATTATAACGTATACCTGGGAATCTACCCACACAATTTATACAACGGGGATAGTAGTTCAGTACATTTGTAGACTTTAGCTAACCATACATTCCCTATACATTCATTGCTTGTAAAAAAACACACATGAACCACCGCATTATTACTCAATTGAACACCCCATGTGCCACATTCAATGAGTGATGCTAGCATTATACGCGATGTTACCAAAATGAACAACACGTCCTGCGTTTATAGTTTCGCGGTTTTCAATCACAGCTAGATATGCTCTACCATCTATTTTTGGTTCGCTGGTAATTTGTATATATTAACACCCTGCCCGTGAGCCACCACCTTATTACTCTATTGAATAACCCATGTGCAAGCTGATCACTAAATCAATTATCTCTGCTCCATCCCACTCACGCATTACTCTGAATAAATTGTCACTGCTAACAATGCAGATGATGTTGACAACACAAGCTGAACCTAGCATCTAGTGTTTGTTATGTTGTTGATTCAGACAACACGTTTCTCCTGAAGTACCGAATCAATACGTGTTTCTTTAGTTGTTGGTGATGTTGACAATATCCTGCTACCAGTATGTAGACAATGCCATACTACTTTAACTGATGTTGAAATATTTCTCCGCTAATAATGGCCACCGGTTTATTCGTCTACTTCTATTAAATAAATCACATTACAATAAAATAATGCACTCTCGTGGCTATATATGCCATATTTAGGACCCTATTTTTCTCATCTGACCAACTGCTAAATTTTCATGGACACTATTTTAATATGACTGCAACTTCAAGTCTAGGTTATGCCACGACTTCGCACTTATGGCCAACGGTAGGGAGATTTGTCCCAGGGAGCGACGGCCAGGTATGTACATAAAACCATGATATATAAATATATACCAAAAGTATCATAATATGGACCAATCTTCAAAATTATGATAGATTAAATTGCAGTGTGGATTCATCAACTGGTGTGACGATCTGGTTGAAACAAGAGTGATTATCATGCACCATCACGTCAAGATTGAAAATCGGAATGCCCACATTCGATAAATCGGTGATTAGTCATAATATTTGACGCCACAATGTGAAAAATTGTATGAGTTTTGCATGGATATGAAGTTTTTTGGGGGGGGGGGGGGGGGGGTGGTGGTGCCGGGTCGGTGCTCAATATGTTCATGTCGACGCCACCATCTCTTGGGCCAAGAGTGTCGTAGAGAGAACCATAAGTCATGACATATGTCGGCGCCAGCCTTTGCGGCGTCGAACGTGCCAATACGCTGGATCTTCACTCGCATGTTTGGCATGGGAAATGATGGCTCCCAACTGGCAGGTATAGCCATAACCGTAGTGTCCCAAACACATGAAAACAAATAACTATCTAATAGCGCACCACATCCATGTATGCTGATGACGGCTTCATACTTGATTACCATGTAAAACAATTTTATCAAACTGATTCTCATGTGACATACTCCCTCCGTTACTAAAAGTAAGGCGTATATTTTTACAAAAGTAAAAAAAGTGAAGTTTGACCAAAGTTTTAGCAAAAGTCGTTAACATCTACAATACTAGATTAGTACCGTTATATATCTCATGGAGTATATCTTAATTTGATATTATATATTATTATACTTGTTGAGCATTTCTTTTCTCAAAATTTGGTCAAAGTTTAGGTTGTTAGACTTTAAAAAAAATAAACGCCTTACTTTGAAAAATGGAGGGAGTATTAATATACTAGATCTATCTCATAAGAATACGAAGGACATACAATCTCGTCAAAATTTAGTAAACTTATCTTCGCTCTAGGCATGCAGACCGGATAAATGTTGCCAAAAACTTCTCCACTAATGAAGATGAACGGGAAGGTAATTTATGGAAAAACAAATGATAAGATTAATGCACGCCCATGTTTCATTATATGTATTCTTTGGGTAACCCTATTTGAAAACTTCAGCGGCAATCACCCCTTGGTCGCCCTCCCTTGGCGACACAGGGAGAACCCTAGGCTCGGCCACCAGTACGGCTCCTCTGTCTCTTTCCCCTGAGCCGCTTCCACTAGAGGAGACCCAGTGAAGCTTGTGCTCGCCCCAAGGAAGGTGGTGGTGAGGAATTTTCTCCTGTGATGGGTTGTGATGCGATCGATGCAGTAGAATCAGGGCTGCGGGTTCAGCGACCGATGGTGCGATGCCAGAGGTTGGCAGCATGAATTATGCATGATGGTGGTTTTGTTCTGATCGGCCGCACCTCTTGTCTGGTCCAGTCTAGGCAAGCTCTAGGCGGCGTGTGCTCCGGCAATTATGCATTTGAATGGTGTAACATCCCAGTGTTTGGGAAGTTATAAGGGTCTAAATTTAATATGTGCATTTGCAAAGCATGCATCTAAAAGTACGGGAAATTTTGGCGCGAAAGTTTAAACAAAACAAAGGGACCAAAGTTTCACTTGACATGATGAAATAGGTCTAGTTCATCTAGTCAGGAGTTCATTTGGAGTGATCTTTATAACATTGTATCTCTACAAACTAAATCATCTGGTTACACAAACCATGATTGGTTGTGACCAACACAAACTCTCAACAACTTTAACCACAAGTCTATAAGTGACTTGGGATAATTCACTAGGTATCTAGAACTCAAACAGGGGTGAGAACCAAATCACACAATTGATCATTATACTTCCTCCAATGACTAATACACAATTGAACCACCCCAGCAACAGAGGGGTTATGTTCTCTCAAACAATAAATCTTTCAGTGATCAACCATTCACCTCATATCTTTCCAAATTATTTAGTAACTACTAAGTTAACCTTCACAAGTAGATAACAAAGTTTCAATAGAACATCAGTGATACAAACAAGTGTTAACTCAAAACCCACAAGGGGAAAATGACATAATAATTGTATTAACATATTTATCGAATATGTACATATCTCCTCAACCATAAATGAAGTACCTAAAGGAAGAAATAAATGTTCTTAAACAACTGTTAAACATTGATCATTACATATGATCTTTCCAAAATCTCTATATCTGCATTATGCATGACTAACATTACAAAGGAAGATTATAAAGTAAAACCAAGACACTTGGGAAAACAATTAATAACTATGACATAAGTCATTCAACTCAATAACCTTCACATGATCATTGTTTCAACCATCTTATACAAGTGAGTATCTGGAGTCTTAACACATCAATGAACCATTTGATCAACTTACTATTAAGTCATCATTCCATAAGCATTTCACACCTCTACTCAAGTCCAACAATTCTATCACTGGAGTTTCTCTAGATACAAGTAAGGATAACAACAAGTTATAACCTCTATTAGAGGAATTGAATGGATAGCTAAGTAACACCAAATATATATGAACATGAACATATCATATGGGAGATAAAATAAGAAGTATATGGGAGGTGAATAAGAGCATGAACTAACTCTTAATCAAGATCTTTCTACCTGTCTATATTATCTTATTATCCTGTTTCCCAATCTTCACTGAAGCATTCTGCAAGAGAAGCAATTCACAAGAAAGGAGGAACTACCACAGGAAGATCTTCAAGAAGATTATTTAGAATGTTCTAGAGGTGCAATTCCAATCCATCATATGAGTACTTGGAAACTCTTATTGATTGATCTGATCTTATTAACTCTCTTGAAAGAGTGTGATACCCCAATGTTAGTGTTATATAGAAGTATTTTGGTAACAAGAGTAATTACCTTGTTAACAGATAACTTTTGTATATTCAAACAATTGAGTGTCATACACAAACAAATAGAAAACTGAATAACCTGGTACATCTCAGCCTATTGTATATGAGTATTAATTTGGAGGCAAGACTAGCTACCTTGTTTACAAATTCTTCTTATATGCATAGGTCAACTTGATGTCATAAAATAAACCATATTCTTTTATAATCCTCTAAGTAAAATTCTTGCTTGGAGTTACTGGCTGTTTTCACCACAAGGGTTAGATAGTTGATGATGCAATCCCAAAGATGATCTTACTGGCAAGTGACAAAGGTGATACCAGAAGACTAGTGGCAACTAAAGAGAAGACCATCAAACAACAGAAGACAACAAGGAGCAACACTGCCTCAGAAAGGGAGTATAAGGAATTATCCAGTGAATCCTTAAGATATATCAGGGAACCATCAACCTTTGTCAAAACCATCAGAGATGAAGAGCTCATAATAATGTCTTAGATGAAAACAATTATCAAGTATGAAATAATAACAAGTCATTACATCCACATGTCTTGATATGTGGAGGAAGATGAAAACAAGCTTAAAACCTTGTTTTCCAAATCTTTTTCACATGTAAGACTAACAGATGATAACAAAAACTCATCTATATATAACCATGTAAAATATTACATGTTTTAGAACAACCTTAGATATTATCCACAATTGAACCTATGTGGAAAACAAGTAAATAATATTCCACAACCACACATTTCTTCCATTTTATCAAGTACTGAAAACAGCAAACATAGAATATACATATCTCAGTGAAATATCAACCAAACTTTCTAAGAGTTTAAAATATGAACATAACAAAGTCACACAAAGGAAAGCAAGTCCATTTGATATCCAACAACATTTGGTATGTCATGGAATAACATTTCCTATTTGTCATGGAATAACATTTCCTATTTGTTGATTTTGCTACTATGCATAAAAAAATCAAACACTATAAAGTAGTTTTACCAATTGTTTTCTAAATGATTTATACCTAAAAATTATCAATGGAAAACATACCATTATACTCATAACATGTTAGTGGTGCTGTTTTCATGACATAGTATACACAAAGTAAATTTTAATTCATATGATATTTAAATAGAGAGAAAATAACAAAAACCACTTAATGTAGTATCCTAAATAAAAAATACATTGATTCTTCAAATTCACCAAAACAAAACATGGTGAGATGTGGAAGTTGGTAAGGAGTTCAAATATAATTTTTAATAATTTTTATCTTCACAAAAAGGCCCTGAAATTATATGTTTCTTCTCAGCTTTAAAGCCAAAAGGGACCTCTTTGTAATAAATAAATTAGTTCTAGGGGGTTTTCTTGAAAATGATTAATTCATTCTTCTTCAACCTCTGGCCAGAAGGCCAGAGGCGTGCCGCCGCCACCATCCCCGATTGCCACCTCATGCCGCCGCCGTTTTGCGGGTATAAAAGCCAGGGAGTCGTCTGCATCGAGCTCTCCTCGCACTCTCTCGCTCGTTGTCTGCTCTCTCTCTCTGCTCTGAACAGAAAACCAACCGAAACCTAACCCTAACCCGCTCGGACGTCGGCCGTCGCCGTCGATTCCGGCCAGCCCGTGAGCAATTGAGGCCACTCGCAGATACTCCGGGACCTAATATTCCTCCTCGAGCACGCACATGGTCAGGGATGGCCGGAGGGCCGAGAATTTCATCGTTCCTTTTCGTCTCTGCCGCCGGCCGCCGTGGAAGCTCGCCGTTGCTACGAAGCTTCCCGTGTCCAATCATCTTCACCAACAGCTTCCTGGTGAGCTCGTGCACGTCTGGGTATCTTTCGTTATGCGATTCGTCATAGGAAATCCTCAGGTCGCCGATAGCCGTGCAACGCCGCCGCGCCACCGCTCGCCGGAGTAACTCCGGTGACCGTTGGGTCGTTCCGCCTCCACCAAATGGTTCCCCGAAGACTCCTATAGCTCATGGAACACCACAATCGAACCAATTCGGCTTCAATCGACGGATTGAAGATTCACAGTAGAAATTCCCTTCATACGTGATGCAGGGATGACGTCATCACCATGTCATCCAAATTTTTCTTTTTCTTTTTGATTTAAATCAAATAGGGCAGAATTAAATAAAACTAATTAATTCTATAACTATTAAAATAATTATCAGAAAAATATGAAAAAAATATGGAAATGTTTAGAAAAACATAATATAAATGTTTATCAACTTTTCATAAATGTTTGATGAATTTAGAATTAAACAATTTCTTCAATTAATTAAAACATTTAAAATAAAGAAAAATAATAAATAATTCAAAAATTCAGAAAAATACAAGTTATATACCAAAATGCTCCAAATTACTTATACCACTCATCTATGATGTTTAAAACATCATTTGACCAAGTTTTAATGTGTGCAATGCTTTGACTAGTCATTTAATTCATTTAAAATTAATAAATTAATAGTTTATTCAAATATTTTCAGAAAGCATTGAATAATATACCAAATTAAAGAGAAAATAATTTCCAATTAAAATATGTCAACATAAAAACATTTTGTTGAACTTATAAACTTGTTATTCAAGGTATATTGGAATTCTATAATATTCCATTATAACCAGAAAGAACCACCAACATTATTTTCCTTATTTAATAAAAAACCACATGTTTTCACATCTACAAAACCTATCATCACAAGTAATTATCAAGTGTTGTGATGATAGAGCTTACTGTACTAGTTCATCATTTTCAACTAAACTCATTGTCATCAGCTCTACACTTTTGGGAATATAAAATCAAACATGTTTGTTACCTTTTCAATAATTGTTTACCATGTGCTATTGTCTTGTTTCCTAACCATGTTATAACACTTCTACTTAAACATGATAACAAGTGTTTGTTCAATAAAAGTGGAACACACTTAAGCCTAAAAGAAATAACAACATCACCACAAGTAATGAAACAACTCTAAGTCGCCTAACAATTGTGTGAGTATGTTATCGTTTCAAACATGGCTTACACTTGTAAGCTGGGGTATTTTCCAGGGGATTTCACGATGCATCTCATTACTATGCATATATCATCTTGCTAGTGTTTTCTGTAGTCCTTACCGGGACTACTTTGCTATCTTTCAGATATTTGGATTTCTTTACGCGACCCTCGAACCCCGAAGACATGGAATATTATGGTCATTTCAATCTCAGGCAAGTTCATCACTTGCTCATATCCTTTGCAGTACTTCATAACAAACTAATTGTGAAAACCCTATCGTATTAACACCTAATCTCAAAAGAATGCATGATCCTATTTTTATAATCATATGACTAATTGAATGACTACCCGAGTGGTAGTGTTCTGTTTGGTGGGCGGATGGAACCATGGTAAGATGAATAGGTCAAAGGAAGGTTCCATCTGCACGGGAACGTATTACCTAGGAATTAACAACAACTGCCGTCAGGATTCTTGCGCCGTAAATTCGCGTTGACCATGGATCTTTTGTGGGGGGAGTAAGTCAACCGTGATACTTTTCTCGTTCGCATGTCAACGGACGCGCCAGAGACGTACGCTGTAGGTCTTGCGGGACTACATGCACATGGGTGGGAGCCCTTACGTCCCACGGACTCTGGGGTCTATGAGTGTCTGCCAGGGGCGCGTAGATCTCCATCGTGAGGGGTGGAATCAGGCGTTCAACCTACTGGCAGAAATGGGTGGGCATGCGTTGTGCGGAGAAGCACGGTTTGGCTTGGACCAACTACCGGGCCCCACACCTGAGTGGGAGTGGACAGGATCTCGAGCCTGGTTGTGCAACATGGTCTTGGTCGTCCATGGGTAAAGTAACGCACCTCTGCAGAGTGTAAAAGGATGTGACATGTTACCCCTTGTTCCGGGAAGGAGCTGCGAACGCCGCAGGAAAGGCAACTCCATGAAAGTTCTAATCCTGTGAAGACTGGCGGGCATAGTTTTCAGAATTAAAAGCAACCTCTTGAAGAAAGTTTCACAAAACCTTGCATTAGCTTATGACTCTTTCGAGTCTAAAGATGTAGTTAGTGCATCAACCACCCACTATATATCATGAACTTGCTGAGTAACGCTCGTTACTCATTCTATCCCGTTTGACCCTTGCTTAGAGTTGAAGCCTATGGAAGTCGTCATCATGAAGCCATCTTTACCTCATGAAGCTAGGTGGAGTCTTATACTACTTAGTCGGTAAAGGATCGTCATCAACAACGCTGGTGGAGGAGAAGCTATCAAGGTGTAGGTAGAGGCCATTATTGGACTTAGCATTTACTAGCCATAGACTAGGGCTGACATCAGCCGTAGTGGTTTAGTTCTGAGCTAGAGTTCTTCTCCGGCTCGGAGCTTCGGATTGCTTCTTCTGATGTTTCTTTTGCAGGAGATCTTATTGATTCATTAAGGAGATTCTCAAGATTTTGTAATGAGGTTTGTATCCTATAGTTTTACCTGGTCCCGCTGTGTTTCTGTTGTACTACTCTGAGGGATGTAATATTCACGGATAAGTCCTTCTGTGAGTATTATGTCATCGACTTGCGCACTACACATGCAGTGGTGTGCTGGGTCACCACAGGTCGTATCAGAGCGAAGCGATCTTAGGTTTAAAACCTTTTAGGAGATCTGTAGGTTGGTAAAGACTTTAGGAAGCCACCTTATCTAAACCATATTTCCTACAACTATGATAATCATTCACTTGAGAATGACATAATCATACTTGTATAGAATTATTCTTACTCTACCTGAGTAAATCTACTTATCTATTTTCCTTATACCTAGGTATGAATAGTTAGAAGTCTATCATCTATCATTTTTATTGAGAAAAAGAATTCTGACATAGTCAGAGATGGTTAAGTCAAAGTGATGATTACCCCATTCTATGAATGAATAGGATGGAATAGAACATGGTATAGAGTAAGTATAGGAGTCATCAAGAAGGGATGTTTGAGAATCATAAAGAAACATCAGATCAGGGTAACTATGGGGTACATACCATATCCTTAGTTATCAACTCTAGAGGTGAATCATCATAGTATAGTATAGAATTAGGAGAAGGCCTAAGCAGTAATGGAAGCTACATTACTACTCCTACGATGTGATCAACACCATGAAGGATCAACATATACCATCAGCAGCTGATCATAATCAAGATGAAGTACTTCAATTGACATGGTACTTAGTTCTATAGGGAACCAAGTTAGACAACAACTACTATATGATCAATTTGTCTTGGTTTATTCTATTGCAGTAAGGCATGCAATTGGAGTAATTACCTAGGCAAAGAGTGGTTGGGTAGACTAAGATTACAAGGTAATATATACCTACTTGTAGTGTATAGCATTTAAGAGCCTTGGTACTGGAGATGTTTTACTCTAAGTACTTCTACTTCACAGGCTTTTGATGCATGAGTGATAACTGCATTTGGGATTTACTGCTTCTTATTTGGATCTTTGAGTGACTAGATCTGTGCATGAAGTTGGAACTTGATGTGCATATGCATGTGCAAACATTGAGTTCTATCTTGATGCTACTGGTCTCGAGGGTATATAATTAGTATGAGAGCGGTCTGAAATATCAGCAGTTTGAAGCCACCACAACATCTCTGGAAGACCAGGAAGTCAAGAAGGCAGAAGACAAGGAAGCCACTGATGGGAATGGACCACATTCACATCTTGTTTGGATCTGGTGAGCTACTACATCAACATATGGTGAGCTACCACAAGTTATGCCAAGAAAATCACATGAGTAGTTATATCCTAGAAGTAAATATGTAGAAGTTCGATAAGTTAACTTATAGAATCATCCCGTAGAAGTCAAAACCCAAAGATATAGAAGAACCATAGGTAGTAACCAATGGAATAGGTTATAGTCACCTGTAGGAAAAAAGTTAAAACTCGAGGAAACTCGAAGATATTTTTACTAATTAGAAGAGTCTAACTCGGTGTATACTACTTTGTACAAGTATCTTTGGAAAATCTTTATCTTGAGACCATTAGACTGAACCAAATGGAGTCCTAAACATAGTCGATATCCAGTATACCGGAAGAAGTTAATTGGTTATTCATCACCTGGTGGATAGACCAAATGTTATCCAGAAAGTTCTGAGAAGTAGGAAACATTACCTATTCATCGGAGAATGAAACTTGGTATCCACAAATGGTGCAAATACCACGTGTTCTTCGTGAGACCATTAGGAAGGCCTAGTAACAAGACAAAGTTATCCTAACAACTGGCATACTATTAGAAGATCATACAAGACAGTGAAAGGTGAACAATGAAGACAAGAGGATACACATGCCAAGGTCAACACAAGAAAACAGATGTGAAGATTCAACAGACTACAGAAGTTCTCTCTACCTATCTTTACGTGAGAGAGGTTGAACTTCGGGACGAAGTTCTTGTTAAGGGGGAGATACTGTAACATCCCAGTGTTTGGGAAGTTATAAGGGTCTAAATTTAATATGTGCATTTGCAAAGCATGCATCTAAAAGTACGGGAAATTTTGGCGCGAAAGTTTAAACAAAACAAAGGGACCAAAGTTTCACTTGACATGATGAAATAGGTCTAGTTCATCTAGTCAGGAGTTCATTTGGAGTGATCTTTATAACATTGTATCTCTACAAACTAAATCATCTGGTTACACAAACCATGATTGGTTGTGACCAACACAAACTCTCAACAACTTTAACCACAAGTCTATAAGTGACTTGGGATAATTCACTAGGTATCTAGAACTCAAACAGGGGTGAGAACCAAATCACACAATTGATCATTATACTTCCTCCAATGACTAATACACAATTGAACCACCCCAGCAACAGAGGGGTTATGTTCTCTCAAACAATAAATCTTTCAGTGATCAACCATTCACCTCATATCTTTCCAAATTATTTAGTAACTACTAAGTTAACCTTCACAAGTAGATAACAAAGTTTCAATAGAACATCAGTGATACAAACAAGTGTTAACTCAAAACCCACAAGGGGAAAATGACATAATAATTGTATTAACATATTTATCGAATATGTACATATCTCCTCAACCATAAATGAAGTACCTAAAGGAAGAAATAAATGTTCTTAAACAACTGTTAAACATTGATCATTACATATGATCTTTCCAAAATCTCTATATCTGCATTATGCATGACTAACATTACAAAGGAAGATTATAAAGTAAAACCAAGACACTTGGGAAAACAATTAATAACTATGACATAAGTCATTCAACTCAATAACCTTCACATGATCATTGTTTCAACCATCTTATACAAGTGAGTATCTGGAGTCTTAACACATCAATGAACCATTTGATCAACTTACTATTAAGTCATCATTCCATAAGCATTTCACACCTCTACTCAAGTCCAACAATTATATCACTGGAGTTTCTCTAGATACAAGTAAGGATAACAACAAGTTATAACCTCTATTAGAGGAATTGAATGGATAGCTAAGTAACACCAAATATATATGAACATGAACATATCATATGGGAGATAAAATAAGAAGTATATGGGAGGTGAATAAGAGCATGAACTAACTCTTAATCAAGATCTTTCTACCTGTCTATATTATCTTATTATCCTGTTTCCCAATCTTCACTGAAGCATTCTGCAAGAGAAGCAATTCACAAGAAAGGAGGAACTACCACAGGAAGATCTTCAAGAAGATTATTTAGAATGTTCTAGAGGTGCAATTCCAATCCATCATATGAGTACTTGGAAACTCTTATTGATTGATCTGATCTTATTAACTCTCTTGAAAGAGTGTGATACCCCAATGTTAGTGTTATATAGAAGTATTTTGGTAACAAGAGTAATTACCTTGTTAACAGATAACTTTTGTATATTCAAACAATTGAGTGTCATACACAAACAAACAGAAAACTGAATAACCTGGTACATCTCAGCCTATTGTATATGAGTATTAATTTGGAGGCAAGACTAGCTACCTTGTTTACAAATTCTTCTTATATGCATAGGTCAACTTGATGTCATAAAATAAACCATATTCTTTTATAATCCTCTAAGTAAAATTCTTGCTTGGAGTTACTGGCTGTTTTCACCACAAGGGTGAGATAGTTGATGATGCAATCCCAAAGATGATCTTACTGGCAAGTGACAAAGGTGATACCAGAAGACTAGTGGCAACTAAAGAGAAGACCATCAAACAACAGAAGACAACAATGAGCAACACTGCCTCAGAAAGGGAGTATAAGGAATTATCCAGTGAATCCTTAAGATATATCAGGGAACCATCAACCTTTGTCAAAACCATCAGAGATGAAGAGCTCATAATAATGTCTTAGATGAAAACAATTATCAAGTATGAAATAATAACAAGTCATTACATCCACATGTCTTGATATGTGGAGGAAGATGAAAACAAGCTTAAAACCTTGTTTTCCAAATCTTTTTCACATGTAAGACTAACAGATGATAACAAAAACTCATCTATATATAACCATGTAAAATATTACATGTTTTAGAACAACCTTAGATATTATCCACAATTGAACCTATGTGGAAAACAAGTAAATAATATTCCACAACCACACATTTCTTCCATTTTATCAAGTACTGAAAACAGCAAACATAGAATATACATATCTCAGTGAAATATCAACCAAACTTTCTAAGAGTTTAAAATATGAACATAACAAAGTCACACAAAGGAAAGCAAGTCCATTTGATATCCAACAACATTTGGTATGTCATGGAATAACATTTCCTATTTGTCATGGAATAACATTTCCTATTTGTTGATTTTGCTACTATGCATAAAAAAATCAAACACTATAAAGTAGTTTTACCAATTGTTTTCTAAATGATTTATACCTAAAAATTATCAATGGAAAACATACCATTATACTCATAACATGTTAGTGGTGCTGTTTTCATGACATAGTATACACAAAGTAAATTTTAATTCATATGATATTTAAATAGAGAGAAAATAACAAAAACCACTTAATGTAGTATCCTAAATAAAAAATACATTGATTCTTCAAATTCACCAAAACAAAACATGGTGAGATGTGGAAGTTGGTAAGGAGTTCAAATATAATTTTTAATAATTTTTATCTTCACAAAAAGGCCCTGAAATTATATGTTTCTTCTCAGCTTTAAAGCCAAAAGGGACCTCTTTGTAATAAATAAATTAGTTCTAGGGGGTTTTCTTGAAAATGATTAATTCATTCTTCTTCAACCTCTGGCCAGAAGGCCAGAGGCGTGCCGCCGCCACCATCCCCGATTGCCACCTCATGCCGCCGCCGTTTTGCGGGTATAAAAGCCAGGGAGTCGTCTGCATCGAGCTCTCCTCGCACTCTCTCGCTCGTTGTCTGCTCTCTCTCTCTGCTCTGAACAGAAAACCAACCGAAACCTAACCCTAACCCGCTCGGACGTCGGCCGTCGCCGTCGATTCCGGCCAGCCCGTGAGCAATTGAGGCCACTCGCAGATACTCCGGGACCTAATATTCCTCCTCGAGCACGCACATGGTCAGGGATGGCCGGAGGGCCGAGAATTTCATCGTTCCTTTTCGTCTCTGCCGCCGGCCGCCGTGGAAGCTCGCCGTTGCTACGAAGCTTCCCGTGTCCAATCATCTTCACCAACAGCTTCCTGGTGAGCTCGTGCACGTCTGGGTATCTTTCGTTATGCGATTCGTCATAGGAAATCCTCAGGTCGCCGATAGCCGTGCAACGCCGCCGCGCCACCGCTCGCCGGAGTAACTCCGGTGACCGTTGGGTCGTTCCGCCTCCACCAAATGGTTCCCCGAAGACTCCTATAGCTCATGGAACACCACAATCGAACCAATTCGGCTTCAATCGACGGATTGAAGATTCACAGTAGAAATTCCCTTCATACGTGATGCAGGGATGACGTCATCACCATGTCATCCAAATTTTTCTTTTTCTTTTTGATTTAAATCAAATAGGGCAGAATTAAATAAAACTAATTAATTCTATAACTATTAAAATAATTATCAGAAAAATATGAAAAAAATATGGAAATGTTTAGAAAAACATAATATAAATGTTTATCAACTTTTCATAAATGTTTGATGAATTTAGAATTAAACAATTTCTTCAATTAATTAAAACATTTAAAATAAAGAAAAATAATAAATAATTCAAAAATTCAGAAAAATACAAGTTATATACCAAAATGCTCCAAATTACTTATACCACTCATCTATGATGTTTAAAACATCATTTGACCAAGTTTTAATGTGTGCAATGCTTTGACTAGTCATTTAATTCATTTAAAATTAATAAATTAATAGTTTATTCAAATATTTTCAGAAAGCATTGAATAATATACCAAATTAAAGAGAAAATAATTTCCAATTAAAATATGTCAACATAAAAACATTTTGTTGAACTTATAAACTTGTTATTCAAGGTATATTGGAATTCTATAATATTCCATTATAACCAGAAAGAACCACCAACATTATTTTCCTTATTTAATAAAAAACCACATGTTTTCACATCTACAAAACCTATCATCACAAGTAATTATCAAGTGTTGTGATGATAGAGCTTACTGTACTAGTTCATCATTTTCAACTAAACTCATTGTCATCAGCTCTACACTTTTGGGAATATAAAATCAAACATGTTTGTTACCTTTTCAATAATTGTTTACCATGTGCTATTGTCTTGTTTCCTAACCATGTTATAACACTTCTACTTAAACATGATAACAAGTGTTTGTTCAATAAAAGTGGAACACACTTAAGCCTAAAAGAAATAACAACATCACCACAAGTAATGAAACAACTCTAAGTCACCTAACAATTGTGTGAGTATGTTATCGTTTCAAACATGGCTTACACTTGTAAGCTGGGGTATTTTCCAGGGGATTTCACGATGCATCTCATTACTATGCATATATCATCTTGCTAGTGTTTTCTGTAGTCCTTACCGGGACTACTTTGCTATCTTTAAGATATTTGGATTTCTTTACGCGACCCTCGAACCCCGAAGACATGGAATATTATGGTCATTTCAATCTCAGGCAAGTTCATCACTTGCTCATATCCTTTGAAGTACTTCATAACAAACTAATTGTGAAAACCCTATCGTCTTAACACCTAATCTCAAAAGAATGCATGATCCTATTTTTATAATCATATGACTAATTGAATGACTACCCGAGTGGTAGTGTTCTGTTTGGTGGGCGGATGGAACCATGGTAAGATGAATAGGTCAAAGGAAGGTTCCATCTGCACGGGAACGTATTACCTAGGAATTAACAACAACTGCCGTCAGGATTCTTGCGCCGTAAATTCGCGTTGACCATGGATCTTTTGTGGGGGGAGTAAGTCAACCGTGATACTTTTCTCGTTCGCATGTCAACGGACGCGCCAGAGACGTACGCTGTAGGTCTTGCGGGACTACATGCACATGGGTGGGAGCCCTTACGTCCCACGGACTCTGGGGTCTATGAGTGTCTGCCAGGGGCGCGTAGATCTCCATCGTGAGGGGTGGAATCAGGCGTTCAACCTACTGGCAGAAATGGGTGGGCATGCGTTGTGCGGAGAAGCACGGTTTGGCTTGGACCAACTACCGGGCCCCACACCTGAGTGGGAGTGGACAGGATCTCGAGCCTGGTTGTGCAACATGGTCTTGGTCGTCCATGGGTAAAGTAACGCACCTCTGCAGAGTGTAAAAGGATGTGACATGTTACCCCTTGTTCCGGGAAGGAGCTGCGAACGCCGCAGGAAAGGCAACTCCATGAAAGTTCTAATCCTGTGAAGACTGGCGGGCATAGTTTTCAGAATTAAAAGCAACCTCTTGAAGAAAGTTTCACAAAACCTTGCATTAGCTTATGACTCTTTCGAGTCTAAAGCTGTAGTTAGTGCATCAACCACCCACTATATATCATGAACTTGCTGAGTAACGCTCGTTACTCATTCTATCCCGTTTGACCCTTGCTTAGAGTTGAAGCCTATGGAAGTCGTCATCATGAAGCCATCTTTACCTCATGAAGCTAGGTGGAGTCTTATACTACTTAGTCGGTAAAGGATCGTCATCAACAACGCTGGTGGAGGAGAAGCTATCAAGGTGTAGGTAGAGGCCATTATTGGACTTAGCATTTACTAGCCATAGACTAGGGCTGACATCAGCCGTAGTGGTTTAGTTCTGAGCTAGAGTTCTTCTCCGGCTCGGAGCTTCGGATTGCTTCTTCTGATGTTTCTTTTGCAGGAGATCTTATTGATTCATTAAGGAGATTCTCAAGATTTTGTAATGAGGTTTGTATCCTATAGTTTTACCTGGTCCCGCTGTGTTTCTGTTGTACTACTCTGAGGGATGTAATATTCACGGATAAGTCCTTCTGTGAGTATTATGTCATCGACTTGCGCACTACACATGCAGTGGTGTGCTGGGTCACCACAAATGGGCTTCTCTCGTCGGTTAATTTGCCGGTGGCGAGGCGTTGGTCCAATCAGCTCTTGATTCAGGGATGCATGACTGCCAGTGAATATCGAGTTTCAATCTCGGTCTTGACGAAGGATGGTGTCCGCTCTTGTCTTTATTACCTTGTCAAAGACATCGTCATGGCAGATCTCTTCTCCTTGCTCGGGATGCTCTAGGGAAAACCCTTCCATATGGATCTTCCGAATCATAATAGGAGCACTTTTGGCGTTTCCAACCGAGAGATAATTGTATCGAATCACCTTGAAATATGGTTTACACCATGCCTGAAGCTATTTTTTTGAAATAATACATTTTCTTCATAAACTCCACCAGTAATCCGAAGATTTGAAAAATTACAGAAATATTGTGGTCTTGGTTTCGACAAAACTGATTAGTTCTTGTCGGTATCGCCGATGCCATTTAGGGCTTACCGTCTTAGGAAAATACGATAGGTTGCTAGAAGGTGGAAATAATATTTCTGGAACCGGGGCAGATGCACTAATGGGCATCGCCGATGCCGACTGGAACTAATCCGTTTCGCCGGAAACAATGTTGTATGATCTTTGAAATTTTTTAAATTTGTGTATTATTTCGGAAAATTGTGAAAAATTGTATTATTAACAAAAAAAAAACATGCGTGACTAAGTAAACTAGTACCAAGGACTTTTCAGTTTTCACCATGCTCGGCTAGGTCACAAGAGGCCAAATTTTCCGCTAGTGTGGCGTCATAACCAGAGCATGGGGGGATCATTTAGGGTGTTTTCTGTCTTTTTTTTTTGAAACGAGGCAAAAGGTTTGTCTTTTCATTGAAATAGAAGAAAAGACTGGTCCAGTTTATAAGGGAAAATGGCCAAAAAACCAATACAACAGAAAACACCCCACGCCGGCCCCGAGACCATGTCCCACACGAGCCGATCACTAAGTCGCCCAAGTAACCAATGCCAACACCAAAACACCTCGACGCAACATGGCGGAGGCGAACATCTGGAGCCGCCGCTCCGACATCCCCACCTGCCCCAGAGCCGCGCACCGCCTAGCCAATGACGAAGACTCACCATCGCCAACTAACCGACCACTACAACCACCATCTACCGCTTGTTACTCCGGCCAAAGTACAACTCCAAAGACCAAACCCCCAAGAGGGATACACGACATCGAAATGCCACCGTCCTCCGATCACAAGGATCTAAGTACGTTTCCCCCGAAGTTGCTCTGGGAGAAAGGACGAGTGCTTCACCACAACGACGCCTCCAAGAAGGGGACGACACCCAAGGTCGTAAACGTCGTTGGCTCCGGCCACACCGAAGACAGGGCTTTCAAACCTCATGGTTGCAATTTGTACTTCAGGGTAAATTTAGGGTTGTAATATGCACTTCTTTCTACCACATACAAACCTTTTTCCACCTTTTGGTTTCAACATGCGCGGGCACATGTGCTGACTAGTTGTTGGCTGGGTCCAACGTCATAATTTCAGAAGAGCAAAATGAGCGTGGAATAGCCCGGCCGGCTATTCCACAAGCGGGGATGCCTCTTGAATATCAACGGATCTAGGCCGGTCGACTATTTTGTTAATCTGAGTAAATTATTCCATTGCCGCGTGTCATATGCGTTGAGTGAATTTATCTATATAGCCCTGCACTCTGACTCTGTATATTTGTTGTATCCTTAAAAGTCCTTATTTCCTTCAAAATATTTAATATCTTAAGTAGCCTTAGCACGTACTTCTATTAATTAATAAGTTGTCTAAAGGATAGACTAGAGACGGCTATATAGATAAATTATTAAGTTCCTAAAATGGGCTATTAAAGCCATTAATTCCCAGATGGCTCACTTCTCGTGGAGTGACTCTGAGAGTAATAATAAATACCACCTAGCTAATTGGGACTTGGTTTCCCTGAAAAACGAATTTGGAGGTTTGGGTGTCCAGAATCTAAGAGACTTTAACCTGTGTTTGATGGCTTCCTGGATTAAGAGATACCACAATGACTCAGACAAGATATGGAAAAGAATTGTGGACTTCAAGTATGACCCTGACCCAAATGTCTTTTCCTCTGCTCCCAATATCAGCTCTCCCTTCTGGAAGGGAGTGATATGGGCTGCTAGAGCTGCCAAATGTGGCTATAGGTGGAAGGTTGGTAATGGTAGAAAAACAAAGTTTTGGAGTGATGTGTGGATTGGTAATTGTAGGCTGACTGTTTATTACTGGGACTTGTTTGAAATTTCTAATGAGCAAGACATTACTGTGGCTCAGGCTTACCAAGGTGGTGACCTGAGACTCACCTTTAGGAGGAATATTTCCCCTGAAGGTTTTTCTATGTGGTTAGAACTTTCCTAGCTTGTTAACAATGTTGTCTTGACTGATGAAGAAGATGTCTCACTTGGATGTTCCATTCTTCAGGTGTTTATAATGTCAGGTCCTTTTATGCTTTTGTTAACAACAGGGGAATTGTGCCTGTGCACACCCCAGCTGTCTGGGGGCTCAGAGTGCAGCCACGTTTACATGTTTTTCTCTGGCTGCTAGTTAATAATCGCATCCTAACTAGAGATAACCTGGCTAAACGTCGTCCAGTTTCAGATGATTCTTCCTTGTTCTGCTCTGAAATGGAAACATGCCACCACTTGTTCTTTGACTGCTTTGTGGCTCGTCTGGTTTGGCCTGTTGTATCACATTTCCTGGGTATAGATGTTGGTTCTTGCTTTGAAAGCGTGGCGAGGTGGTGGATCAGTGAGAAAAAGAATTCACACATTAACACTACTTGTGCTGATGTTCTTTGGGCTATTTGGAAACTTAGAAATGATATGTGTTTTCAGGGGCTCGTTTGGCCAGGTGTTCGGGGCGTGTGGAGAAGAGCAGTGGACGAGCTGGAGCAATGGAAGGTTTTGGCTCCCCCCCTCCGCTGCCCCGATTCTGGCCGAAATCATTCTGAAGATGAACAAATGCCGCGGGAAAGTCCTTCGGATCGCTTGGAGATGATGGCCCTCCCGGAGCTGGATGCTGCCCAGGAAGCCACCTGCAAGCGTGTTCTCGTCAAGTTCTGGGCTAAATCCATGTCTTAGCTGCTGTTGGGTTTTCATAACTGTGGAGCTGTATGTTTTGCTTTATCTTTTCTCTCCCCCCGTTTGAGCTTGTGCTCACTTAAACTAGCTTGCCGCGTGGGCGCTGGCTCGTGTTCTGTAACTGAATTACCTGTTGGTCGCTTTTGGTTTCAATGAAACCGGGGGTATACCCCTTTTAGTCTAAAAAAAACTACAGGTAACATTACCAGCAATGAGCAATTAAAACGATCCCTCAAAAAAGAAAGAAAAAAAGCAATGAGCAAATGATGCAAGTGTTGGGAGACTGTCCACCATTTATAAGGTGAGGAAAAACCCCTCACGTGGTTTGTTACAACCGAAAATATCAGATAAGGTGGAGACTCTCCATGCATATCTAGATATATCGAAACAGTTCAACACACCATTTGTTCAGAATTTGCATCTCTTAGAGCATGTCTAACAGACCCCCTATGTTTTTACCCCCTAAGACGCGTGTAGAGGGCCCTGTATACACATTTCGCCGGCCAAAAGCTCGTGCGAGCTAGCAGACCCCCTACCCCCACCCCGTAAAACAGAATATTCTGTTTTACGGGGTGGGGGTAGGGGGTCTGCTAGCTCGCACGAGCTTTTGGCCCCTCAGAAAACAGGGTTTTGCACAACTACACAAGCATATCAAACATGGCAGATTCAAGATATGCGATGCATAATCCATAGTTTTACATCACAAATAGATCAACAAGTTCATAGGTCATGTTCTAGGCATAGAGGTTCCCAAAAGTACTGCCACCACCAACGCGATCCACATCAATCTCGGAGCCCACCGTCGGCACCACCACTCACCGAAGTTGAAGCACCAAGGTTGGTTGCCTCGTGAGCTTGACGCGCCTGCAACTTCCTCGCCATGATCTCGGCCTTGCTCTCTTTCCACCACAGCAGCTGATCGTCGTCCATGTCCTTGGTGTTCATCATCATGATCTCCTTCTCCTCGGCCAAGAGCTCCTTCATGGCTTTGGTTTGTTTGAGAGCCAACATCTGGGCATCCAACTCGGCCTTGCGCATAGCCTCCTCTCTTTTTGCAGCCACCTTGGCAAGCTTCACCTCCTTTTTCTTCTCGGTGATGAGGACCTTGGTCTCCAATGTCTTGAATGCTATTTCCTCCTTTGCCCTAATGTGCTGATCCATCTTGTCCTTGAAGCTAGCTGCCTCGGCTTCTAGCCTCTGCCGCTCCTTCGCCTTCTTGGTGCCCTCGGGCTTGCCTACGTTGCGACCGCTCATGTCTTCCTCTTCATCATCCATGTTGAGCATTGCCTTCTTCTTGCACTTTGGTTCTTCGTCCCTCAACTTCCACTTGGGAAGGTGTTGGAGCAAGTTGAAGCAATGCTCAAAATGAAATTCCGTGTTCTTGGAGGCGGCCATGTCTTTGTACCGCAATTGAGCATACTTGGGCTGCACAACAACAATGTAGTGTGATGTCTACACAAGAACACATAGTTTGCACAAGAAATCTGTCACAAAACTTACGTAGTCCGATGCCACACATCCACTTGGTGGATTATCCGCCACTTGGTCCATGGCAGCGCTCCAACGAGAACAAGCTGGCTTGATCGTGTTCCACCGGCCTTCAAGGGAGCGGTAGGATCGATCCGCCAAACTCTTCGTGCGAGGCTTGAGCTTGTGGTAAAGATCCTCAATGCGTTGCCAATAGCGCTTGCCGGTTTGATCGGTGCCGGTGGCAGCATCCATGGACACTTTGCCCCACGCACGGACCAATGTGACATCTTCAATCTCGGTGTAGTTGGGCTGCTTCCCCTGTTTGCTCCGCCGCGCAGTAGCCGCGTCCACCTCAACCACGTCGTCGTCCACCTCTTCGTCGGCCTCTTCATCCTCGGCATAGTCAGCGTACTCGTCGTCGAACGCACCAATGCCCGCATCCAAATCCACCGCAGAATCATTGAGCATGTCCATGTAGGATGTCGCAACGGCCGGCGCGGGCACTTCGTCGAGCACCTCGCGGGCACCAGCCGGCGGCGGCGTGGGCACCTGCGTGGGAGCAGGCGGAACGGCCGGCGACGGAACCTCGCCGAGCACCTGCGTGGGCGGAACGTCCGCTGCAGGCGTCGCGGCCTTCTTCACCTTTGGTGGCCGCCCCCTCGTCGCGAATGACTTCACCCGGCCCCCTTTGGCGGGAGCAGTAGTGGTCGCCGCCGCCGCCGTCGCTACCGCAGGCCCCAGCGGTGTGTCGAAGAAGAGCTTCGGGATCCTCTTCCTCTTCATCGGCATGGTGGCGGAGATGATGGCCGCGACATCGGCGGAGGTCGTCTGACCACCCACGACGTCGACGGTGGCAGTATTCACCACCTCAGACATGGGTGGCGCGTCGTCGGCGGTCGGAGGGGCTTGTGAGGAGTCCATGGAGGCGAGATCTGGCGACGCGGTGGCCGGGGAGGGCGAGGAGGCGGAGTTCCGGTGGCGGCGGCGGCGGTTGGGAGGTTCGCGCGCAGTTGGGGAAAAGGTGAGGGGTTGGCCCTCTACATCTCCTCCCGACCCGCACATGTAGGGGTCGACGGGCCGCCCCCTACCCAAACTTGTAAAAAATCGTCCGGGGTGGTCCATTTACGGGGGCTGCTAGATGGCCGGGTAGAGCCCAAACCCGTATATCAGCGGTTATTATACGGGTTTGGGCCATTTAGGGGGTCTGTTAGACATGCTCTTAAGTTATAGCACAATACAGTATTTTGGCACCAACAGCAACAACAATGACAACTATTGAGGCGGAGTAGGACCTCCCCTTAGATGGACAATACACGATTACATCGTACCTCATGTGGCGCCCATGCGCCACCTTTGTCTAAAGATGTGTAAGTGGGATCCCCCGAGCCAAAATCCCAATTTCAGTTTATTTAATGATTTTTAATTCAAAATTCTATCAAGAATTTTGAATTTGAAATGTTCAAATAAATTATAACTGGGATTTAGCCAGGATCCCACTTGACACCTTACCTTCGTTATCCATGGATGAGTAGCAGCAGTTCTTGAAGTCTTCCATGGTGCGGCCGAAGAGCGGCACGTAGGCGTCGACGCTCCCGTCGCCCTCGAAGGATTGCACGATGTACATGAACCCATCCACCGGCACGTTGCTGTACCCGGGCATGAAGAAGAAGGGCAGGCTGCCGTCCACGTCCATCTCGTAGAAGGGGATCCCCAGCAGGCTGTCCACCTCAACGTTCGGGCTAAGCGTGCGCTCCAGCGAGTCCGCCGTCGGCACCAGCTGCTCCTCCTCCACCGCACCGGAGCTCGCGAAGTCGATGAACGACCTGAAGTAGGCTTCGTCGATGCGGGACACCTCCCGGGAAATGAGTTCCACGACGTCCCAGAGCGGCCGCTCCACCAGCTCCTGCGCGGTGGTCGTGGGCCACGCCCAGAGCACGACGTTTCCGGTGTACCCCGCGGGCACGCTCATCCGCGTGCGCCCGTTCACGGCGATGCGCATTCTGGTGGTCGCGTGCGCGTCGAGCCCGCGCGCCTTGGTGATGCACCGCCAGAGGTGCGCCGCCAGGCACTGCAGCGTGGTGTACGGCCGGACGGCGCCGTTCGACGCCTTGGACTTGAGCGCCACGATCCGCTCCCGGCTGAAGTGCACCCTGTGTATCTGCAGCGCCTCATCGCCGGCGTGGACATGCATGCTGTCGCCGTGAGGCTTGAACTCGTTGCCGCGGTGGTCGAACTCGATCCGCGGCGGGTTCCGTGGCGTGAATAGTGACGTCCGGTCGTGCACCGGTACGGGGCGGATGGCGACGCCGAGGGTCGCCTGGAGCCACGCGAATAAGAAAGTCCAGATGGCGTGCCCATCGGCCACCTTGTGATGCATGCTGGTCCCTATGACGACGGAGCCGCACACTAGTGGAAACAGGGCCTTTTGTCCCGGGTCGTAAGGGCCATTTGTCCCGGTTGCGCAACCGGGATGGGCTAGCCGGGACAAATGGCCCTCCCCATTGGTCCCGGTTGTGCCAGCACCCGGGATGGTAAGGCTGGCCCACGTGGCGACTCTGGGCCAGGGACTGCGAGGGAGTTCGTCCCGGTTCGTTTTAGGGACCGGGATGGATGCCTTCTTAAAAAAAGAATAAAGTCCGCCCATTTTCCCTGCCGCGGCAGGTTTTTTTTGTTCGTTTTTTTTTTCTCCTGCCTCGCAATCGCCAACCGGCCTCCCCTTCCCCAACCGCTCCAGGCCCACGTCTTTAATTAAGCCCACTGACACATTTTTTAGTCAAAAAGGCCCACTGGCCCGCGTCTTTTATTTATGGACAGTCAACGGTTCGAAGGGCCCACTTGCCCGCGTCTGTTATTATGGCCAGTCAACAGGGGCCACTGGCCAGCGGCCTGGTGGCTGGTTCGCCTGGTCCATTAAACTAAGACCGAAGGACGGTCAAAGGGCCGCTGTCCGCCTCGTCTTCCCGCCCCGCCTCGTCTTCCCGCCCCGCCTCGGCTTCCCACGCCCCACTCCCCACGCGCCACGCCTCGGCTCCCCGCATTCATGGCCGCCTGCAACCGCCGCCACGTTCAGGCCGCCGGTTGGCATGCCAGCCCACCCCGGGTCCTTTTTAAAGGCCCCCCGCCGCCCGTACAACCCACCCACCCCGGACGCGTCCCTGGCAAAGCAACCCTAGCCGCCACCATGTCCCGCTGGTTCTCGAACTCTGGCAAGCGCCCAAGGAACGACGACGGAGGCTCGTCGAGCGGCGCAGGCCGCATCCCGCCCCCGCCGGCGGAGGCCTTCGGCTACGGCCCTGGAGGTGTCCGCCTCGGCGGGGTGCCACGCGTCCCCGCGCCACCACCGGCTGCACGCCCTCCGCCCCGCGCCGCGCCCCCGGGCAAGCGGTTCCGCCGGTACGTCCGGGTGGACGAGGCGGAGTGGCACTGGAACAATGCCACTCCGGTGTTCTACAACGACGTGCACCTCCCGGACGGCTGGCACCTGAATCCCCAGCGGATCCCAGTGCCGCCGGCCCCGACCGGCGCGGCGCTGCTCGAGGAGATCGAGCGCCGCCGCGAGCTCCTGCCGGCCCCCGTCCGCAGGGAGCGGATGTACGCGTGCAGCTCCCCCTACTGGGCCGCCTGGCTCGAGCAGGAGCACGAGCAGCGCCGCCGCTCCTTCATCCCCGCCCCCCTCGAGGCCAACGTGGACGACTACCCCCCGCCAGCGCCCGGCCGGGAGAGGGAGCTATGGCTCCTCGTGGACGAGCCGGAGGACTTCTCCGGGGAGCAGGACCCCGAGCTCCGGGCCCAACTGGAGGAGGCCTGCGAGCGCTCCCGCCGCTCCCTCGTCGACGACGAGATCAAGAGGTGGGAGCGTGTCGTGGCCGCCGCCGCCGCCGACGCCGCTGCCATGCCACCGCCGCCGCCACCCCCTAACGAGCCTGCCATCCCCTGGTGGCAGGCCATGAACGCCGAGCTGGAGGCGTCCGAGGACATGCCGGAGCCGCAGCCGCTCCCACCAGGCCTGGAGTATGGCATGACCTGGGCCTGGACCGGCGGCGTTTGGGCGCCGGGGTCGCCGGAGCAGGAGGAGGAGCTGCCCCCGCCGCCGCCGCTGCCACAGGAGGTACTGCCCCCGCCGCCGCCGTACGCGCCCCCGATGCCCCCCCGGCGAGCCCGGCCCAGCCACCTGCCCACCTGTGGCAGCCACCCGCGTATGTACACCTCTCCGACGACGAGGACGACTAGGTCGCCGCCGCCCCCTATTCTCTATAGACAACGCCCCTAGCTAGCTACCCCCCCCAAGAAACGGCCGGCCCGCCTGTGGCCGCGCCGCCGCCCCTTATGCAAGTACGGCCGGCCGCCTGTGGCCGCGCCGCCCCTATGTAAGCAAGGCCCCTGGCCCTATTTTAATATAAGTTATGTTCCCCTAATCTACTGTGCCCCTAGTCCATCCCCGCCGGCGTTCCGCCGGCGAATCTGTCCACTCGTTCCCGCCGCCGGCAGGGCTTCGCCCAGCCATATCCACTCGTGCCCGCCCCTGGGGTGTCCGCTCGGCCTGGAGAGAGGGCCGCGCTTTTTTATACACTTGGGCCTTTAGTCCCGGCCCGTGCCACCAACCGGGACTAGAGCCCTTTGGTCCCGGTTGGTACCACGGCCCGGGACCAAAAACAAATTTCGAATTTCGGTGGCACCTCTGCGCGCCCAAAATTTTTTAGCGCCAAAATTTGAAAAGTGTTAAGTTTGCACATTAACAACTTTTATATACTTCCAAATTTGACAAAAATTCCAACATGAAAAATGCTAGAATTTGCAAAACTAATTTAAATCCATTTTTCGTTTAACTAAATAATTATTCTAACTATTGAAACTATTAATTATTTTTTCATTTGTATATAATTTGAATATAAATTATGGAAATTATGGATGTAGCCTATTTCTTGAGCAGCTGCACAGAAGTGCTTAGAATCCACAAACTCCGGCTCTGTGTCATACAAATTTCTGGAAATTTCCACCCATACACTTTTTGGAGCTAGGGCCTCATTTTCATAGTAGAAGTAGGGTGGCTTGTTCATCCTCTAGAGTCGATGTCAGTCCTGGCTGCTTGTCCATCCTCTACAGTCTGCTCTGCTCTGCTCTACTGCTCCTTGCGGCTCAGGTTGGTAACGGTCCATGTTTGCGTATGCTTTGTGAACTTATGGTTTGATTTGAGAATTTCAAAACTTTGATTTGATAATCTTTTGGCCGGAAGCACCTAGCAATATCTTTTAAACCTTGTTTCTCTCCCTATGCTATTTGTACTTCTCATCGGCTCTAATGTTTCTCTACCTGATTCTACTTCTCCTCTGCCTAGTTTACAGATGTTTGCTCTTTTCTGTAGATGTTTCTACACTGTAAAATGGGCATGTCCCAGTAGTGGTGATCAGCGCCTTGTCTGCATGTTTCGCAGGACATGTCCATTTTACAGTGTAGAAACATCTACAGAAAAGAGCAAACATCTGTAAACTAGGCAGAGGAGAAGTAGAATCAGGTAGAGAAACATTACAGCCGATGAGAAGTACAAATAGCATATGGAGAGAAACAAGGTTTAAAAGATATTGCTAGGTGCTTCCGGCCAAAATATTATCAAATCAAAGTTTTGAAATTCTCAAATCAAACCATAAGTTCACAAAGCATACGCAAACATGGACCGTTACCAACCTGAGCCGCAACGAGCAGTAGAGCAGAGCAGAGCAGACTCTAGAGGATGAACAAGCAGCCAGGACTGACGTTGACAGATATATATCCGAGCGGTGGACAGTCCCTGGCCAAGCAGAAGCAACTGCATCCCCTATCGATGTAAAGCAGTCAGTCAAAACTTTTTTGGGTTGTTTATGGTGATTAACTCCAATGAATAACAATAGACACTAGTAGGGAAACCCTTATCTGTGGCGCACCAAAATCCTATTCTGTGGCGCACCCTGGGGCCACAGGAGTGCGCCACAGAACACACGCCACAAAAATAATTTCTGTGGCGCACCAGGCCCGTGCGCCACAGAAATAGTGGATTCTGTGGCGCACCTGGACCGTGCGCCACAGAAATGGAGGATTCTGTGGCGCATCCCTTAACGGTGCGCCACAGAATTGGGTGCGCCACAGAATTCTCCAACGGTGCGCCACAGAATCATCTGCTATATTTCGAAATTTAAATTGTTTCTGCTGTATACAGTTTGAATATACAGGAATTATACAGGAATTATTCACAGCAGTGATATTTGACAACATATAACATATTACTGATATTTTACAAAGTTACTTAATCACAATAGTGATACATAGTGCAAAGTATCGAATTTGGCTCAAAGTGATCACATAGTTACTCGAGTTGTCAAACACATCATCGAACAATAATTGTCACCACATAGTTACTCGATCGAGTTGTCAAGTTACAAATGCCTAAGCTAAGATGAAATAGACTACAAGCACGGCGACGATGGTGAGCAAGAACGGTAGCTTGTAGGAGGCCTCCATCTTGTTCATCTTGTTCATCTGTTTCGACTGGTGGTCCCTCCACTTCGCAACCGCCTCGTGTCTAGTCTTGTATCCTTTATAGCAGTTGCCGCTGAACTTGTCGACCTGTGCTTTGCAGTCCTTCCACTCGTCATAGACTCCTGGAACCCGACCCTCGAACACCACGTAGTACGTCATCTATATAGATAGACACAAAGCATATTAGTAAGTATAATGCAAAAAACAACTAAGGAAACAAAAAATAAACATCAAAGATATACAAACATAAAGCTAGCTAGGCCTAAGTTAATTTAGAGCAAACTAATAGTAGCTAGCTAGGAGTTTAGAGCTAACTAATAGTAGCTAGCTAGGCCTAAGTTTAGAGCAAACTAATAGTAGCTAGCTATGCCTAAGTTTAGAGCTAAACTAATATAGTAGCTAGGCTTATATAAGTTAAGCAAATTTTGTTAAACAAACTAATAGTAGCTAGCTACGCACACCTCGATCAACGATACCTCAACTGGAGCGGCGCCGGAAACGGCTTATATAGCTCCTTCGTCATCCACGACCTACGATCAGCCTGCCGCTCTAGGCGTTCCTGGATATCCCTCTGGCATAACCCTATGGGTTGGTGCAAGGGCCCTCCCTTTTTGTTGACATCTTCAATGATTATCTCCGACAACTTGACTTTGATGCGATGAAAATCTTGTATAAGATCTTCCTGTGAGATTTCCCCCGCCATTTTGTTGGACCAGTCTCGGAGTCTAGAAGGATGATTCAAATTGTTTGCATCGCGGACAATCCCTTTGAGGTGATGGAGGGCATAGAAGGCCTCTTTCGTGCTCCAAGCCGGCTGCTTGATGCAGGGGAAATCGGTCACGTGCCTGAACCCGTATTTGCCAGTAGCCGGCCTGATACATTCTTGTTTCTTTTCGAATGTGCCTCCATTTTGGGCGTAGCCATTGATAGCCTCATCGAGAACACCCCTTATTCTGGTGTAGTCTTTCCTCTTCGTCACATTCGACGAGTCGAAGTATTGGGCAAGTGAATATTGTGGGCAAAGCACGATGAGTGTGCAGTATGTGTCCCTGCTCAACACATGCAATTGAATCCAGGATAAGCAATGGATGAAACCTAGAAAAAAAACATTAGCTAAGACGATCGCGAGACTTACTCGGGGAAGACAGGCAAAAGAATGTCCGTCTTGTTCTGACCGTTTCTCAACATGAAGCTCTCGAGGTACTTCACTGCCTTGGTCCGTGTACTTGATCCTTCCTCCAGCTGGCTATCACGCATGTAGTAGGGATCCGCTACCATAACGTTAGGGGGTAACTCTCGCTGGATCTGCAGCTGAGCATTGAGCGCGTATAGGCGGACCAAGTTATAGTCCAGCCGTCTCGAGTGAAACAGACTGAAGATATCCTCATACGCTATGAAGAACAGTCCCGCGGGGTCTTCGTTGACGAAGTCCGGGCCCTCTGGCACCTTGACCGTGAACACAGGGTAATTTGGACACTTGTCTTGAAGAAGGAGACCCTCTAGCATCACGATAATGTTCTGCAATGTGAGCATTGGTCCAGTTGCCCCATGTATCTCGTCCGGACCCAGTATCGGTTTCCCAGCTTCATGCAAGCGGGTCAAGCCATCCTTAGGGGGTCGTATCACGGCGTCGGCCAAGATCTTAGTATGCTGGACCTTTTTAGCAGGTCTCTTCCTAATCTTCTTGCTGGCGGTGGCTTGATCTGCTGCGGGAGCTGGGGGTGAGAGAGCTGGGGGTGCGGGTGCTCGGGACGACCCTTCGATTGTCTTATGCAGTGTGCCAGGGCTGAATACTGTACCCTCCGGGTAGGTCAGACGCTGCGTGACTTCAGTACGTCTAGGTTGATCGTCGTGACTGCGGAAGGCTTCGTCGTCACGATTCATATCAGGCATGTACCTATCTTGGCTGTAGCCCGTGTTGAGGTAGGCATTGATGTCGACATTGTCATCGTAATGATAGTCTTCGACACCGGCGGCTCCAGCAAACTGGTTGTCCACGTCCTTTGGTGGTGACGGCGGCTGTGATGCCGGCGGCTGTGATGCCGGCGGTTGAGGCACAACTGCTTTTGATGATCTTTTGGGCGGTCGTTGCGGCATATTTCCCAACAACACTTTGTGCCTTGTTGTGGTGGCAACAACCGCCGGTTCCTTCTGGGTGGTGGTGGCAACAACCGCCGGTTCCTTCTGGGTGGTGGTGGTGGCGACGAGTACTGTTTCCTTCTGAGGGGCGGCGGCCTTGGGTGCAGTCTGAAGGGCTCTTTTCTTCATGGGCCGGACGATCTTATTCTGCGGGGCCATAGGGGATGTGGCGCCGGTGTTGCGCTTGATCACAAGACCCCCCCCAAGACGAATCTGGCTCTTCGGCCATTGCATCACCCAAGTCGTGCACTCTCCAAGTACCAAGTTTTCCTCGTCGCAGCCTGGAGGTTGAAAGGGGGGGAGGACGTCGCGATACTCCGGCACTACATTGGCCAACTTCACCTTCATCACGTTCTGGTCCATTCGAGAGTGGTGCATAGTGCGTTGCATGGGTTGTATAATAGTGCCGGTAGCAACATCCACCAACTCTCCGCCCGGCACCACACGATGCAGTAGTACGCAAGGTTCGTCCTGTTGTGCAACATACCAGGCATCATGAGATGACAGTCATCTTGAGAATGCGTAGTTAGATCACGATTAACTAATTAGTTACCTTGGTGATGGCGTCTAGCTCGGCGGGTGTCGAGACAAGGGCGACGGTGCCCTGCCCATCATTCTTCGGCATTGCTGCCGAAGGGGGCGGCGATGTGACCAGAAGGAGTGGCGCCGGCGTCTGGGGGGTCAGCTGTTGCGGCGGCACTTGCTGGTTCATGCTTGAGTTGCTGCCGATGAAGCTGGGCAGATGGATCGGTCCAATTTGACCCCCCGCATTCCAGGAAGCTAGCCCCTCCATCAGCCCAGCGGGGATGACTTCCTTGAGCCTCTCATCCACTAATCGGTTGAGCCTGTCGGGGTCCACCTCTCTGCTCTCCAGTTTCTTCTCTAGAGCCGCCATCTTCTTCTTCAGCTCCGCGACCTCCTCATCATCCTTAGTCGATTTCGTCTTCCTCTTCTTTTCTGACTTGGCATCTGAGTAGTACTCGGCTACCTTCATGTTTAGCCCAAAGCCGGAGATGCGGCCAGCTGACGTCGGCGGGGCATCCAACGGCCTTTGCTTGTATGCGTTCGTCGCTCTGTTGAAAGGCGTGTCCCACCGACTCGTCGACCCTTCGGACGAGTCAGATTTCCGCAACTCCCTCTCCTTCGGACAAAAGGAAATTAAGGTGAGCCCATTATCTAATTATTAGATCAATGCAATATACATGTACTTGAGATATATGTGTCCTTACCAAATGTTTCTCAAATTCCTTCACGTCCTCGTCTTTCGTCACGAATTCCCCCGTCTTCCAGTCTAAGAAGTACCGGGATCGGACAAAGTTCCTAACTTGTAAGTCCGTGATTTTGTGCCAGGGGTTATCTCTTCCGAGACGTTCCATCTCGCGGTCCTCCTTCTCCCAAGTAGCCTGTTTTCCTTGGTAACCACCGCTTCCGAGATGTTGGTGCCCTATGTTTTGGTCCCGCATATCCTGCCCCCATTTTGTCCATTTTTTACACTCCTCGGTGTTCAAGTACTGCTTAAATATCTCGAAATCTTCTTTCAGAAGCGTCGGGTCTTTTCGACTGATCTCCTCCCAGCTTTTACCTTTTTCAATCTTCTTCTTCACCCGGGATTTCCAGCTGCTCAACGCGGTGCTCATCTTCGTGATGGCTAAAGAGTCCACCTGTTTGTTGAACGGCTCCGGGAACGTGTATCGCTGGTGAAGCTTCTTCAGAAGGATTTCGACCAAAGCCTTGTTGTCGTCGCTTCTAAGGTCAAACGTGTTGATCGACATGCTTTCCCGCACGATGCACCCTAGCTGCATGCCGTACCCTGAGGTAACAGATCGAGGCGCCAATGGTAGGCCACTCGGCGAGACCTTGGTGATTGTATCGGTGACGTTCGCGAGCACTTGCGGCTTACGATCCTTCCTTGGGGCCCGGGGCTTCTTATTCTTCTTATCGGTCGTCGGGGCGGCGTCGCCGCTACCACCAGCCGCCGTGCGGTCAGTGCCACCACCATCGGTGCTCTTATCCTGGTCCTCTTCCTCCAAGTACCCCCAATCAACGTCCTCTTCCTCACTTCTGGTTGCAGCGTGGGCCTCCCAGCCCTCTTCCTCGGCACCGGCTTCGGGCACGGACACGTGCTTGGAAGAGCCAGACATGTTTCTGTAATAACATTCAAATTTGAGTTTTTGAGTTGGATTTCAAATTATTCAATATAGACGTGCTTGGATAATACACACACAAAATCATTTTGTGGTAAAACCATCTTGTGAACTTGGGTTAGTAATGTGGGCTTGCATAATTGTGATAATTTAGACCACTCTGATACTAGACACACCTAGTTCAATGCATTTTGTGGTAGTTTAGGCTCTTTAAGTAATTATATCTCGTGGGACTCTCTGTCTAAAATGTCAACTGTTGAGTTCCTTGTTGAATATTAGCTAAGTGGTGTTGAATCAAGTCCACTCGGGCTGCAAACCAAGCAAAAGTTTATGTGAATTATAGCGCTTAAAGTCATGTTCTGTACTTCTGTTGTTTTGATGCATTTTTTTTCTTACATTAGAACATACCCTGTAGGTCAAACATTAGAACTTGCTTAAACAATAACCTTCAGCCTTATATGTGATTGAATATATACTAGTACTCAAACAGATAACATCAAACATCATATGGTCTACAAACCATAAGATAGCATATATCCTACACTGACACAACCTGACTTACTAGAGGTCAATTTTAATTGGCTAGGATAACAGAAATATATTTGTACATTCTTCCAACTTTTACTTATTAGAGTAGCTATCGATATCTTCAGTTAGTAGGCGGGCACGACACATGGCAAAGATGGCCAGGAGCAGCAGAAGGCAAAAACATGAAGGTGAAGCCATGGGCAGCTAGTGGTGGTGATTCGGTGAGCAATGCAATCACACAAGACATCACCCCTTGATATAGGTAGAGGTCTAGAGGAACCATGCCTTGGTAGTCAATACATCGAAAATGAGCCCCAGTCCATCTCAACCATCCAGTGGTATTACATGAATATTTTCTGGAGTTGGTAGAGACAGCTAGACTCTTTCTTCTCTGCTGCAATTATTGCAGGATGGAAACTAAGCTACGAAAGTTGGACCTGGTTACAAGAGATTTTGGTCCTTATATATGGGTAGCAGTCCTTATATGCCTGATTGAAACACAAAGTACAGCCGTGAGTGTATTGTCCACTGACCCCTAACTAAATACTCCCTCTGTCCCATAATATAAGATGTTATTACAACCAATATAATGTCACTCCTTTACCGCTTTAAAACATTTGGACTTGTTAGGTTTTTCTCAAGGGCCTTTTTTAATCAAAGGAATCTTGTTGGGTTAGAATCCTTGGGAACTTTCTCTACGAGACTTGTTTGATAGGATTTTTCTGTGGGAGGCTTGTTTGATTTGTAGCATTAGAATCTTACAGTTTATATTTTCAGAGCTCCCTTCCCAGATTACACTTGGTTACAAGAGAATTTCCATTGAAAATCTAACCTCTTGAAAATTTTCCATTGTTCCTATGACATGCACCTAATATCTCAAGAAAATTCCTGTTAATAACATACCATGACATCCTATCCATGAGTTTTAAAATCCTATGGATAAGTCAGGTTAACTGGAGTGCAAGAATTTTCTCGGTCAACTCAGCGTTGGCCATTGCTTTCCAAGAATGACACGGAAGGATGGGGGGAGGGGGTAGTACCGTCATCTTTTGGCGCCAAGTTCACCTTTTCGTATACTTAACTAGAACAAAAATCAGACTGTGGTAGCTAGCTCCAACCAGGTCTCCAGAACTCCACTACTGTGACATACTGTCACTATCAGACATCAAAGAAGACTGACTATCAGAAATTTCCATGATCACGAAAAAGATCATACATGATCAACAGCGTCATGCAAAGACTAGATAGTCGATAGCTATTACACTATGCAGAACTAATCTTAGAGTAGCTAGCAAAAATAGCTAAGGTTTCATTGTTAGAGTAGTACAGTGCGCCTATGTAGAATGGCCTCGGCGACAATGGTGCCAGGTAACATCTATAGCTTGCGCTGCAACCTTATCATGCAAAAGATTGTTCTTGTTTAATTTTGATATATATATTATTAACCACGCAAGATGAATGATACTCTCTAAACTGCAAACCAACTAATACTACTCCAAGAAAGAGACGTAAGCAGCAGAATCTAAGAACTAATACTACTCCAAGTCTTAGGACTTGGTAATGATGCCTAAACGAAGAGGTGGAATGGATCAAGCAGAACTTGATGTTATCTCAATGTCTTTTATACCTATTACTTCACTGTTGAATGGTGTTCCTGGAAGTGGATTTCTGAATCATGCAATCAATTTATACCTTCGTTGTAAGTACAAATTCTCACCCTTTCAAGCTACTGGATAATTTATCCATCTCTCAGTTCTCAACCTATAAATATGATACAGTGAAAGTTTAAACTGCATACTAATTACTACTAATATTGAGCGTACGTATAATTATGTGCCTTATAGTTTGGAACAGATGGAGAATGATCACCATGGGCTATAATTACACTATTTTCAGTTGGTCCTTTCGAATAAGTTGTAAATGCTTCGGAGCAGTATGCCAGTATCATTTGATTCATAATAGAGTGAGAGCACAATTCAAAATATTTTTTATTTATTTCAATTTCCGAAGAATGAATAGACTGAAGAAGAAGATAAGCTACACCACGAAAAAGAACACGATCCCATATGTGGGTTAGCATCTGCTGTGTGCTTCCCAAAAGTACACTTTGAGCATAATAATCAAGGACCATATGGCATAGAACATGGAAAATGGCACAGTGCACTAGACAAGTAATATAGTGGTGAGTGGATCTTTCGCCCTCTCATGTTACTGAACCTATACATAGCACATGGTATCCACTGGGTAAGGTATCTATGTCTGGTGACTTTCAGATCCTAATAGTGTCCAGAATGTTGGCTCAAACTTAAAACCATATATGAGTATGTGGCAGCAGACTATGAGTGTGCATATTTTCATTTTAGGGGCTTAAGAAAACAACCTAAATATCTACATATCTATTTTCAGGTTCTGTTGGTGGGACCGTGGGAGGACTGTTTCGATGAACAAGTTAGCATACATGTCCATTCTAACTGTAAAAAAAAATATATATATATATATATATGATAGACGATACAGGACATGGCCTACACAACTGTACATGACAGATGACCAAATCTACTTTGCTTTAACTGAGAGTGAGTTTTGCTGATTTAACACTATAATGAGGAAAATAGTGTATGGATATATTGAGGAAAATAGTGTATGTATACTTGAATGAATCTGAAAACCTTAATATGACAGAAATCCAGACCTAACAATTCAGAGGGGTGAGGGCTACAAGCAAGCATAAGATTTCAGCCAATATAATAGAATGTTCTATTGCTTAATTTGACCATCAAATACCTTTTTTTCCAAATTAATAGAATGTTCTGTACCCCTAAACACAGTATCAAACAAAATATGTACGGTGTGCCTTTAGTTGAGCTGGACCAGACGACCAGTGCAAGCCTGGTGGTCTCCTCTTGAACAATTTATTGATATGGATGCACATAGTTTTGTGATTGTTCCATGTAAAGCAATTCTCTACAGGGATTTCGATGGGCAATAGATAATAACATGTGGCAAGCTAGAGTTAATAGCATTAAGCCTTTATTTGAAGGTGAGATACTATGCATTGTCAAAGCAATTATCTTGCATCATATTTTAGGTTTGAGCTCGGGCTACTGAATAAAGATTATGACCAGAGTATATTACATCAGTTCAGAACATTTGTATGTAAATATTCCAATTTCAAAGCATAGGGATTACACGAATAGGGATACAGTTGAGTAAATATAGAGCAGATACTGTATTTTAGCAATCCAATTTCAGATGTGATCCAAGTGAAAGAGCCATGATTTTGATGAATTTGTTGCTTGGTCTTTTCTATCCTTTGCTAAAAAATGCTAACAGTTGGACGAAAAAAATCGGCATGACCTTTGCTAAAAAATGCCATGCTAGAGTGCCAGAAATTCGCCGGATCGGAAACGAATCGACGATCCGACGAAACATTGGCAACTCGATCTATGTGTACCTGCAACAATTACACTACTCAGCTTGCCAAAAATTGTCCCTCCTCCTGAATTACAGAGAGCTCCCAATTCACAAATTGCCAAAGATACCAAATTTCACAAATTGCCAATTCACACGTCTGACAGCAAATACTAGAAGAATTTTTTGCATCTGTTCTGACACAATGTTATTCTACAAGCTCCAGGCTGGGTATAGGGTCATATACTAGAGAAACAACTTTCAATTATACATCAGTTTCATAAAATCCATTGGCATCTCTTTGAACTGGTGCGCATTTTCTCTTTTCTCATACATCCTACAGACACCGTATCATAAACAGGAAAATATCCCCAAAATGAGGTTCATATATACATCAAACAACGAACATCCCTTGCAATAACAATAACTAAAATAATCGTGGGCACACACGATTATGCACACACGGTCACACCAGAAATTCATCACCAGAAATGGAGAAAGAAGGGGCAGTAGTTGGTGATGAATTCACTGATTGGTGATGAATTCACTGATTGCAAACGAGAGGAGGCTGGAAGAGGGAGAAGATGGGGCTTACCTGCCCTAGGTGGAAGGCGTAGAGGAAGACGGTGTCGAGCGGCGGCGGTCGATGCAGACAGCGACGGCGCGGCTCCTCCTCTCCTAGGTCACGGCGCGCGCGGTCCTCCTCGATGTGCTCCTCGATGCTCCTCCTCTCCTACAACCTCCACACGGCGCGCGCGGCTCCTCCTCTCCTACCACCTCCACAAGGTTCCTCCACGGTGGCGATCGAGCGCGAGGGAGAAGTGAGGGGATCGAGCGTGGTTCGTCGACGAAGTGTGGATGCAAAATGCCTAAGTGTGGAAGAAAACCAGGCGGGCGGGTCCACATGTCATTGATCGAAAGCACATTCTGTGGCGCACCACGAGCCCGTGCGCCACAGAATTATTAGAATTCTATGGCGCACGCTTCCAGGGGTGCGCCACAGAAATGCTTGGGCCTATTCTGTGGCCAAGTGTACGGGGCCACATGTCATTGGGCCGTAGAAATTTCTATGGCGCACCATCAAGAACGTGCGCCACAGAATTCTGTGGATAGATAAATAAAAACACGCACGGTTGTACTTTGACAAATCTGTGTTACTAGTGCAGTGGTTTGATGTGAGGTTCTCACCACCCAGGTTCGAATCTTGATATCCCCCCACATTTTTTAACATTTTATTTAATTATAATTAAAGAAAGAAAACAATAAATTACAATTACAAAAATAAAACACACATTTAATATTAGAATATTTTTTATATAAAGTCTCACACACACATATGGTTGTGTAACATACACATGAGCATATTACATAATAAAGTCTTTTTCGTCTCGGTTCCGATCTAGCTTAATTAGCGTCTCTTTCCCTTTTTGTTGGCGACTGGATACTTTATACCGGCCACCTTGAGATTTCTTCGCGTGAACGGACAACCGTGTGTAGGTAGGGATGTCTTCCTTCTTACTTTACCGGTAGTAGGCATGTCGAAGTGCTTGTCGAACTCCTCCTCGATCTTCGGATCACCGTTCTTGTTGAAGTCTTCCTCGTTGGCGTCTCCTTCCATTCCGATGATGCTCCTCTTGCCCCTCCTCACGACAACACGGCTAGGCCTTGACGGGTCGGTGATGAAGAAGCATTGGTCAACTTGGCTAGCGAGTACCCATGGCTCATTTTTCGCGGATGCGTTCTTCGATTTGGCATCGGGTATAACCATTGTGGTGAAATACCGTCCTTCTTTCTTGACATTCTTGGCCCATCTCACACGGAACATTGGCACCACCGTCTCTCCGCAGTAGTTGAGCTCCCATATCTCCTCGATCTTTCCAAAGTATCTTTCTTCCACATTAGTCTCGGCATCGCCATATGATAGCATAGTTACTCCTGAGTTTTGATTTTCGCTACTCATGTCCTTGTCCTCGGTGGAGAATCTGTAACCGGAGATGTCGTACCCCTGATAGGTCCTTACGTTCTGCCCGGGGCCCTGTGATAAGATGTATATGAGTTTTTCATCTTCCGTAGAAGGCATTTTTCTCCGTGCTTCAGTCAGTTGACTTTGCTTGAACCAACGCGTGAAGCCGGAGTTGTGCTCTTTGGTTACGTCTCCCATCTTCCTCGGCCCGCCCATTTCAATATAATTCTGATTGATTAAGCTTTTGTGCTCTTCCACGAAAGGCTCGATCAACTTTAAGTGTTGTAGCGCGACCCGGTGAGCCCTATCAAAGTCGTCGCGTCGTTTTTGAATGCCGACATGGACGTCGCGGCAGCCCTCGCGGTGACCGACTCCGTTGAGTCTGCCACGGTGCGTCCTGGTGGACAAACCGACATCCTGATCGTCTTCGGTGCTTAGGTAATTGTCGCAGAAAGAGATGCACTCGTTGGTTAGAAATCCTTTGGCCATGCTTGCGTCTGGACGGGCCCTATTGCGAACGTATCCTTTCAGGACACCATTCTGCCTTTCCATCGGCATCATGTAGTGCAGAAACGTCGGGCCGAGATGCCTGATGTCATCAACGACATGGAGAAGGAGATGTACACATATATCACAGAATGCCGGCGGGAAGTAAATCTCGAGCTCGCATAGTATCACCACGATCTCATCCTGTAGCATCTTGAGCTGCCTCACGCCGATCGATTTCCGGGTGATAACGTCGAAAAAGTTGCAAAGGCCAAACAACGTATCACGGACATGCTCGTCCATTATCCCTCGGATCGCAACAGGAAGTATCTGCGTCATGAGCACATGACAATCGTGAGACTTCATCCCGGTGAACCTCTTCTTCGCTAAGTCCAGATATCTGCTTATACTCCCTGAGTATCCGTGAGGAACTTTGACTTCTACGAGGCACCTGAAAAACTGCTCAAGCTCCGGCGGACTCAATGTGAAGCAGGCAGCGGGAAGCACCACGGTGTTCTTCTTAGCCTTTTTGCGGGGAGGACCTTCCGTCTTATCCTCATCGTCATCATCATCATCACTATCGGCGGGGACCTGTAGATTTTTCCTAATGCCAAAATGTTTTAGATCGTATCTTGCTTTCGGCCCATCCTTGGACTTCTCCGAATTGCAAATAGTGCCAAGCAGACTCTCCGTAACGTTCTTCGTAATGTGCATCACATCAAGGCTATGAGGCGCGTGGAGGACCGGCCAGTACTCCAAGTCGTGGAAAACAGACCTCGCTTTCCATACACCCAGCAGCGGCTCTGGCTTGGGTCGTTTCTTTCCCGGCGAAGGGCACTCGTCCCAATTTTTCAGAAGCTCGTCGATTTCTTCGCCGCTCCTCGTGCGCGGGGCTCCATCGGGCTCGTCTTTACCATTGAACAACTCACCGCGTTTTCTCCATGGGTGATCCAGGCGAAGCCACCTTCGAGCCCCTGGGTACACGGTTTTCGAAGACCCGGGATCCCTTGGTAGCTGGAGATGCGGGGTCCCGTCCATGCACTTCACGCAGCCGCAGAATCCGTGGCCGACCTGGGCAGATACATACGCGTAACCAGGATAGTCTGTGACCGTCGTCAGCAACGCGGCTCTCATATGGAAATAATCTCTAGTGTACGCGTCCCACGTACGGGGTGGCGTCTTCCACAACGTGTCTAACTCGTCTTTCAGCAGCCCGAGATACAAATGCATGTCGACACCTGGTTGTTTTGGCCCCTGGATGAGAATACTCAAGTGTATGTACTTTTCCTTGGTGCACAGCCACGGGGGTAGGTTGTAAGGCCATACAAACACGGGCCAGCTGCTATGTGTGCTACTCTGGTTGCCGAACGGATTGAGTCCATCGGTGCTCATACCCAGCCTGACGTTCCTCGCGTCGCCCCCAAAACTCGGGAAAGCTATGTCCAATGCTTCCCACTGGGCAGCGTCTGCAGGATGTGTCATGATATAGCCCTTCTCCGGATCTTCTTCCGGCTTCTCCCTTTTTGCGTGCCATTGCATGAGCTTTGCTTCCTTAGGGTCCACGTAGTACCGTTGAAGACGGGGAGTGATAGGAAAGTACCATACCACTTTTCGAGGAATTTTCTTGTTGTTGGTTCCACACTTGTATCGTCCGTGGCCGCACTTCGGACATGCGATTGTGTCCTTGTACTCCCCCCGATAAATTACACAATCATTGATGCAGGCGTGAAATTTTTCGTGAGGTAGGTCAAGAGGGCATACGACTTTCTTAGCCTCGTTGATACTGCTTGGCAATGTGTTCCCCTCGGGAAGGCGATCGTGCCAGAATTTCAAGTTCTTGTTGAAGCTCGAGTCGGTCCATTTGTTTTGCGTCTTCATCTTCAGAGCAGCAAGCGTTACATGCAACCGCGTATCCTCGGGGCGGCACCCAGGAAACAACGGAGTCACCCCGTCTATCTCCATTTGCGCCAGTTTGGCTTTCTCCCTAGCTGCAGCTATGTCGTTGCTCGTCTCCTTAAGCAGCAGATCCTGAACATGAGAGTCCCGCAAGGCCGAAATTAGCGGGGTCTCCGTGTTCTCGCCTTCATCGTCATGTCGATCTTCTCCACCGACATATCCTTCTTCATGATGATCTTGTTCGCCGTCATATCCTCGCTCGCCCTCCTCTTCGTGCACAACTTTTGCTGCCGGCGGTGCCACGTGGTTGCGGTCGTCAAAGAAACCGCGTCTGAGAAGGTGCTCCTCCAATTGTCCGGAATCAGGGTCAATCCAGCGCACGAGTTTGCATGATCGACACGGGCATCTTATCTGCCGCCTGTTGCACCGAATCATGTCCGCCTTCGCGTCTTTTTTGTATCTAGCGATTCGAGCAGAGCTCATTTCTAGTACCATGGTTGCCTGCACAGACACATAGAGAGCAGAAAATTAGAACCACAACATGCATGCATAGTCGCCGGAAAAATTCGGCATGACCTCTCCTATAAGTAGGACATATGGGGTGCAAAAGTTTGCCGAAATGGAAGTGAATCAACATTTCGGCAAACATCCATACACCACCCGCGCCCGCACGCGCGACAATCGATCGGTCCACCTGCACATGCATGACAAACACCCATACACATCGATCGATGGCCACACAAGACATATGAACTTCCAACACTATACTCACCGAGTAGATTCGATACCGACACGCGAAAAGAGCGAGGGAGAGGGAGGCACCGGAGTATAGATGCAAGGTAATTAGGCCCCCCCAACAACAACAAACTTCACCAACAATTATACATCGAATAAATAGGTTCACCTACCTAAAAAGGAGAACTAAATGTGCAAAAATAGAGTGGAGAGAAGGAGGGGCGAATGAGCAACATCCACTTGCAATGAAGTGAGTGGGGGGAGAGAGGGGGCAGCCACCTTTATGTGCACAGTGCGCATATTTCTGTGGCGCACCTGTATGCTATTCTGTGGCGCACGGCACAGGTGCGCCACAGAAACAACATATTCTGTGGCGCATTTGGCAGGATGCGCCACAGAATATGGTGTTTCTGTGGCGCACCTGCGCAGTGCGCCACAGAAGTGGCCCTTTCTGTGGCGCACGAATCGGGGTGCGCCATAGAAATATGGCCTCTGACACCCAGCCCACTGATTGGTGTGGGGCCCACACGATTTCTGTGGCGCACCCCTATCTGGTGCGCCACAGAAATATGTATTTCTGTGGCGCACCCTGGTCCGTGCGCCACAAAATAATATTTCTGTGGCGCACCAGATACAGGTGCGCCACAGAATCAATTCCATAGAATGGCAATTCCCTAGTAGTGAGAGGCCTGCCATAATCACTTGTTCTATACCGTGTGTCAACACATACTACATCTCGAAAGTAGTTATAATCCTGCAATATCTGTCTCGGCAATCTCAATTAAAGTGCCAGTTTGTGTCTGATCCCACCAACCCCTCAAAATCCTCCTATTAACTTCACCTATCTCAACTGAAATCACTGTCTTCATGTGGATGCCAAGCCTGTGCAAAGCTATCTCTCCTCCTCCAATACCGGAGAATAAGGACACCACATTAACACCATTGGGAAACATGTTCTTCAACACCGACAAGTGGCAACCCACAGTATCAATTTGGAATGAATTGCATTCCGTGTACGCTATCATTAGTGAGAGACTTCACGTCGGCAATCTCAATTAAAGTGCCAGTTTGTGTCTGATCCCACCAACTCCTCAAAATCCTCCTATTAACTTCACCTATCTCAACTGAAATCACTGTCTTCATGTGGATGCCAAGCCTGTGCAAAGCTATCTCTCCTCCTCCAATACCGGAGAATAAGGACACCACATTAACACCATTGGGAAACATGTTCTTCAACACCGACAAGTGGCAACCCACAGTATCAATTTGGAATATCATTTTGGTTAACAAAATCTCGTTCATACTACGTTATAAGAACTATGATCATGTATTCCACGTTTATTATTACACATCACCAACAACATCCCTATCTAGTCTTCTGAATTTTCTTCGTGTCCCTTGCTTATGATCGCTTCGGCCGTAACCATGGAGCATCTTCATTATTTAACGGGATGGTGGGGTCAGATTTCACTGTGAAGGGTGGAATTTCAACAAACTTATTATAATCTTCTGACATGTCTGTCGTGTCCTCGATTCCCACAATGTTTCTTTTCCCTGAGAGAACTATGTGACGCTTCGGCTCATCGTATGATGAAATTGTTCCCTTATTTTTTCTTTTCTTCGGTCTGGAAGACATGTCCTTCACATAGAAGACCTGAGCCACATCATTGGCTAGAACGAATGGTTCGTCATTGTAACCAATACAGTTGAGATCCACTGTTGTCATTCCATAAAGCGGGTCTACCTTTACCCCTTCTCCATTCAGGTTGACCCATTTGCACTTGAACAAAGGGACCTTAAAAGAAGGTCCATAGTCAAGTTCCCATATCTCCTCTATGTAACCATAGTATGTGTCAGTTTTTCCATTCTCGTTTGTTGTATCAAAGCGGACACCACTGTTTTGGTTGGTGCTCTTCTTATCTTGGGAGCTCGTGTAAAATGTATTTCCATTTATCTCGTACCCTTGAAAACTCCCAATAGTCGAAGATGGTGACCCTGCCAACATGTATAGCTGATCTTCAACAGTGGTGTCATTTATAAGACGTGTTTGCAACCAACTTCCGAAAGTCTCCATGTGTTCGCGTTTAATCCATGAGTCATCCTTCCCCGGGTTTGCAGACCGTACAATATTCTTGTGTTCCTCGACATACGTAGCCATGAACATAGAATTTTGTAGAACTGTGTAGTGTGCTTTGGTCAAAGAATGCCCGTCCCTAGGTATCATTGTTTTCTTTCCCAGCGTTCCTTTTCCCCTCAGTCTCCCCTCATGCCGCGATTCAGGAACACCAATTGTCTTAAGGTCAGGAATAAAGTCAACACAGAACCCAATGACCTCCTCTGTTCCATAGCCCTTCGAGATGCTTCCTTCTGGCCTAGCACGGTTATGAACATATTTCTTCAAGACTCCCATGAACCTCTCAAAGGGGAACATATTGTGTAGAAATACCGGACCAAGAATATGAATCTCTTCACATAGGTGAACCAGGAGATGAGTCATAATGTTGAAGAAGGATGGTGGGAACACCAACTCAAAACTAACAAGACACTGGACCACATCCCTCTGTAATCTTGTCAGACTTTCTGGATCGATTACCTTCTGAGATATTGCGTTCATGAATGCACATAGCTTCACAATGGGTACTCGAACATTTTCCGGTAGAAGCCCCCTCAATGCAATCGGAAGCAATTGCGTCATAATCACGTGGCAGTCATGAGACTTCAGGTTTTGGAATTTTTTCTCTGCCATGTTTATTATCCCCTTTATATTCGACGAGAAGCCAGACGGAACCTTGATACTGTAAAGGACTTCAAAGAATATTTCCTTCTCTGCTTTAGTAAGAGCGTAGCTGCTTAAGGAATGGCGCCCTGTATCTGTGTGCTTGTTGCTTGGGTCTTTCATACGTTGCTGGTCCTCCCGTGCTTCAGGCGTATCTTTTGACTTCCCATACACGCCCAGAAAGCATAGCAGATTGACACATAGATTCTTTGTCACGTGCATCACGTCGATCGAAGACCGGACATCTAAAACTTTCCAATAGGGTAGCTCCCAAAATATAGATTTCTTCTTCCACATGGGTGCCCGCTTATCAGGGCCGTACGGAACTGGTTGGCTGCCAGCAGCCTTACCAAAGATTACTTCTAGGTCCTTGACCATATCGAATATATCATTACCACTACGGAGCTCAGGCTTCTTTCGGTTATCTTCCTCACCTCTGAAATCCTTCCCTCCTTTTTTCCTTAAGGGATGCTTGATCGGAAGAAATCTACGATGCCCCAGGTATACAACCTTTTTACATTTATCCAAAAAAACACTGTCAGTCTTATCTAAACAGTGTGTGCATGCATTGTATCCCTTGTTTGTATGACCGGAAATGTTACTAAGAGCTGGCCAATCATTGATGGTCACGAAAAGCAACGCCCGTAGGTCAAATGGCGTTTGTTCGTTCTCATCCCACACACGTACACCTGGTTTGCCCCACAGTTCTAAGAGTTCTTCCACTAATGGCCTTAGATACACATCAATGTCGTTGCCAGGTTGCCTCGGGCCTTGGATGAGAACTGGCATCATAATGAACTTGCGCTTCATGCACAACCAAGGAGGAAGGTTGTACATACATAGAGTTACAGGCCAAGTGCTATGACTGGAGCTCTGCTCCCCAAAAGGATTAAAGCCATCTGTACTTAGACCAAACCATAAGTTTCTCGCCTCTCCTGCAAAGTCTGGAAAGTCTCTCTCGATCTTTCTCCACTGCGATCCATCGGCGGGGTGCCTCAACTTTCCATCTTTCTTACGGTCTTCTTTGTGCCATCGCAACAACCTAGCATGCTCTTTGTTTCTAAACAGACGTTTCAGCCGTGGTATTATAGGAGCATACCACATCACCTTAGCAGGAACCCTCTTACGGGGGGGCTCGCCGTCAACATCACCAGGATCATCTGCTCTGATCTTATACCGCAGTGCAGTGCATATCGGACATTCATCCAAATTCTCGTACTTCTCACCGCGGAAGAGAATGCAGTCATTAATGCATGCATGTATCTTCTTCACATCTAATCCTAGAGGGCAGAGAGCTTTCTTTGCTTCGTACGTACTCTCAGGCAATTCGTTATCCTTTGGAAGTTTTGGCTTCATTAGTTGAAGTAAAGTCTCAAATGCCTTGTCAGTCACACCGTTTTGTGCCTTCCATTTCAGCAACTCCAGTGTGGTACCGAGCTTTGTGCTACCATCTTCGCAATTTGGGTATAACAATTTTTTGTGATCCTGTAACATGTTGTCCAGTTTCAACCTCTCCAATCTATTTTCACAGTCTTCCCTTGCATCAGCAATAACTCGGCCAAGATCATCATCGGGCTCTTCTGATGCCTGTTCTTGATCACCTCCTTTTTCTGCATTCTCTTCCATTGCAGTATCGTCGTATTCAGGGAACAAAGGATCTTCTTCTTCTTCTTCATCGTCTTCCATCACAACCCCTATTTCTCCATGCTTGGTCCAGCAATTATAGCTGGGCATGAAACCTCTCCGAAGTAGATGGCCGTGAAGGATTCTTTCGGAAGAATGTTCTCTGACGTTCCGACAATCAACGCATGGGCAACACATGAAGCCATTATCTTTGTTCGCCTGAGCTACAGCAAGAAATGCATTCAGGCCTGCCATATACTCGGAGGTGCGTCGGTCACCGTACATCCATCGCTGCCGTGCATCCATCTGCATCATATAATTAAGTTTATCAAAATACATATTAATACAGAGATAACCACAGTACATCGACAAATAATACTTTTTTATGTATCAGTTACAGATGAAAAAGATAATTTGTTAACCTCGGTCGAAGAAACCATTTTCAGTGAGCTTGTGTGCGTCTCGGGAATTTCGTCGAACACCTCGTGTGCATAGTAAAAAAAAACAGCAACACCACACTCTCTCACACCTCCAAGCAAAAAAAAAGATGGAAGGAGGGGGGGGGCTGGGGCAGTATATATAGGGGAAGGGGGCATTGGTCCCGGTTCGTGGACTGAACCGGGACAACAGGTCATGCGCGTGCCACGTGGCCTGTGGCTAGGCATTGGTCCCGGTCCGTGGCACGAGCCGGGACGGATATGCCCCCACGAACCGGGACCAATGCGCCCAGGCGATTCCTGTTGCCCCGGGCGCACGAACCGGGACCAATGCAGGGCATTTGTCCCGGATTTGGTTGCAACCGGGACAGCTGCCCCCCGGCCCCCTGGACGAGAGGGGTTGTTTCCACTAGTGGCACCTGAACTGCGTGACCTGGGCCAGCAGCAGCTCGTCGGCGCCGTGGCAGTTCGGGAATAGGCTCAGCAGCTTGTCCCCCGTGGTCAGCTTCATGAGGCTGCTGGCGAGCTCGGTGTCCGCCGTGGCCTCGACGAACCGCGCGCCGGCGTCGTCGAGCACGATGGCACGGTTGCCCGAGCCGAGCCGCCCGGCCCACTCGCGGTACTCGGCCAGCGCCTTGGCGAGCCCTGCCTCAAGGACGTCGTTGGCCGGCATGGGCGGGTGGAAGGCGCACAGGCCGGTGACATACTCGTCGTAGCTCACCCTGTCAAATACGCTGAGCGGGACGACGACGGAGGAGCGGCCGTCGCCGTCACCGTAGTCAGGCCTCACCGGCTTGGACGAGTGCACGGTGACCTCCATTACCTGGCCGGCCAACGTTTGGGAGATCAAAAGAAACGAGTTTGCTCTTGGATGCAGAGAGAACGTTTGGTAATGCAGTGACGCGGCGGAGAAGGAATACATATAAGCCAAAGTTGAGAGCACGCTATGGCAATAGGCTTCATAGGCAAAAGTATAATAGCTAGTACTAATATTCCGGCTATTTGGATTTAGTCCCCATTTAGTCACTTGGCCGCTAATCTCTCCAGAAGGGGTAAAAGATTTAGCAAATTTTTTGACAGTTTGACCCAATTTCCCAGCCCAAATCAACTGATGTCGGTTGTTGAAATGCTGTTGTGAGCCGCGAGCACGACCCGCGCATGCCTGACTAGTTTTAGAACTATTAAAATATATATCATAAATATCTGCTACTTAAACATAATTATTGGTACCTCTTATGTGACTAAATTATTTAGCAAAAACGCTATATGGTTAACAAGCTATTCTTTTATCTTTGATATAAGCTCGTAGCGTCGAGTGTAGTACGATATCGCGGGTGGAGATTTCTTCCTCCTAAGTTCCGATGCTAACCGTAGTTTAGAATGATAAAAAAAATTATATGTTTCAAAATAAAAATATATATACACTAGTTTCTTAATGCTCTCAATGATGTATTCTACTAGCGCAATTTGAAATAGCAAGTATATTTTGACCTATACAAAAATAACAAATATACAAATTTATAATATAGTATTTCAAATCTCCGGCTTTTTTGTGATTTTGTCATTTTTGTGTAGCCCATGATACAAAGAATTTCACGTTGTGATTTTGTACTTGTGTAGGGCTACATCATAAACTATCACCAGTGTTTTTTTTTTAAAAAATATTGGAACTTCTAAATATGTTTTTTTTAAAGGAAGGGCGCACTGTAACTCAAGAGCAATACAATTGACTTTCCAGGTCTATGCTATGAACTAATGGACTAGGCGGATGTCCTAGCTGGTCATCCGTAGTATTTAAGGCCAAATTGAAGTAAAAAAAAACATACCATATATCACTTTGATTTTGACATCCCACCACACATAAGACATTTTGTTAGTGCATTCCCACTCCACTCAACTATGCACCGTTGGTAAAAACCACTCCATGACACAATCCGTCCATTTCTCTTCGAGTAGAGCCGCTGCATGCTTGTTAACCTAATTGAGTTATGTACAGGTACAATCTCAAACATGTACATTTTTTTTATTTTTACCAAAATAATCAATACTAAACATTGAGGAGTGCTCACACTATGTTTAATACTTAAATAATAAATATGGGGGGAAAAAATTGAGCCGTACATGTGGTTGCATGTAGTTAAAGTGGTAGTTCAGTTTATTTTAGTCTTGGCACATATGTAGCCTTTGTATCCTTACATGTGTTCGATGTAGTTGTAGTACTATCCAAGATATAGTTTTAGTTTCATAAGTGTTATTTAGTGATACTTAATAGGAATATAATTTTGCTATTAGCTCCGATGTAGCTAAATTATGTTTTGTGTGCAACTTTTGAGTATACCCATCATGCTATGTTGGAAATATATTTTTACACTATTTGGATATAATTAAATGTTGGCTAGGATGTCTCGCTTAAGCCCTTTTTAAAAACTGTAACTCATGCATTTCTATATGACCTATTATTTTGGACAATGAAACATTTTTTCAATGTTAGTTACATATACATATTTTTGTTATAGTTGTAATAATCAAGATACCCAGTAAAGGGAGTAAAGAAACAAGAAGTGTGCGATGCAAGCATGCATGAGATCTTGATTATATCTTATTTGTCATTTTGATCACGTAATTAATATTGTGCACACAACTATCATGTGATTTAACTAAACCTTAGAGCTATTGTTGCCAACATTTTTCTACTCCCTCTGTCCTGGTGTATAGGGCACAATACTAAAAACATGCAGTCTCATCTATTAGGCATATTTTTGCATTAATTCTCTTCTAATTAGTGGGTGGTTGGCTCTCTCCACCCCTCTCCACCAATGTGTGTAATGTTTACACCCCAATGAATGACTACCTAGGGCCTAGAGAATTGCTATATGTGCCCTATACACCAGGACGGAGGGAGTACAATATATTGTCAATGGTGTAATTTATTGCACACGTAATGGAACCTATCTTGCACGAGAAGTAGATGACAAGGATTTGGCTGATCAACGGGAAATCGGAGTGACTGCTCCCTATTCAGACCGAGAGCGATGAGACCAGCTTTCCATAATGAAAATGTGGGGGCAGATACGGATTTTTTAGGTAGGTAGCTATTGGATAGGTTTGGGTGAGCTCGACGTAGCATCATCCCAACGTAAGATTCGTGTGGCGCTTGGAGACTATCGATGTCATAATTAACATATATTAAAAAATATTTAAGATTGGAGGAAGTAGTTAATTACCAAACATAAATGGCATACCATATGGTGGCACAATTCTCAAAGTAATATATACTAAAAATATATATGTCATTTTATTTGGACAAAGAAACATGTTTCTCAATGCCCTGTTACATATATACATATTTTATTTTCAGTAGCGGTAATCATTAAGACACTTAGCCGCAAGAGTACATGTGATGATGATGTTTGCTTGGAAGTCGTCTAGAGTAAAAAAAAATACTACTCAGAAGTAATGTTTCATTAAAAATTCCTACTTGCAATGTAAATATTAAGGACGCTGCTATCTTATGACGCAAGTGAAACTAAAATAATATGTTTTTAGTGTTTGTTTTTGCAATCTATGCTCACATGATGTATAATTTACCTGACAAGTATCGGATTCCACACCAGAAGTAGATGACAAGGATTTGGCTGAGAAACGGCAATCAAAGTTTTCCACTCGCTATCCTAGGTGCACTAGTACAGAAACGCCTATTAGTGGCGCACGAAAAAACAATTATGTGGCGCACCCCCAATTATGGTAGGTGCGCCATAGAATTTACGCCATTAAAATATAATTCTGTGGCGCACCCCTTCAGTGCGCCACAGAAATTCTTGTGACGATATTTCTATGGCGCACCCACCACCACGCGCCACATTTTTTTTTTTGAATTAAAAAAAGGATTTGACCGCCGGAATTTCGCCAGAATTTCGAAATTTCCGCTGGAATTTGGCAGGAGCTCGTCGGATGCCGTGGTGCCCGCGGCCATGGCCTTAGGTGGCTTGGTCGGTGGTGGGTGAAGGATGGGGGTTACCGGAGGTGGTGGAGGAGGAGAAGGTCGCCGGAGGTGGTGGAGGAGGAGGTCACCAAAGTTGGTGGAGTGGGAGGAGCTCGCTAGAGGTAGTGGTGGAGGAGGTCGCTGGAGTTGGTGGAGGAGGAGAAGCTCGCCGAAGGTGGTGGTGGTGGAGGAGGAGGAGCTCGCTGGTGGTGGTGGAGAAGGTGGAGGAGAAGTTCGCCGGAGGTGATGGAGGAGGAGGATATCGCCGAAGTACAGTTCAATTAGAGTTAGAGGAGAGTAGGGGAGAGCAGAAGTGGAGGAGAAGGAAGTGGAGAAGTGAAATGAGAGAAAGGAGAGAGGGAAAGAAGAGAAAGAAGAAGAAGAAGAAGAAGAAGAGAAGGGCTATTGGGCGGGATTCAAATATGGAATTCCGCCCAACAATTCTGTGGCGCACCCACCACCAGTGCGCCACATAATTGTTTTCCAATTTTTTTTATCTTGTAGGAAAATATCTTCTGTTTGAAATAACTTTTGAGAATCAAAAAAAAATCTCACAGACCGAAGGCGAGTGAGGTTGAGTTCCTTTTTATCTCTAGTTTTTTTTTTGGTATATTAAACTTTAAATTCCGACATCGTATGGAAAAGTTATGCCCATTTTACTTTTTTCACCTACTTTTGCATATGATGTCGAAATTCATTTTTCAAATTTTGATAAAAAAAAAAGTAGAACTTAAACTCTCCCTACATCTATAAGGAATTTATGTTTTGATGATTTTTAGACCTAGAACTCTCCCGTGACAAAATTAGAAAGACGATCCATGGGGGGTGGGGGGTGTGGAGAGAAAAAATTGGGGGAGAACATATCTTTGGCGCATGTGTATGGGCGCGCCACAGAAATGTCATATTTTGTGGCGCACCAATACACATGCGCCACAGAATATGACATTGATGTGGCGCACCAGATTACATGTGCCACAGAATATGCTAGGACAAAGATTGGGGCGGGTTCCACCTAGTTTTTTTGTGGCGCATCCTTGTCTTGTGCGCCACAGAATTTTTATTTTATGTGGCGCATTTCTTGTCGTGTGCCATTTATTTTCAGTGGCGCATGGTTTTCTGGTGCGCCACAAAAGCCTTTTATAGAAAGTCAGGTTCCTACTAGTGGAGAGCGGGATCAGATTGGCTTTCCGAAAAATTTGTGGCATGATAGAAATTGGTTTTAGGCAGGTAGCCATCGGACAGGTTTGCGTGAGCTTTTCATACCACAAATTGAGGCTGACCTGGACGTTGCAGCATCCTAATGTAAGATTTGTGTGAATTTTTGGGTTTCGTGTGTTTATATACAGAGTTACACTAATGAATTTTCCATAGATATTGTGGATTTGCACGGCAAACATAATTTGTTATCCAGTGTGTATGCATAAAATATGTTCTCTTGAAAGTTTCAGATTGTTTGGTTTCTCGAAAGTCTCTGAATTGTGTCTTAAAAAATTTGAGATCCTTCTGGCAACGCTCTGCTATGATCTTGTTTGTTTTCCTTACAAAAAACTTTCTGCAAACATCAGAATCCACTTTACTATCTAAATAATTTTTGATTATGTTTTCCTTGCGGGGATTTGTTTTTGTGTTCGCGTGGAAAAGCACGGGATTTTATCTGGTATATTTGAGATCGAAGGAAGTACTTCATTTAACAAACATAAATTGCATATTGGATGGTGGCATAATTCTCAAAGCAATTAACATATATTAAATACATTTTAATATGTCATTTTATATGGACAAAGAAATAGGTTTTTTCAATGACCCGTAGTTACATATACATATATTTACTCTGTAGTTGTCATCATCAAGACACCCAGCACCAAGAGTACATGGAGATGTGATGATTCGTGTGTGGACATCATTTTCATCTGGTAATCAAAAATTAGTAGCAATTTTTCAATCAAAATTGGTTCTTGCAATTTAAATATTGAGCATGTCGTTATCATGGGATGTAAGTAAAACTAAATATATTTTGTGACACTGTTTGTTTTTATAATATATGGTCACATGTGTAATTTATTGGACAAGTATTGAAGCCAACCTTGCATCAGAAGTAGATAACAATGATTTGGCTGGTATATGACAGTCCTGGTGACCACTCGCTATCCTAAGTGAGTGAGATGAGATTGGCTTTCCAAAATAGTAATGTGGGGGCATGGTGGGGGTGGTTTAAGGCTGGTAGCTATCTACCAGGATTGGATGAGCTTGACGTACTCCAAATTGAGGCTGACCTTGAGGTAGCAGCATCCTAATGTAAGACAAGTGTAACCTTCGGAGAATATATTTATGTTGTAATTAATTAGGGGTATTAAAACTGCGACAAAAGGAAGCTCTCCTATGCTATCAGCCTTCGGAACCGTCCATTTTCTAAATCTGACAATTCCCTCCCGTCTGATCCAGTGTGCATTGGGAGTCCCTAGGGGACGCTACCCTGCTTAGCAAATCACTTGTGTTTGGTTGATTTGGGCCCATACAGCCCAAAACACAACTAGGTGAACCATCTTAAACCAGACATAGCCGATCAATCCTCTCAAAACAAAAAACCAGCCTCCCCCTCGATTTCTTTTCTGGCCTCTCTCTGCTCGCTCGTGCGCCACCGCCGCCACTTAGGTGTCACCGTGGTCGCCCCAATCGCCACCGGTGAGCACGCTGCTGTGCTCCTCTCTGTGCCGCGCACTCGTTCCACTCCTCCACAATGCCGCTCTTTGCCCAAAATTCCTCTACCTCCACGAACCCTAGGTTTGTAGCCCGACGTCATCGGCGTCTGCATTTCTTCCGTGAGGCCCCTGGGTTATAATACTCACCGGAACTTCCCTTCGTTCTATGCATTCTTTACTACTAGAAGTGCAGATGGAGCAATCTGGAGATAATCCCACCAAGGTCAGTTCAATACAAGAATTGTGAATCCTATGAAATATTGGACCTTAACGCTCATGGACCAGATTAATTTTCCACTTGATTTTCCTGTGATTTTCTCTATGAATCCGGTCGAACAACGTCATCTTCGTCAGTAATGGCGTAACCTCCAGATTTTTGTATAAATCGAGCAAAACTTCACTTCTTTCGTCCATTTTAGAATTAGGGGGACTTTTGTCATTTTTAACTTAAGGTTCCTCTGTTTATTTTGTTTCCTTCAGGTATAGGCAATCATTCCATTCCGGACCATCACTTGATCGCTTCTAATTTCCCTCTGTTTATTTTTTTTATTATGATATAACCAGAACACCATGCTGGATAGTAGAGGTTATTTATACAGGTGGTTTCCATGGTATATGCGTGTGTAATTAATTTTATTACTGGGTTTAGATTGAGAGGCTCCTGATGAGGGCCCGAACAACATGAATGTCATGTAGAAGCTCAACAAGGTTAACTTGAATTCTAAAGGATTTAGTTTTATAGTAGCATGCAAGAGGTGATTGCATCTACTATTCAGTTCTTGCCCTATACGGTGATTACTCCCGGCCTCTTTTAAGTTTTGTAGTAGCATGCAGGAGGTGATTGCATCTACTATTCAGTTCTTGCCCTATACGGTGATGAATCCCAAGCTTTTTTGTAGTTCATAGTAATATGGATCCCTTTTGTTTTGTTTGAAGTAATCACTTCTCTTTCATATCTAGGATAAACATTTTTGCAGGAGATAGCTCCAATTATAAGTGTCAGCTTCATCTCTCTAATCCACATACATTTAGTAGTCATCACCACTGATCTTAACGAGGAGCAGCACCACCTCCGTCTGATATTATCGATCTTGAGGTCCTGAATAGCAGGTTTCATCTGATCACATTCACCTCCTTTACTCAGATTTTCTGTACCACGAATTTCTTTCCATCAAAGTATCGAACCATCTATTTCCAGGTTCAAGAAGGAAGTGGAAAATTAACGGAATTGTTTGGTGTAATTAGTATAATTGTTTGCCGTGAGAAGTTTTAACCACTTGTATGTTTCAATGTATGTTTTGTGAGAGGCGAAAGAGTAGAGGAGAAAATTCTTAAGGTTAAGAAGAAGATGCAGCAAGACTACAAGTATTGGTTTTTATTCATTCTTTGCTTAAAAGAATTTATTTGACTGGCCTTTTCTTGCTACTGTTATGACTGTTTGGACACCAATCATATCCAGCTTCTAACAGAGCGAAGAACAGTGACTAGAGGAAAAGGATGAAATGTGCGACAAATAAGAATGTTGAAGATTTCTTTGATACGGATACTCCTACTGTGCTGCTTGCTCCTTAAACACTCAAAGCGTATAGCGTGTCAACTGTCTAGCAATTCTATGCTTTCTTTTTCACTTCACTAAATCATGCCGCCAAATTTTTTGGAATTTATAATCAGGAATACCTCAGAACCATCTATGCTTCTTCTCCTATTGTCATGCAGGTGCTCTATTTGGTGGTAATCACTCAGTACATTGGCACCAGTTACAGGCCATACAACAAGCTCAAAGCCACCGTTTGTAATAGTAAGTCTCTCAATAACCCAAGGATACACGATTATATCGAAATTAAGTATTTGTTCACGAGCACCACGTGAGTTGTTCATAAGGTGATTTGGTACAGTAATTCTTATGTTGGAAATGTAAAAAAAATGAGTATTACTTACTGCAGCTATTCCTATTACCTTGCAATACACATGGATTCAAGAACTAAATACTTACTTCCAGGTATTTATGGTGGTTATTTAGGTAGTGATTATCTATGTTGGTACCTTTTTGTTCGTACCTATGAAGTAACTAGCTAGCTGCTGATTCCATAAACAAGTGCTATTGAAAGTAACATTGTTTTAGCTACCTTGCTCAATTTGGATTTCACGGTAAATTGGACTTGGTAGGAGTACACCATGCATATTCCTTACAAGTTTGCAGAGTACTCTGCACTAACCCGTGATTAGTAGCTCCGATATATGATGCACCTACAATAGCAACCCACATCAGCCTTGAAAATAAAGCACGACCTCAATTATTTGTGTGTTTATGACAAGGTTTCCCTGTACTTTGCATGGCTAATTTGGATGTTTTTATTTTGACTGTAACTGATAGAAGCTATGCAGCTGCATTGTTGATTAAGGGGAGAAAATATCTACAGGTGTAAAAGCAAGTCAAGAATAAAAGCGCCGGCCACTAAGCAAGATACCAATTTCACAACCGGAAGTTTTCCTCAATGAGAGAGAAGGAACATGGAGCGGATCAGGATCCGTGTATGCTGTGACCGCCATCCTACAACCAGAAGCAAACAAAGCTCCACCAAGATTGCATCAAGCTCGGAAGAATTCAAATGCCGGGCAAAAAAATTTATGTGCTTGGGGCTACATTAATAAAAGTATGAAGGGATTCGAGTATGACTTTGCTCGGGTTTGCTTAAATTGACTAAAAATACACTTCAAATTATTACCTTTTAAATATATCAATCTTTTCGGTTTAGAAATATATTTTCAACAATTTCTGAAATTTTACTGTACTAATGGACGGGCGCGGCAACGCGCGCCTACATGATCTAGTATATATTTAGGATTGTAGTAGTTAACTATGCATATATTTCTTACCATGGTGGCACAGTTCTCACATTTGATATTATGCCATTTGAATTGTGCAACTCCTAAACCCAAAATTACCATCATTGTTATTTTACGTCATATTATTCAATAAACCTTGAAGATTGTTATTTTACGTCATATTATTCACCTAAGTTCTATGGGTGAATGAGTGTAGTCCAAATAAATTTATTTACTCGATCCAGCGGGATATGGGTGGGGGAGTATTTCTTTAACAAATTTATTTAAATTTTTTATAAGGAATATATATTAATATCGCGTAGATACACCAATTACACCCGCCCCCTACAAAAATATAATACCATAATGGCATTACAGATGCACACAACCAAAACCAGAGAAAAAGAAAGTAAAGAAGAAAAGTTCAGCTATAGAGTTCCAGTTCTTGGAGCAGCAGTACAACCACTACCATACAACACCTTGTGTGCAAGTTCTTCAAAATCAATGCGTACAAGAAGAAAACAATGCACAAGCGTCATCGTCCGATCGAAGATCTTGAGCTTTCTCCCGGAGGACAGTCCCCGCTCTCAAAACAATTCCTTCAGCAAGGTCATTGGCAGGCACAACCAGTTAAGGTCAGACCATGGATTTTCACCCATGAATACATACCGATGCCACAATTTTTGAAACTCCAAACCAATTTCTCATCGACGCAATGACTCTGATCACCATTGCTAGTCCTCCAATCCTAGGTTCCATGATATTCTACGCCTCAGACTTCACCATGAATTTGCCCATTATGTCAACGAATTTATTTACTCGCCTTGAGTTTATTGTTGGTCGACGCCATTAGGTCTAGGTGTGCCTGAACGTCGCCGCGGCTATGGTGTAGCACCCGAGCACGCACACACATGCGAGGAATACGAGACCAAATAGCTGGAAGTTCGTGAGCCGCACCGTGATGCCACGACGTGGCGTCGGCATCAGGGGCAGTGAAGCTCCAAAAGTAGATGATAATGATTTGACTGAGAAACAACGGCCGAAGTGGCCACTCGCTATCCTAAGCGAGCGGGATGAGATTGGCTTCCCAAAAATGGAAAAGTGGGTTGGGATGGCATTGGTTTCTCAAACATGGAAGGTAGGTAGATTTCACACATGTGTCGGTAAGCTCGCTATATGGTAAATTCAGGTTGATCTCGATGTAACAATGTGCTAACATAAGATCGGTGTGACGTATGGAGATTATCTTGATGTTGTAATTAGCATAAGTTTAAGATCATATATAGTCGTAAATTTACCATGCATAACTCGCGTACGATGGTGGCATAGTGATCAAAGTTAATACCATGTTATCTGAATTGTCGAACTCATATACCCTAAATCAAAATTACTTTAGATTCACAGGGATCGCTCCCTGGTTCCATTACGTGCACAATGAAGCCACAAATTTCAATTAAGCATCGAGCGCAGAAAAAAGGTTTTGATAGAGAAGAAGCACACATAAAACTAGTCAACCACATGAAACTAGCCCAAGGCATCATCCCTAGTGCTCCAAGATCCCAGGCGCTTGGCAAAAGCACTACGCAGAGCAAACTACCAAACCACTACACAACAGCAAACTAACTCGTATCCCTTCTTATGAAGCATCTCGCTCCAAACAGGCTTTCGCCATGCTTTATAAATAAAGCAACCGCCCACAATAGTCATACAGAGTAATGAAGTCAACACCCACACACAAAGTTCACTGGGACAACAGCACAACAAGGCCCAAAGTACAACACAGTCGAAGCCGCACACACACACTACACTACAGCAAGATGAGGCGGGGGAGGGGAGGGTGTGGTTTGGGTAGAGGAGGTGTCGAGAATGAAACGAGGCCCTCAGCGGAGAGGCGGCACGCGGCTATGAGAAGGCTGTCGATGAAGTGGTCTAGCCGCTCCCTATCCTACTGCCTACACTACGGGTGCCACTGCTGCAAGAAAGCTAGAAATTTGAACATTTAGTCAGCAGCGCGTCTCAGGAAAATCTTCTCAATCACCATCTTATTGCGAACAGTCCACAAGGATCATGCCATCGCCACGAACACCATCCAGAAGAGGCATCTTAAATTGCTTGGAATAACTTCGAACCATCCCCATGCGTCAAGCACTTCACATGATCACATGGATGCTTGAAGAGAAATGCTACACTTACAACGCTCCGTGTCCGACGTACGACACCTCATGCTGCCCGTTGGATTTTTGAACAGTTATATAGAGAGGTAGAGCTCGTTGTCCGTTGGATTTTGGTGTCGTACGTTCATCGGATGAAAAAAACGTACGCATGGCACTTTTGATGCTTGAATCTTCTTCAGGATGCACGTGGAGGTAGCTCAGCGTGGCCCACCCTCCATGTGTTGATCCAGCACTCTTCACCCAGGAATCCACCCAGTCGAGGTGGTTGCAGCTCAAGATCACCCAACATTCAAGCAGAGAGGGTTTTTGAGCTTTGACACAGTAGAGTCATGAATCAGCCGATTTCTCCCCTTCTAGTTTTCTTTAACGGAACTTTCTAGTTTCTCAGATATGATAGCAGAAGGGTCCACACCTGTGTAAGATTAATATATTTTTTCTAGTAAGAACAAGATTATTTCTGTTATTCCAAATAGTTCATAAAATGGTAGAGGAAATCACATTAAAATATAGAAATCTCTTATTATAGAGAAAATTAGCAGCTAAGAGGCAAAATCTACTACCTAATTCTGAAGTTTTCAAAAACATTATTCTACAACTATTGAGCAATGATGCATTCAAATATTAAATGATAGAAATATTCTATTTCTCTGCATAGAGTTCCAGCTCGTATGTAATGCTTCTCTTCCTAGGATTATCCCTAATGAGAATTTTATTATGAAAAAACAACGGAATTGTTTTTGGATTCTGGGTGCAACTTTTTGGTCCCAAACAGTTGGCTAATACAGTGGTTAAACCCCCTAAAAATGACTAGAGCATAAATTTATTTAGAAGAGTACACCTCACTTATTTCATACTTACAAATGCGTTGATCTTCCTCATCTGGACAAAGTTGCACTGCACCTACAATATTCAGGACTTCATCCCACAAATCTGCTATGGTTGAGTTTTCAAACCAAATGTCCTCACAAATTTTATTAATCTACCATTTTCTACTTTCCACTTGTATCCAAATCTAAAGGGTGTAGCTGTCCACATCACACATTTCCAGAAAATGGTGTGTCTTGGCATCGAAGAATGTTATAAATCCTAGTGTTGTACTTATAATGTACCACTATTTTTCACAGAGTGCCTTCAACCTGAATGTATCTCTTAATACAAGAACCTAATATGCATAAATTCATATCTTGGAGATTTTGATGCCCAAACCACTATTAGGAAACTAGATATAGGTGAAACCTTAGCCGTGGCGCACAAAAATTGGGTGGATGGGGTGCGCCACCTGTATATAGGGTGCGCCACGGCTATTGATGTGCTGGGTGGCTGGGGTACCCTGCCTTGGCTGTGGTGCACCCTACTTCAGCTTCGCCACACATCCCCCCTCCCACTGTGGATCGCCTTTTCATTCTTGTAAAAAAAGAAGAAAATGGTAAAAAGTTCAAAAAATAAAATTCTTTAAGATGTAGCTACGGTTTAGGGAATCACGCTGAGCTACCTCCACGTGCACCTAGAGAAGATTAGCTAGTTGATTATCAATAATTAGCTTCAAAGCCAATTTTGGGAATTTAAACAACATCATATAGATAGGTGTGTACTGGCCGCCAAGACTGATTGCACCAATTATCTCTTAAATTAGCTGTTGAAGAAAGCAGCTTGCCTATCCAACCCGCCAGCCTCTTAAAGACAGTGGCGGAGACAAGGGGGGCTAGCAGGGGCTAGACCGCCCCTAATGTTCGGCCTCCCCTCAATAATTATTTAGTATGATGTATTGTACCATACCAAGTAATTAGGATTAGTGCTAGGCCATTACGTACAGAAACATAAATGTATCTTCCTATGATATTCGAGATCAAGCCCAAGAGGCCAATACCAGCCCATTAAGATCAATCGGTAGCGAGACATAACACAACTGAGCTATCGGCTATCTTCTAGGGGCCTTGGATGGACGTGATACAACTGAAAGCTCTAACGTCCTGATCTACTTTGGTTGATTGCATCGTCCACTCAAGCTAGGGCATGGCAAGCAGGCTCCACCTCTCTCCTCCCGAGGGGTCAGACCAGATGCATCCCGACCGTCGGTGATGGTCGTGGCCGGTGGCCGTAGCTACCACATGTCACGCGTGACTATTCCATCTCCATCTTCCGAACAGCGAACGCAACACAGCTCGGGTACATGATTCGTTTAGCTACTACTCCTACTCCATTGCAAATTATTACATATATTGCCTCGTTCTCCATATGTGAAATGGCATTAGGCAAATTTTTAATGGAAGATCAAATTACCTATTTTACGAAAAGAAATTTGGAGACGAATTTTTTGGTAGTACAAAATAGTTTACAATGAGAATAAACTGTTGCAAAAATTTCACAATAAGTCTAGTGGATCTATGGCTATGCAGGTTCCTTTAGATGCAAAGCCTATATTACCGTAACTTAAGCAATAAATTGATGCTATATTTAAAAATCGATATATATTGTGTGACATTGCTTGACCGATTTTTTTTCTTCGCCCCCCTCATACTTAAATCCTGGCTCCGCCCCTGTTAAAGAGATTATTTGTCGTCATTGTTTTTTCCGTCATATTACTCAACTAAGCTCGATCGGCAGATGCAATGACATGACATTCACCTAAGATGAACACAGCCAAGCATGAATGAAGAAGAAAAATATCCATAATATATATTCTGTTTTTCTATGGGTGAATTAATGAGTGAAGTGCTAACAAATTTATTAACTCGATCGATCCAGTGACCCATATGAGTGGGTGAGTAAAAAAGTTATTTACTCGCCAAGACGTGCTTGTGGTTGGACGTCGTCAGGTCCAGGTGTGCCCGAACCTGGCCGCGGCGAGACAGCGTAGCACCCGAGCACGTACACGAACGCGAGGAACACGAGAGCAAATAGCTGGAAGTTGGCCAGCTGCTCGGCGCGCTCTAGCGCTGCGCCTTCCCGGCACTGGACGTGGGCGTCGGCGCCCGGGGCGGCGAAGCGTCGGACACAACCAGCGGGCAGCAGAGGTCCGTAGAGCGTGAAGCCGGTCTGGAAGAACCACATGCCCTGCACCGTGATGAGGACGCCGGTGCCCAGGTCGGCGGAGAAGCTAGCCGGCAGGAGCGCGCCGAGGACGATGGCAGCGATGCAGGCGCCGATGAGGATGAGCAGGAGGTAGTGGTAGTAGCCCTCCAAGCCCACGTGGGTGGTGGAGTGGAAGTAGAAGAGCAGGAACTCGGACGTGAAAGCGGTTGCCAGCACCAGGCTCAGCGCGGCATCCGACAGCGGCAGGTATCTCGTGTTGTGGGAGAGGAGGGCGAGCGCGCCGAAGAGGAAGAACATGAGGAGCATGCCGGCGTGCTCGAGGCCGTTGAGGTGCGCCGGGTCGACTCCGCGGCCGGCGAGGACCCGGAGCGGGTTGGAGTAGAACAGCTCCATGCACATGTCCAGGAAGGCGCCGCCGGTCACCACGTACAGCTCCAGGAGCTGCGGCCGCGTATCCGCCGCCGCCGCCGCCGATCGACCAGATCGCGTCGGTCGCCGCCGCCCCTGCTGCTCCCTCGACCGCTGCCCCGGTCGCTCCGTCCGCCCCGTCCGCGGTCGAGCTGCCGCCTCAGGGTGCGCCGCTGCCATCTGCCGCGTACCCGTCGCCTCAGGAAGGTGCGCCACACGGCGCGTATCCGCCTCCACCTCAGGGCGCGTCGCCGCATCTCGGCGGCTACTCGCCGTCGCTGCCCTACGGGGCCCCGCCATCGACGGCCTTCGGAGGCTTCCCGACTCCGCCGCAGTCCTGGATCGCCGTGGCCTCGTCTCCGTATGGCGCGTCACCATCTGCCCCGACCGTGCCGGCGTACGGCGCGTCGCCTTCGGCCTCTGGCCTGCCTCCGAACTCCTTCGGTGGCTACCTGCCGTACTACGGCCCCTACTCGCCGCCGCCGTATGGTGCCGCGGCCCCTGCTGTGTCGCCGTCCGCTGCACCCTACGCGCCCGTCTACGCTCCGCCCGCGCCTCCAGCGCCCGCGGATCCTTCGGCACCGGCCCCGTTCTACTTCGCGCACCTCATCCCAGTGAAGCTCACGCCTGATAATTATTTGTCGTGGCGTGCGCAGGTGCTGCCCCTCCTCCGCAGTCGTTATCTGGAGGGGTATGTCGATGGAACTCTGCCGTGCCCCTCGCCGTATCACCCGGCGTACCACGCGTGGGTGGCTCAGGATCAGGCCATCCTCTCTGCCATCCAGTCGTCGCTCACCCCGAGCGTCTCGTCGCTGGTCATCTTCGCCTCTACGTCTCGGGACGCGTGGACGGCTCTCCACACCAGCTTTGCTTCTCAGTCTCAGGCGCGTGCCCATGCCATCCGCACTGAACTGGGAGAGGTCAAGCTCCATGACCTCAGCATCACGGACTACTTCAACAAGGTGACTGGCCTCTCCGACACACTAGCGTCGATCGGCCAGCCCCTCCGCCCCGAGGACTTCACCACCTATGTGCTGAACGGGTTAGACGATGACTATGATAATCTCGTTGAGAACATCAATGGTCGCGAAACCCCGATTCCGCCTCGCGAGCTCTACTCGCGCCTCCTCGGTCGTGAACAACGCGTCAAGGCGAAACGTGCTGCCCCAGGCTTCTCCTCTGCCAACGCCGCTGCGCGCGGCAAGGCGCCGAAGCAGCCGCAGGCGGGCGGCAAACCACCAGCAGCGCCTCCCCAGCAGGCGCCACGGGCCCCTGCCGCGGCCCCCTCTCCGACGACGGGTGGCAGCCGCCCGCGCGCCACCTGCCCGTGCTGCGGCAGTGAGCTCGCGTGTCAGCTTTGTGGCCTGGCGGGCCACATCGCCTCCCGCTGCCATCGCCGCTTCAAGCAGGACTTCCTCGGCATCGGCAACAACGGCAAGGGCAATGACAAGCAAGCTGCGCTTGCGAGTCATGAGTCCGGGCACACTCCGTCGTACCCCATCGACCCGACATGGTACATGGACACTGGAGCTACTCACCACCTGACAAGTGAGATGGGCAAGCTCTCGTCCCAGGAGCCGTATCGCGGTAATGATCAGGTTCGCACCGCCAACGGAGCAGGTATGCACATCTCGCACATTGGTCAGGCTGCACTTCTTACACACAATTCCAAACACTTACGTCTCCTCAATGTCCTTCGAGTTCCTTCCGCTACACGTAGTTTGTTGTCAGTTCCTCAACTTACTCGTGATAATAATGTCTTTTCTGAATTTCACCGTTTTCATTTTTTCATTAAGGACCGGGACACGAGGGCCGTTCTTCTTAGAGGTCGCCTACGCCATGGGCTCTATGCGCTTGACATGCCGCCTGCGCTAGCTGTGCCGCCTGTCCACCAGGTGTTCAGTGGAGTTCGTGTGTCGTCTACTCATTGGCATGCTCGTCTGGGTCATCCTGCTACCCCCATAGTTCGCCATGTTCTGCATCGTCATGATCTTCCAGTTGTGTCCAATAAAATTGCTGAAACTATCTGTGATGCCTGTCAGCAGGGCAAGAGTCACCAGCTTCCTTTTTCAGAGTCGAGTCGTGTAGTTAAACATCCTCTTGAGCTTGTATTTTCTGATGTATGGGGTCATGCCCAAACGTCTGTCAGTGGCCACAATTATTATGTCAGTTTTATTGATGCTTATAGTCGGTTTACTTGGCTTTATCTTATTAAGCGCAAATCTGATGTTTTTGATGTCTTTATTCAGTTTCAAGCGCATGTTGAGCGTCTCCTAAAGCACAAAATCATTCATGTTCAGTCGGATTGGGGAGGTGAATATCACAATCTCAATACGTTCTTTAACAAGCTTGGGATCTCACACCGTGTGTCTTGTCCACATACACATCAGCAAAATGGCACCGCCGAACGTAAGCATCGTCATCTTGTAGAAACTGGCCTAACTTTACTTGCTCATGCCTCCGTTCCTTTTCGGTTTTGGAGTGATGCTTTTGCTACCGCCTGTTTCCTTATAAATAGGCTTCCTACACGTCTCCTAAACATGAAAACACCTCTTGAACTCTTGCTTAATGAAACCCCTGACTATACCTTTCTCAAGGTCTTTGGCTGCGCGTGTTGGCCTCATCTTCGCCCGTATAACAAGCGTAAGCTAGAGTTTCGGTCTAAGAAGTGCGTTTTTCTTGGGTATAGTTCCCTTCACAAAGGGTACAAGTGCCTTCATGTTCCCACTAACCGCGTCTATATCTCTCGTGATGTTGTGTTTGATGAGAATGTGTTTCCTTTTGCTGCACTTCCGACCACCACCACCACTCCCACACCGCCTGTGTCATCCACTACACCGTCGCCTGACCAGTTTGTTGATGCTGCATACTCTCCTGCTTTGCTTCCTAACCATGCTGCAGGTACTGGTCGTGGCGCTCGGCTTCAGCTGCTGGATGATGCTGCGCCTCCATCGGACGTCGATCGGCTGCATGTGCCATGCATGCCCGACCAGTCTGTGGCGCGCACGCGGCTGGCTTCTCCGCCGGCCTCCCCTGCCTCGGCGGCTACCCCGCCTGGGCTGGCCGCGTCGTCCCCTCCTGGCTCGGCCCCGCTCGAGTCTCCTGCCGCCTCGCCTGGGCCGGTGTCGCCCCGGCCGGCCTCGCCTGCCCCCAGCGCGGGCTCTTCTGGGCCGGCCTCGCCTGCTTCGCCGGCCACCCCGCCCGGCCCGCCTGCCTCGCCGGTCGCCACTCCTGGGCCGGCCTCTCCGCTTCCGTCGCCCGGCCCATCCAGCAGGCCGGCCACGCCGCCCTCTTCTGGGCCGCACGCGACGGCCGACTCGCCGCCGGATTCGCCGGCATCGCCTGCTGCGTCGACCTCGACGCCCTCTGTGCCTGCTGCCCTACGTCCTCGTACACGCAGTCAGGCTGGTGTGTTCCGTCCCAAAGAACGCACTGATGGTACTGTTGCTTGGATTGCAGCCTGTGTTGCTCAAGCCAAGGATGATCCCACTGCTGAACCACGACATTTTCAGGCCGCTCTTGGTATTCCTCACTGGCGTAGTGCAATGGAACAGGAGTTTCAGGCCCTCCTCAAAAATGACACCTGGCAGCTTGTTCCCCCTGTTTCTGGTGTTAATATCATTGATTCTAAGTGGGTCTTCAAAGTCAAGAAACATGCTGATGGTTCTATTGAGCGCTACAAGGCACGTCTTGTTGCCAAGGGCTTCAAACAGAGGTATGGTCTTGATTATGAGGATACTTTCAGCCCAGTTGTTAAGCCTACCACCATTCGATTGCTGCTCTCTTTGGCTGTTACACGAGGGTGGTCTCTTCGTCAGCTGGATGTTCAGAATGCTTTCCTCCACGGTGTCTTGGAAGAGGAGGTTTATATGCGTCAGCCCCCAGGTTTTGTTGATCCTGCTCGTCCTCATCATCTTTGCCGCCTGGTCAAGGCGCTCTATGGACTCAAGCAGGCTCCTCGTGCATGGCATGCACGCCTTGGTTCTGTTCTTCGGGCTCATGGGTTTATCCCGTCTACTGCTGACACCTCCTTGTTCCTTCTTCAGCGTCCTGAGGTCACGATGTATCTGCTGGTTTATGTTGATGATATCATCCTTATTAGCTCCTCTGATGCTGCTGCTGATCGCCTTGTGACTGCGCTGAGTGGTGATTTTGCTGTCAAGGATCTGGGTGCGCTGCACTATTTCCTTGGTCTGGAGGTCTCACGGTCTTCTGCTGGGTTGACTCTCACTCAGCATAAGTATTCTCTGGACTTGCTGCGTCGCGCTGGTATGCTGAAGTGCAAGCATGCTGCCACTCCTATGTCTGCCACTGATCGATTGTCTGCTCTTGATGGAGATCCTCTTTCGCCTGATGATGCTACTGAGTACCGCAGTCTCGTTGGTGGTCTGCAATACCTCACTATCACCAGACCAGATATCTCCTATGCAGTCAACCGTGTGTGTCAGTATCTTCATGCGCCTCGGACGGCTCACTGGTCAGCTGTGAAGCGGATTCTGCGCTACATCTGTCTCACTGCCTCGTACGGTTTGCTTCTCCAGCCTGCTCCGTCGTGTGATCTCTCAGCCTTCTCTGACGCAGACTGGGCTGGTAGTCCTGATGATCGGCGATCCACGGGGGGCTATGCGGTATTCTTTGGTCATAATTTGATCGCCTGGAATGCTCGCAAGCAGGCTACAGTATCTCGTAGTAGTACTGAAGCGGAGTACAAGGCAGTTGCTAATGCCACAGCTGAGCTTATTTGGGTTCAGTCTTTGTTGAGAGAGCTGGGAGTCTCTCAAGATCAGCCACCGGTCCTTTGGTGTGACAACATCGGCGCTACATACTTGTCTTCGAATCCGGTATTCCATGCCCGAACGAAACACATCGAGGTTGATTATCATTTTGTACGGGAACGTGTCGCACAGAAGCTACTTCTCATCAAGTTCATTCCTTCCAAGGATCAACTTGCTGACATCTTCACGAAGCCTCTACCGCAGCCACAGTTTGTAGGTTGTAGGCGCAATCTTAACTTGCTTTGTACTTCAGGCCATAGTTAAGATTGAGGGAGGGTGTTAGACTGTATACGTAGCCTCTGTACATATCTGTATTGTACCTCTTGGTACCCTCATATATATGAGATAGCCACACCCCACGGTGGGTGTTGAGCAGTTTCCCAAACCCTAAGTCTTACAGTAGTAGCCCTCCAAGCCCACGTGGGTGGTGGAGTGGAAGTAGAAGAGCAGGAACTCGGACGTGAAAGCGGTTGCCAGCACCAGGCTCAGCGCGGCATCCGACAGCGGCAGGTATCTCGTGTTGTGGGAGAGGAGGGCGAGCGCGCCGAAGAGGAAGAACATGAGGAGCATGCCGGCGTGCTCGAGGCCGTTGAGGTGCGCCGGGTCGACTCCGCGGCCGGCGAGGACCCGGAGCGGGTTGGAGTAGAACAGCTCCATGCACATGTCCAGGAAGGCGCCGCCGGTCACCACGTACAGCTCCAGGAGCTGCGGCCCAGCCGAGAAGGGGTTCCAGGCGCGGACGCGGAACGCCGGCGGGTCGGCGGCGAAGCGCGCGATGGACGCCCAGACCCGCCAGAGGCCCACCGCCACTAGCAGCGAGCCTGGCAGGGCGTGTCCCACGAAGTCCCCCATCGACCTGCCGAGCACGCACGGTCTTGATCGGGACCAAGCTTTCAATCTCTGCTCACCCACCTCGGAGAAGGCAGTAATAACAAGTCTAATCGAGGACGAACGGAGAGTGGGCGAGGAGAGCAGGTGGTACGAAAATGAAAGGTTGCTGTACCCTTGCGTAGCCGGCAGCATTCCTAGTGCTGTTTGCTTGTTACGTATGGGACATGTGTCTGCTATTCATTGCTATGTGTTCCATCCAGTCCCCCGATAATGATTTTTTCTTTCGAAATAGAGGACGAACACCAACAGATCAATAAGCGACGATGCACACATGAAAATTTAGTAATGCATTGTATCTTAGCGCGACATGCTAGGTGGTGGAGAATTACAAGAGACACCATGCGTAATGCATTGTTTGTTAAGAGATATATCTAAGCATACTTGTATTAAATGATTTTGGCCTTATCCTTATATGTGATTGGGCTAACAACAGTTTTTGCCTATGATACCGTGCTAGAGCTGTAGCTTATATAAGGCCTTCTGTAATGGTCCATGTAGGATCGTTTCTTAGCTGGCCACGTAGGACAAAAACCGACGTGTAGAGATATTTAAGGAGGAGAGAGAGAGGAGCCGTATGTAACTAGGGATACGGCTCTTAGCCCATTTCACAGCGCTGCACCAATCGCAGTACAGTTGTACCTTAGTTTGACCAACCAGTTTTTGTTCTTGGTAATTAATGAAGCAGTGCATAGAAAAAACGTCTGTTTCACATGATGAGTTGGCATGGCGTTAGAGACGGCTTGCCGTTCCGTATTACAACCTCAATCTCTTTCTTCATTAAATATGGTGCCACCGTACAGTTTTCCAGGCTCTTTTTACCGCACGTCGCATTGGGCCTCGCTTCAGGCCTCGTGTGTTTTTACCGACCGGAGGGGATTATCCCCGTCTAGCCTTAGATTACCAAATATCTCGAAAGACATGTTTTTTTAAGGATACATCATGGATAGATGCATCGGTTTCATAGAATGGGGCCAAAAAAGGCCAAAGTTTTACAACGCGGTCGACATATTTGTCGAGGACGCCCTCCACTGAAAGAAAAACAAAGGAGGACTACTCGCCAAACCTCCACCTGTCTACCTGCGCTAGTTCCTTCCTAAACAGTCTAGCTAAAATCCAGCGTTCGGCCTCTTCCACCACGTTCCTCAGAACAACTGCCAGCGAGGGGGTAGCATCCTCGAAAACTATATCATTCCAATGTCTCCACAGGCACCAGCAAATAAGCGCAATGGCCGTCCACCAGTCTCGTTTGCCACTCTCTTCTGCCTCTCTCCCTTGCAGCCAAAGGCCTAGCTCGTCCTCTGGGTTAGGAATCTGAGCTCCATTCTCCCAGTGGTTTAAGAAATGGGCCTAGACCTCCTGCGACATAACGCAGCCAAGCAACAGGTGGTTGATGTTTTCCTGTTGCTGGTCGCAGAAGGGGGCACGCCTGCGGCCCTGGCAATCCACGACGGCTAAGCCGGTCGGCAGTACAACACCGATCTTTTAGCGCCAACCAGAGAAAGAACTTGCATTTTGCCGGGGCTCGCGATCTCCCGGCCTGCTCGGCCCCCCCAGCGCCGTGCGTCCCTCGAACCAGCCTAGGTATGCCGAGCGGGCAGAGTACTGATGACCCTTCTCCCAGTTCCACCTGTATGAGTCCGGAGCGTCCTCCACCAGGGCTATCTCAGAGAGCTGCTCTGCCAAGGGAAAGAGCTCTCCCAAAGCCTCCACCCCCAAATCTGGAGAGAGATCATCTAGACAGCCACCCCGCAGTCCCTCTCGCACTTTTGTAGATCTAGTCGCTCTCTTTGGCACTTTGGCGAAGAGGTTTGGGGCGAAATCCTTTATCCGTCCCCTCGGGAGCCATTTGTCTGTCCAAAAGAAGGTATCCTCTCCGTTACCAATCATCGAGGATGTGGCCTTCTTGAAAAGTTGCCTAGAAAGTGCTGATACATGAATGTTGAACTCTCTCCACAGCTTAGATGTGTCCATCCTCTCGAGCCACAACCACCTGGTCCTTAAGGCGTGGTTCATGATCCGAAGATTGGGTAAGCCTAGCCCTCTCAGCCTTTTCGGCATGCAGACCTTGTCCCATGGCACCAAGCAGTGTCCACCATGAACTTCTTTGCGCCCTTTCCAAAGGAAGCCTTTGAGAATTTTTTTCTAGAGCCGTGGAAGTCTTTGCCGGCAGATCTAGCGACATCATGGCAAAAACTGGGACTGCCGAAAATGTGGTCTTAACGATCTCCAGTCTCCCTCCTCGGTTCAACAGACCCGCGCTCCATCCTGGCAACCGGCCTGCCACGTTATCCACCAGGTATTGGAGCTGCGCCGCTGTGGGTTTTCTGAGTGACATGGGTAGTCCAAGGTAGTGAAAGGGGAAAGGGCCTGTCGGACATCCGAGCTCCTTGGCGACCAACGCCTCCACCGTGTCATCACATCTAATCAAATGCGCAGAGCATTTCTGGAGATTTGTCCGCAAACCAGAAGCAGTCCCGAAATCTTCCAAGATCGCCGCCAGAGTTTGTAGGTCCGCCCGTGAGGGGTGTAAGAAGGTCACCACATCATCCGCGTATATGGAGGTCCTATGCTTGAGGCCGTCTCTCGACAAAGGAGCTAGGTGGCCAAGTCTGGCAGCCACCTCAATGAGTTGGTGCAGGACCTCCATCACTAAAATGAAAAGCTGGGGAGAGAGGGCGTCGCCCTGCCTGAGTCCGCGCCTGTTTGCGATGCGATCTCCTGGAAACCCATTCAGCAGAATGCGGGTTGAAGCCGTGGCCAATAGCGCACAGAACCATGCAATCAGGGGATCACCGAAACCTGCCTTCATAAGCACTTCAATGAGGAAAGACCAGTCCACCGTGTTGAAAGCCTTTGTGATGTCAAGATTAAACAGAATTGCAGGTGTGAGCGATCTGTGCAGTTTACGGTCTGTGCCCTGGACCATCATGAAATTATCGTGGAGACATCTGCTTCGGACGAAAGCGCTCTGATGTGCCCCAACAAGATCGGGAAGGGAGGGTGCAAGCCTTCGCGCTAGGACCTTCGCCACCAGCTTGGCAAAACTGTGTATGAGACTGATAGGTCTGAAATATCGAATCTCCTCGGCGCCCAGCCGTTTGGGCAGCAGTGTGACTAGTGCCTGGTTGACCGAGCTAAATCCCCGCGCATCGATGCGCGACAGCGAGTCAAAGGCGGCCATAACATCATCCTTGATAACCGACCAACACTCCACAAAGAATCTGTTTGTGAAACCATCCGGGCCAGGGCATTTGTCCATTGGCATATCCCTGATGGCCGCCCACGCCTCCTCCACCGTGAAGTCCCCCTCGAGGTGATGCAGGTCCACCGTTGGGAGGTCCAGGGCATCCAGATCAATGGAGAAAGGCCTGTCCTCATCCACGCCTAATAGGCCGTAAAAGTACTCGTCCACTGCCCTGGCTTTGTCCACGTGTTCCGTGACTCTGGTCCCTTCCACCAACAAGTGATCTACAAAGTTTTTTCTACGCATGTGACTCACATGAAGGTGGAAGAACCGTGTGCATGCGTCTCCTTCCCTCGGCCATAGCACTCTAGATCGTTGTTGAGCAATAGACCTTTCGAGCTCCTTTCCGTCTAGCTGCGGGCGCGGCGGGGTCTCTTCGTCCAGCAGGTCGCGCTCCTTTCCGTCCTCATCACGGCGTGGAGGGGATGGCGGCGGTGGAGGCGAGGGAAGTCTGTCGCGCCGCCCGCCCCCGTCCAGTCCGCATGCGTTCTCTCTGTTGCGCCACGAAGCAGAGGAGCCCGCTCCGCCTCCGGGACCCCCGCGGCCAAAGCCACGTCCACTGTGTCCCGCGCCGGGACCTGCCGTGCCAAGCAGAGCCGGGCGCGGTTCCTCCACTTGGACCTCCATGGCCGTGCGACGTCGAGGCGGGGACGCCTCCCTCCGCGGCGCCACAGTGGCCGCCCTGGAAGCGGCAGACTCCACCCGCGGTGAGGGTGGCGAGGCCGGAGGGGGGCCACTCTTTCGCCGATGCGCTCGTGGATGGGGATGCCGAATCGGACGCCAAGGCACTGATGCACAGGCCCGTTTGCCTCGGGAGGCGCGCGGCATCGCGGCTGGCCGCAATCCCGAGCATGGTGGCCTTCTTCCCTGCACCTGAGGCACACCGTCCGGAAAGTGCAATCCTTGGAGATGTGGCAGGGGCGGAGGCAATTGAAGCATCCATCGGCGAGGTCCGGCGGGAGGTCCTCGCGGATGACCAGCGCCGGGAGAGCGGGGGGTGGCTGGCGCCTCCGCTTTTGGCCTCCGACGTGCTGCCACGGGCCAGGACCAACGCCTTGATCTCCACGCACCAGCAGAACCTGGGCCTACACGCGGTTCGCCACCGAGCGCGTCGGCGGCGCCGCACCACGGCCACTAGGGCCAGATCCACTCGCCCTTGGCGCAGAAGGGGGGAAGGGGGCGGCCTGGAAGTCACCTGGGTTGGGGAGGGAGACCGCGGGGGCATCGGGGCCGACGGGGAGCCGCTGCGGACCACGTCGCCGTAGGAGAGGACAGAGATCTCATCATCGTCTGAGAAGTCCGCCCACCGGTGCTATTGGGGGGATAATAACCCGGCAGGCCCATGCAGAGGAACAAAGACCCGACTGGAATAAGTTTACGTGAGACCTGGTAATATGGTAATGGGCCGAGTCTCGTTGATGGGCCAGCAATCGTGGTGGTAACTCGGCTCATGGAAGGAAGGCTCTAGAAGACCCGAAAGGCGGTGCGAAGCATGAAGTCCCAGACTTGGGGATCATGGAGAGCAGTTTAGGGTTACGTGAAGACCCCGAGTAGAACTCTAGCCGTACCTTGTAAGGAAAGCCAGGAAACCGGGTGTCATATAAACCGGTCCTTATGGCGTAGATTAGGGAGATCTGAGAGAAACGAGAGGGAACCCTAGATTTGAGATATATGAGAGCAAGTACTTGTAACCCTAGATTTGGAGTCTCGGCGACATTGCAGTCCGAGCCTCTAGATCGATAGTCGATAAGATCCTAGCTGGAAGTAAGCTATTATCTCCAACGGAGAGGCTGAACCCGGATAAACTTTGTGTCCAATCCGAGCTAAACCCTCTCCCAAACACCAGACTCGATTCGCCCCAAACTAAGTTACCTCTGGTAACGTCTGACGTGACTTTGCCACGACAGTTGGCGCCCACTGTGGGGCCTACGTCCAAAGGTGTTTCCATCACGGGAGAAGCTCTGGAAAGCATGAATAACGTCGTTATTGGCGAGATCATCACCAACCCCGAAGGAGAGAAGATCGTCGACGATTTTGGCTGGGGGCCATAGTCGGATCAGCTGGAAACCGGATCTGTCGTCACGATCGGCCGCGTCAACGTCTTCGTTGGTATGGTATGTACGTCTGGTTTAATTTCTGACAATAATGAGTATGATTCTGTGTCAGGGGCCACCACCTGCGTTCAATCGGATGGGGAAGAGTCGGTAGGCACGACAGAGCTGGAGAGAGCACCCACCACGAAGAGGGAACAGCCGGAGGAGCCGGCATGGACCCCGCGTGGCCGGGTCAATGAGGATGATGATACCGAATCTATCCTACACCTGCGTTGCGGTCTACACAGCCCCTGCGATAAATCTAAACCAGGGTGATGTGACCAATAGCCGCGGCTGGTGCGGCGAATGCGTTGGCCCAACAACAGACGCCGATTAATGGAAACCCGGTCGGAGCCCGGATCGATGGCGAGCAAACGTCCGTCACTAGTGAAACGGGCGAAACTGCTCATCACAGGAACATGTTCGGATTTAGGACGAACAGAACAGCCGGTGCGGGAACGTCACACCCACCAAATCCAGCTCTATTCAGCAACAACTTGATCTTGGATCCCACAGTGTTAGCAACAGTGATAACCCCGGAGAATGCGGCGGCCCGGGCCAGAGACCTGGATGTGGCCCGCCGAGCGTTGGAACAACAGAGGAGAGATGTAGAGGCTGAGAAATTACAGATGGCCGCACGTCAACGTCAGTTGGATGAGTTAGAAGATCGTATACGGGCACAAACGACTAGAGCATATAATCAGAGGCATCAGACGAGACTGTCTGCAACAGGCGGAGCCCTACAGCCGGCCGTGTTGTTCGTTACGCCTCAGGATCAGCCAATCCCGATCATGAATCAAGTAACCGGGTATGCAGGAGCAAAGCTTGGGGGGACAGCCGACTAATGTGCCAGTCGGGTCACCTGCGCTACCCGCTGGGGCGGCTGAGGGAAATGTCACGTAACCACCACCATCACGATTTCATACCCCGCCGGGTCACTTCAATAACCCTATGGACAACGTGTACGGCGCAACTTTAGCGCTCGACCGTATTCCACTAGGAGAATCGCCTCAAGCAATAGAAACCCGGCGGGCTATAGAGATGTTACGCACTACGGTGGCCCAGCAAGTAAATTACCCGGATAACAGGAGTGGCATGCACGGGGCACCGTATATCAGTTGGCAGGAAGGCAATACGAGGAACGTTCAGTCGGCATTGGCACGACGGAGGGCAGCAGCGCCCGCAGTCTTAGCGGCATAGGCTATTGTGGATAGTTCTCGGGCAAGGCGTGCGGCCGGGTCTGCAGTGCGAGGTCCAGGAGTTGGCGCGTCTGCCGCCGCAGTAGCCGAGTGATGCATGTAAAATGCATACATGAACTTTGCATGTTATTACTTGTTTTTCCTACATATTAGCAACTTATATTCATGTTTTATAATGATTTGGGGGATTTTCTGAACAATCCCCCTTCTTTTGGTTCTAACCCTGTTTTTCCAGAAAACGTACTTTTTAGTGTTTTAGACTTTCCGGGAGCTTCGGGACTCCAAAAAGGCAAGGCCAAAGAGAACGGTTCAGAATTTTCGAGACGAAGACCATGGGCCAAAGTAGAGGGCCAAAAGGCCAACCAGGTGGAAAAGAGGACCCTCCACGCGGCCAGATTCCTTGGCCGCGTGTGGGCCCCGCTTTTTACCCCCGTGGCTCCGATGCCGTCGATCTTTCTTCTCCCGAGTGTCTCGTGACCTAAAAACGACTATATAAAGGGTCCCCTGGCCTTTTCGAGAGGGGGGCGGTGCCCAGAGACGAAACCACGAAACAGAGAGACAGAAGGCTGCCGTCGGAGAAGATCGGAGGGGGGAAACGCCGCCGGGATCACCCCCCGGAGGGCTCCACCCCCCTCCAGCTTGTTCATCATCAACATCTACAGCAAGATCAGCTCCATATCTCCACTGTAATCTCTTGGCAAACACGATGTATGATGCAATACTATATTCCCTTGATGTATTGTGTCTCCCCGTCTATGTTTGAGTAGTGAATTGTTCTTGGCAATGGTGAAATAGTTGGTTGATTGGTTGCATACAAGTTTGTTATCTTCTATGATTATCTTTATGTACAATATATGAGTGCACGCATATGTTGGGGAATGCATGTAAGGTGATCACCGGTAGCATAATGGAGTGGTGGTGACTTGGGAGTGACAGTAACCTGAGACCGAGCCACAAAGTTAAGTTATTGGGGGATATATATATAGGGGACCTTAGAACGTAAGGCTGTGGTGGGACTTTATGTCTTAATCAATCTTGTGCAGTCATTTACTTGGCCACATGATCCATCATAAGGGGTTATAGATCATTTACTTGACTATACCTATTCATGGCTTCTTCCTAGAAGAAACAACTAAGACTAAAACATGTGCTTCACTAATTGTGACAACCACACGAACGAAACACCCATTGCTAGAACACTTGATCCCTTGAGATACTTGAGATATTTGCTGCTTGCTACTTGTGAAACTTGCTTAGAAATTTGCTTTAGAAACTTGCTTTAGGATTACTTGCATTTTAAACTTGCTTCACTAGTTACTAGACAAACCACACTCCACGTCACTTGCTTTTAATTAGTTAGTTCCTTTTAGTCAAACTTATTGCTTTGCATAAACAGCCATATAAGAGGGTTATAGGGCTTTAGAGAATAGATAGCTTACCTTCAGCTCCTCGTGGGTTTGACACTCAAATACTTATCGAAAGGTACTACAATTGATCTCCTGCACTTGGGAGTCATCAAGCACTTTTCTGGCGCCGCTGCCGGGGAGCGTTGTGCTAAGCTTTTATTCTTGTTTGCATTGCATACTAACATATAAACCTAAAACACAAAAAAATTATAAAATGGAAAACAACCAAACAATTTTAGAACTGTATAATATCTACCTTGAATTAGGACATGAAGTGTTTGAGGAGAAATTGAAAAATTATTTGCACAACAATCATATTTGTGGTAGTACTAATTCTTTGAACACCTTTATTGCTAAGGAAAACCTTGAGCTTGGGGAAGTTTGTCTTGCTGAATATGATATTTTTAGTCCCCCTACTATTGAGGATAAAAATGATATACTTGCTGATTCTATGGAAAGTTTTAAGCTTGGGGAAGTTGGTTTTGATGAGCATGATATTTCTAGTTCCCCAAGCTTGGAGGAGAAAATTCACTTTGATGATACTATGCCTCCTATATATGATGATTGCAATGAAAATTATGAATGTTTAACTCCCACTATCACTAATGAGGATTTTACTTATGTGGAGAGTAGTGATTCTTTTATGCATGTAGCTCATGATAAGAATGTTTTATGTGATATTCATATTGTTGAATCTATTCATGATGCTACTGAAAATTATTATGAGAGAGGGAAACATGGTTACACATATTTCAACAATATTAAGTTTCCACTCTTTATGCTGAAAGTATTGAAGTTGCACTTGATCTACCTTTCTATGCTTGCTATTATGTTCTTCTTTTATTTGTTTCATTACAAAATGCCAATGCATAGGAAATGGGTTAAACTTAAAAATAAATTGTTTAATATTTTTTGGTGTGTTCCTTATGCTTTAATTTCCTATTCGGTTTGAGCACACATTTATGTTTTTTCAACATGTAAAATACCTTTACCTACTGTTATCTATCATTTAGTTTAATATTTTCATTTTACAAAAAATTTGGGAAAGTAAATGAGAAGGAAGAGTAATGGAGAAGTTAGGGTCGACCTTGAACATGTGTTGTTCATGCCAATGAAACCATTGCAAAGTCTCTATCATTAAAAAAATTCCAAAGCTAAAAACAATAAAAATATTAGTTCACTACTGTAACATCACATTTCTGTCTTATTTCTCATCATAAATGGCAAGAATAATCTTATATGAGAGATAGGATTAAACAATAGTAATTAGCTGTCCAGAAAACAGATTCCTGAACTTCACTGCGAAAAATGTTTAAAATCACAGAAGTGGAATTTTGACCTGGTAATTTACGACAGAAATATTTAGTTATCTCTATATATTTCATTAGTTTTAAGTTTTCTGATTTGAGCATCTTAAGTGCCTATAAAAATTCACTCTTTACGGTCTGTTCAGTTTTTTGCAGATTATGTCTTTATTTTGCATTGCTCTCATTACTTGTGTTTTGTGTGGTTCTTTTGATCAAGGAGCAATGCACAACTGTAGTAACAGTAGTTAATATTTAGAATCAACTCATGAAGTGTCTTTTCTGTACCTATGTGGATTTTATTTATGCAGGCACTAACCCCTCTAATCAAGTTTTATGTTGAGATTTGTGTAAGAAGAATTTTTCAGGAGGAAGAGTTGAGTGAGATGAACAAAGATCAAGAGGGACAACCAATCAAGCTTGGGGATGTACCCCTGGGCTCACCCTACATGTATCAAATAAGTACAAGAATCCAAGCTTGGGGCTGCCGAGCCACCTCACTCCAACCATCATGATGTTAAGTAAGAAAAGCCTAGCTATACGGCTATCAATAAAGCGCTTTACGGGAGGCAACCCGGTTGTTCTTAGTTGGTTTTTCCTAGTGTCCTCTTGCTGTAACAAGAGACTTAGTCTTTATTTTAGTTTCTGGAGTTTTCAATAAAGTGTCAAGTTTCACCCAGTTGGATTTAAAAGTTGCTATCCTAGTGCTTGGAATTTCTATTTCAGCACGATTCTGCTCACCGTACGATTTTTCATTTTTTTTATCTGTAAGTCGGATTGAGCTAATTTTTTAGTATGTTCTGCAAATTTTCGTACTCTATAAGCAAAAAATTTGGATAAATTTTTTGATGAGTCTAGCTTAGGGAAAACGTTCGTTTTGCTGCTATTGCTTTTCTGGACAGATTTTGCCTTCTTTTGTTGGATGCACTCTTTGGGTTTGGGACTTGAATTTCCTTGATCTTTTCGAGCTAGAGAGTGAACATAAAACATTATGAACCTTATTGTCTATCTTCTGGAGCATTTGTTTTGGAATTTTGCGCAGCATGCATACGTTTTGTTTGTCCTTGCTAATCTCACCCCACAGAAAAAGAATGGGAGAAACATGTTTTGTAAAGTTTTTTCACAGGGAATAGAGGAGCTGCGCCAAGAGAGATCCAAGAGTGGTGAAAACCACAAGCTTGGGGATGTGGTGAACACCCCCCTGGACCAACACTCTTTTGGTTAGCACACGTCTACTTTCTGTTTTTCTAAGCAAACCATTTATCGCAGAAACTTGAAGCGTCTAGTTTTGTTTTTTTTTAGTTTATTTGTGAGACCACCACCACAATTATCTTTATGAGAATCAGCTACTAGAATAATGGGTTGAATTAAGTTGGATGTTGTTATATTTATTGGGAAAGGGATGCTTTAGTTGATTATAAAAGCTACTTATAGTTGCATGATTTATATGCTGTTTTAGGTGTAGAAATTTGCAATAGTGTTGTCATGAGCTATCTCTTATTCATGTTTTTGATGTTAATTGTTAGTTTACTTAGTTTTTCATGAAATGAGTAGTTCTATGGACACTAATGCATGCATAGTAGCTGGTCAATTATCTCCCTCTTGCTAGCCAAAAAAGTAAAAATTCCAACAAGTATAAACTTGTTTCCAACACCCTTTAGCCAAGTATTTCCAGTGAGTCCCCCATATCTACCTATTAGCTTCAGAGCTATTCCGAGTATGTTCACCATGTTATAGTGTTATTTATGTTCTAAATTAAGATATTCACTTTATTAATTGTCATGAGCTGAATTTGGGATAGGACTCTCACGAACTTTTGAATGCACACCTTTACTTTTCATTGCACTTAATAAACATGACCAATAACGGGAGCTAAAAGTTTTGCATTTGACAAGTGTTTGGTTGGGAGCTAGCTATAAACGTGTATCACTGGAAAGCTTTCAACATTGCACAAAAATTTACATTTGGTTGATATCATGTACTTTTGTTTTTGGACTCCTACCATGCCGAAATGAAATAGAGGAATAGTAAGTTTTGATGAGTAAGTATATTTATGACTAGAGAAACGCATTGGGCCGCTAACCCAAGCCATGCTTGATCATGGTGGAAATTTACTTACAGCTAGAGTGGACTCTACAAACACATCCTACAATAAAATAAGAAGCTATGCATATAGTGAATGAAATAAAAAAGGATGATGAGTCTACTCCATTTGTTCATCTTGTCATTGTGACATGGGCTGGTTTCCATGTCATGGGGCAAGAGGTACCTCTTTGTGGTTCTCTATGATGTCATTAATACTTATTATGATTGTACAAAGCTTATTAGGAATCTTAAGTTGAGTAATCATGGAGTAGGTTTTCACACTCACGGGGCATGAGGCATTCAACCAACACCTTGTCAATCACATTACTTCAACATTCACAATTTAAGATGCTAGTGATAAAGGGGCAATGGGAGTCTTAGACCAATGGATGCCACATTTCAATTAGTAATTTTAGTTGAATAATTTAGAGGCTAAATAATACTTGATCATGTTTTACCTCTACTCAATTTTCTCCAAAGTGTCCACCATATTTTCTATTTTCCATTATGCTATTCTTTGACCAATATAGGATTTATTTTTCATTTTGTGTATGCATTTGGTCCATAGTGCTTTTATTTCATTATACACTTTGTGAACTTTCATGAAGCATCTTTGCTTGCATATTTGATATTTCTTATAACATGAATTGTATGTTGCTACTCATCTACATTATGAATCATTTGATTATATGTAGCATGAATAATCTTCTTTGATATTCCATGATTGTTTTAAAATGCAAAGTCCATGTTAGTTTTATCACCTTCATACTCGAGGACGAGTATGGGTTAAGCTTGGGGATGTTGATGCATGTAAAATGCATACATGAACTTTGCATGTTATTACTTGTTTTTCCTACATATTAGCAACTTATATTCATGTTTTATAATGATTTGGGGGATTTTCTGAAAAATCCCCCTTCTTTTGGTTCTAACCCTGTTTTTCCAGAAAACGTATTTTTTAGTGTTTCAGACTTTCCGGGAGCTTCGGGACTCCAAAAAGGGCAAGGACAAAGAGCACGGTTCAGAATTTTTGAGACGAAGACCATGGGCCAAAGTAGAGGGCCAAACGCCAACCGGGTGGAAAAGAGGACCCTCCACGCAGCCAGATTCCTTGGCCGTGTGTGGGGCCCCCTTTTTGCCCATGTGGCTCCGATGCCGTCTATCTTTCTTCCCCCGAGTGTCTCGTGGCCTAAAAACGACTATGTAAAGGGTCCCCTGGCCTTTTCGAGAGGGGGCGGCACCGAGAGACGAAACCACAAAACAGAGAGACAGAAGGCTGCCGCCGGAGAAGATCGGAGGGAGGAAACCCCGCCGGGATCACCCCCGGAGCTCTCCACCCCCCTCCGGCGTGTTCATCATCAACATCTACAGCAAGATCAGCTCCATCTCTCCACTGTAATCTCTTGGCAAACACGATGTATGATGCAATACTATATTCCCTTGATGTATTGTGTCTCCCCGTCTATGTTTGAGTAGTGAATTGTTCTTGGCAATGGTGAAATAGTTCGTTGATTGGTTGCATACAAGTTTGTTATCTTCTATGATTGTCTTTATGTACAATATATGAGTGCACGCATATGTCGGGGAATGCATGTAAGGTGATCACCGGTAGCATAATGGAGTGGTGGTGACTTGGGAGTGACAGTAACCTGAGACCGAGCCACAAAGTTAAGTTATTGGGGGATATATATAGGGGACCTTAGAACGTAAGGCTATGGTGGGACTTTATGTCTGAATCAATCTTGTGCAGTCATTTACTTGGCCACATGATCCATCATAAGGGGTTGTAGATCATTTACTTGACTATACCTATTCATGGCTCCTTCCTAGAAGAAACAACTAAGACTAAAACATGTGCTTCACTAATTGTGACAACCACACGAACGAAACACCTATTGCTAGAACACTTGCTCCCTTGAGATACTTGAGATATTTGCTGCTTGCTACTTGTGAAACTTGCTTAGAAACTTGCTTTAGGATTACTTGCATTTTAAACTTGCTTCACTAGTTAATAGACAAACCACACTCCACGTCACTTGCTTTTAATTAGTTAGTTCCTTTTAGTCAAACTTATTGCTTTGCATAAACAACCATATAAGAGGGTTATAGGGCTTTAGAGAATAGATAGCTTACCTTCAGCTCCTCGTGGGTTTGACACTCAAATACTTATCGAAAGGTACTACAATTGATCTCCTGCACTTGGGAGTCATCACCGAGGTTTCACATGTTTCAAGAGTAAGGCCAATGTTGACAAACTTAGCCGGACCCAAATGCTTGTCAGACGCTATCAGGGCCGAGCCTTATCCGGACAAGTTCAAAGAGCCGGGTAAAGTTGTCAACTATGAGCCAACCATGGATCCTGAGACCTTGTTAAGCAGCTATGAGATGGCCATGTCTATTCGCAATGCTTCTGAAAAGATCCAAGCCAAATTTATTTATCTCATGATGTCTGAAGGAGCAGCTAAGCTATGGTTCAATAACCTGCCTGAGAGGTCTATCAATTCGTGGAGTGACCTTAAGTCGGCTTTCGTCAAGCACTTTCATGGAACTTGCAGGAAACTATACACGATTGACGACTTGGATCGGTGTGTACAGAGAAAGGGAGAGTCGGCACGCAACTGGGTGCGCTGAGTCATGGAGATACTCCACTCTTCCACCGATATCCAGCCCAAGGATGTGATACAAGCTATGGCAAAAACATGCAGATATACGCCCTTGGTGAAAAAATTGGTACGCATGAAATCCAGCAGGCACGTTTCAGAAATTACTATGGGGGAGTTGATGGACGCATGCAACAAGCATGCCTCCACTGACACCACAGAAGAGGATATCGAGGACAAGAAGGGAAAAGCTAGTGTGAACAATAATGGAAGAACCGGTAATGGGGCTGCACCGAATAACAATGGGGGTAACAATGGTGGCAATGGAAACAATCAACATAAACGTCCGTATGAGGGGGGCTCCGAGTTAGTCGCCAGTACTGAAGCCGGGTTTGCAAGGCCCAGAGCGGACGAAAACTTCAACGGAGGAAACAACTATCAAGGGCCACCACGGCCGACTAATCACATAGAAGCCTTCAAGATGCCTTGCCCGCGCCATAGTAGGAACGGCAGGCCGGCTAATCGTTCATTGAAGCAATGTGTGGATCTACAGAGGTGGAAAATGAAGAAATACAGAAGGCCCTGCAAGGCGCAGGCCGGGGAGGAGGGCCGGGTCTGGGTGGAAACCCGGGCAACGGACCACCCCCCGCAGGCAATGGAGGAGTTGGCAACCCGGGTAATAACCAAGGTGGTGTAGTGGGCTTTCAGAGTAACCCAAAACTGCTAGGACAGTATCATGTTCACACCACTCGGACCTCCAAGAGGGAAAGGAAGATACTCAAAAGAGCTGGAAACTCGGTTTCTTCGGGTGTTCCAAGATACCTGAGATGGTCAGATCATGAAGTAACGTGGAGTAGAAGGGATCACCCGGAAGCAATAGAACATCCGGGTGTGCTAGCTTTGGTGGTAGCACCACAGGTCAATGGCTATGAGCTAGAGAAGGTTCTGATGGATGGCGGGAGCAGTATCAATATCCTATATTGGGAGACCTTTTTACGTTTGGGGAAGGAGTCTCAGCTGCACAAAAGCTCCACAGTTTTCCATGGAATCGTGCCAGGACACTCGGTCTGCCCTGAGCGAAAGATATCACTGGAGGTTGATTTTGGAGAATCCAAGGAGAATTATAGAGTAGAGTGGCTCACGTTCGAGGTGGTGAAGTTGCGTAGTCCTTATCACGCATTATTCGGGAGGCCGGCTTACGCCAAGTTCATGGCAAGGCCGTGTTACGTTTACCTAGAGTTGAAGATTCCGGATCCTAAACGAACCATCACAATACATGGGAACAGAGCTGTGGCAGCAGAGTGCGACGAGGGACATGCGGCACTTGCTTGTGCAAAGGAAGAACTCAGGTATTACAGGTCTCAGGTAGACCCGGAAGATCGAACGGCTTTGAAAAAAACAAATACTGATGATGAGAGAGCTAAGTTTAAAGCAGCCCAAGACACAAAAATGGTAGCTTTCATCGAGGGCGACTCTTCCAAGCAGTTCGCTATAGGGTCCAACCTGGATAACGAGGAGGAAAGTGCGCTCATTAAGTTTATCCGTGAGAATCAGGATGATTTTGCATGGACGCCTAGCGACATGCCGGGTATTCCGACTGAACTAGCTGAGCACAGCTTACACGTCGACCCCAAGTCTCGGCCAGTAAAGCAGGGCTTGAGAAAAATGAATGAAGAGAGAAGGAAAGCTATAGGAGCAGAGATAGCTCGGCTATTAGCAGCCGGCTTTATCATGGAGGTTTTCCACCCCTAGTGGTTGGCAACCAAGGTTTTGGTGTTGAAAAAGAATTCGAGTGGAGAATGTGCATAGATTACACGAGTCTCAACAAGAATTGTCCAAAAGATCCGTTCGCCCTTCCGAGGATAGACCAGATCATAGATGCGGTGGCGGGAAGTGACTTGTTATGTTTCTTGGATGCCTATTCAGGGTATCATCAGATAAAGCTCAAAGAGGAGGATTGGGAGAAGACGTTGTTCATAACCCCCTTTGGAGCTTTTTATTACAAAACCATGACCTTTGGATTGAAAAATGTCGGCGCAACATATCAACGGTGCATCCAGAAGTGTTTTGAGGATCAGATTGGGCCCAATGTCCATTTTTATGTTGATGACGTGGTGATCAAAACAAGAAACGCAGAAACATTCATTGATGAACTAAAAGAGAACTTAAAAAACCTGAGGAAATATCAAATGAACCTCAACCCAACAAAATGTGTGTTTGGAGTTCCTGCGGGGAAATTACTTGGTTTTATCGTTTCTGGGTGAGGAATCGAGGCTAACCCGGAAAAGATCAAAGCTATTCAGAGCCTGAAAAATCCATAGGAATTGAAACATGTCCAGAAACTTACAGGATGCGTACCAGCACTGAGCCGGTTCATATCTCGGCTCGGAGAAAAAGCAATACCCCTATACCGACTATTAAAGAAAACAGATAAGTTCGTATGGGATAAAGAGGCGGATGAGGCGTTTGAAGCTCTGAAGAAGCAGTTATCCAAAGCACCGGTTTTGGCAGCGCCGGGTCCCAAAGAGCCCATGTTGTTGTATGTTGCGGCCGGGCCCCGGGCAGTTAGTGCAGTAGTCGTGGTTGAGCGTAAAGAGGATGGAAAGGATTACCCGGTGCAACGGCCGGTTTATTACGTGAGCGAGGTCTTATCAGAAGCAAAGCAGCAGTATCCGCATTGGCAGAAACTAGTTTTTGGGGTATTCATGGCCAGTCGGAAATTGAAGCCGTATTTTCAAAAACACCCCATAACGGTGGTAAGTTCCATACCCATGGCAGATATCATAAGAAATCCAGATGCTACAGGTAGGGTAGCAAAGTGGGCCATCGAGATGGGCGATTATCATATCAATTATGAGCCCCGATCTGCGATCAAGTCTCAGGCGCTGGTTGATTTTGTCAATGATTGGACTCAGACAAGCGTACCCTTGATGGTGCCAAGTTCAGAATCTTGGGTCATGCATTTCGATGGTTCCAAACAGTACGAAGGATCAGGAGCAGGTGTTGTGCTCACATCACCAAAAGGAGATAAGTTGCGCTACGCAAATTCATTTTGATTGCTCTAACAATGTAGCCGAGTATGAGGCCTTGTTGCATGGATTGCGTGTAGCAAAGGAGATGAGCATTAAGCGCATAAGGTGCTACGGAGACTCGGATCTTGTGGTACAGCAGGTCTCAGGAACGTGGGATAGGAAGGATGCAACAATGGCAGCATACCGCAGAGAAGTGGACAAGGTAGCCGGGTCTTTCTTGGGGTATCAGGTGGAGCACATCGACCGGCGTAAGAACGAGGCTGCGGATGCACTGTCGAGACTCGGCTCTCATCGAGAGCCGGTCCCGCCTAATGTTTTCTTGGATGAATTGTGGCGTCCTTCCGTCAAAACCGAGTCAGAAGAGGAAATAGCCAACCGAGACCCAGACTCAGAATTTGTGGCCGCGGTGCGCGCTATTCCAGAGTGGACTGAGCTGTTTATGGCGTTTCTATTATGGGGTGAGTTACCACAGCAGGAAGTCGTAGCCCAGCAAATCTATAGGCGGGCAAAAGGTTACTCTATTATTGGTGGTGAGCTTTACAAGAGAAGTGCTACATGTGTCTTTTTACGCTGTGTAGCTCCAGAAGAAGGCCGACAAATATTGAAGGAAATTCATGAAGGTGATTGTGGACACCATGCTTCCACAAGGTCCCTTGTTGCCAAGGCGTATCGGCACGGTTTCTTTTGGCTTACGGCTTTAGCAGATGCAGAACGCTTGGTGGCAAGGTGTGATGGATGCCAGAGGTATGCTCGGCAAATCCATGTACCGGCTATGGAGCTGCGGACAATCCCATTGACTTGGCCATTTGCTATTTGGGGTATGGATAGGGATGGAAATAGGGCGGGTTTGGACGGGTTGATCTGATCCAAATCCATGCCCATATCCATGATCTTCTTTTTTGCCCACCCATGAAAGTATCCATGGGTCACAGGTGCTACCCATGCCCATACCTGTTGGATATCCATCTATCCGTGGATATCCAAATCCATGAGGCATCAAAAGGCCGTCCATAACAATGTGGACGTGGCAACATCAACGATCAAAACAAAAGGTCACATAACGTAAAACACCATCCACAATAATGCGTTAGTCCTTAGTAGGTATAGAATAGGTATAGAATTAGGCCAATGGGTTGGTTTATTTTAATTAATTATACTTAGGATTTAAGCCATGTTAAATTACACGTGTCACATACATGTGGGCCATTATTTTTAAATGGATATCCAACGGGTATCCATGGAGCCAGATTTGGATCTATGCCCAACCCGTAAATACGTGGATATCCCCCAGCGAAAATCCATGGATAGAAGATGCCCTCCAAACCCTTACCCACCGGGTTGGATATCCATGGATATTCGGATCCATGGATAATATTGCCATCTCTAGGTATGGATATGGTCAGACCTTTCCACATGTCCCCGTGCAAAAGGACTCATTTACTGGTAGCCGTCGATAAGTTCACAAAGTGGGTTGAGGTCATGCTAGTTACGAACTGTGAAGCGGGCACAGCTGTGAAATTCTTGAAGAAGATCATATATCGGTTTGGATACCCCCACAGCATAATCACAGACAATGGAACCAATATGTCCTTAGGGAAGATGGAGAAGTTTTGTGGAAACAATGCCATTCGACTTGATGTAGCCTCAGTGGCCCACGCACAAGCCAATGGTCAGGTGGAGAGAGCAAACCAAGAGCTACTTCGTGGGTTGAAACCATGATTACGACTCCCGTGTCTCAGAGCTGTTGGAGCATGGGTTGAGGAGTTACGCTCTGTGGTTTGCGGAATCAATACTACACCTAACAGGTCTACTCAAATGACCGCGTTTTTTATGGTTTATGGTGCAGAGGCGGTTCTCCCGAGCGATATCATTCATGATTCGCCACGAGTGGCAGCTTGCGTCGAGGTAGAAAACGAGAAGACCCAGCAAGACGCAGTGGACATGTTAGAAGAGCACAGGGAACAAGCCTTGGAGCGGTCTGCAATATATCAGCAGGATTTACGGTGATATCATAGCCGCCGGGTCAAGACGCGTGTTTTTCAAGAAGGAGACCTGGTGCTACGTTTGGTGCAATCCAAGGAGGGAAAACACAAGTTATCTCCTCCATGGGAGGGTCCGTTCATTATAAGCCGGAATATACACAATGGATCGTATTATCTGGTAGATGCAAGGGAAGAGTCGGATTATGTGAATGATACTGCTCATTCCACCTCCTCCATGCAAGAGCGTGAACGACCATGGAACGTGGCCCAGCTGCGCCCTTACTACACTTAGCATAGACTCGGTTTGCAAATTATATTACACGATGTAACAGGCAACAGGTTTCAGACGCACTCTTTTTCTATCCAGGGTACCTAAGGGGACTAGAGGGTTTTTAATGAGGCGGCCTGCTGACCTAACCTTTTCATATCAACAAAGAAATGGTTAAGTCATGATAGTCATTATGTTCTTTAAATTTTGTCAATTCCTCGCATATTTTTCTGTAGCTAATCATGCCTTGTATTTACTAGTGAGTTATTTCAATTAAATATGATCCAGTGGGTTTAAATTTGTGCATCTTTTCCTTTTTAGTATTCAAACTATCTGTAAGCCGGTAGAATAGAAAGCCTACTGCTGCATAGTACATATATCTAGGTCTTAGGGGTTGATTGCTTGAATAGCACAGTCGCACACTTAGACCCGGCCACGATGCCAATCGGTGGTGAGGACTGATTACTTGCAATAAGTACAGTTACAATCTCGTAACCCGGACAATAGAGCCAAATTTTTTCTTGACCTCTTTTGTTTAAGCTTGATGTAACTCGCAACAAAATGGTGTGTTTGCTAACCTATAAATCCAATCAGTCATGATGCCCATTGGGACTTGCCTGACCCTGTTTTTACTAGAGCTATAGCAACATTGAAAATCCATGCGAAAACCGGCTTATAACCAGAAGGGTCAAAAGGGTCATCTAAACCATAAGTTGTGCAGAGCAAAGGCAACAGCCAGAAGCTCATTACATATTGTGCATAACTTCAAAATGTATGTGTATCACAGTAAAGTTCGGGACTTGGGGACTTGAGAAACAAAATTTCTCAAGCCAAAGTATCCTCAGACCTAGAATCCGGGTCTTGGGGACTTGTGAGAAATTCTTCACAGTCCTGAGACCAAGACTCGACATCTTTCTCACAAAACATATAACAAGTAAAGTTGTGCCAAAATGAGTTTGTAAAGCGCATATCAAAGCGACAACCAGAAGGGTCATCGAAACCACAGAAGTTTAACGTATTACAGACCTTAGGAATAATATCAAAAAGTGCACAGATGCACTATCAAATAACAGTGTGTAAAAGGCATATTACAATGCCTATTGGCCGAATGATTGTTTGCTGATAAAAAGGATCACATTACTCGGCTGCTGCAGCCGAGTCATCATGAGTGGTCTTGGCGGCCGGGTCTTCGGTATTCTCCTCCGTCGCCTTCTCCATTTCAATGTCCGGGTCACCCGCGGAGGCAGCACGAGCTGGAGGAGGAACAACTTGAGTTGATGAAGTTGGTGCAGAACCGGCCTCGACTTTTTTCTTGGCGAGCTCCGCCTTGAAGCGAGATAGTATGTCAAAGGGAGCAGGATCTTCGGAGGGCACATGCTTATCTTCAACATCATATGGGGCGGTAAGCTTGTTCACATCGAGGTTTTCTATGATCAAGCTGGCCGAGTGACGAATCTGGGTGTTGATAGCCTTGAGGTCTTTTCCCGTGAATTTAGAACTATCGGTCTTAAACTCGGGAAACCCATTTACAAGCATTGCTGGCTCAACCTTGGGGTAGTAGGCCTTAACCAGTGCGAGGACGCGTATCACTCCAACCCGGCATGCCGAGCGCTTCCAGATATCAATCCAGACATGGACTGTCGAGTATGCCTCAAGCATGTGTGTTACACAAGTGTAGTCACCGGTTAACTTCACAGCTTCGAGTGTCCATTTTGTCCCTGCCGAAAATTGTCGGATGACAGTCTTGAGTATTCTAAGCTTCTTGAGGTCGTCATGCTCACCAGCAACTTCACCCGGACCTGCAGTACAAAAAGGGAAGTAAGATAGTAAGATCCGGGTCAAAAACCTTTTTAAATAGGAAAATCCAAGTAACACAAAGCGACAGTCAGAAACTTAGATGTGCCTTACCTATGATGGAGTCATATTTCTCGGCTATGAAAGTCGAGAGTTTCTTGACAAGCTCCTCAGCAGTCCGGAGTCTTTTCTTTTGCTTGTTGTGCTTTTTGGGGAGATCCTTGAGGTTGGCCTCCAGTTCTTCGCGGAGCTTTACTTCAGCTTGCAGGAGTTCATTGGTTTTGGCCAAAATTTCATCAGTCCGGATAACATAAGCCTGAAAAGGGCAAAGAAATATCAGTCAGCAATGAGCTTAAAAGCTATATATTTGCAAGTACCGAGTGACTGTGGACAGTTCACTCGGAACTTGGGGACTAGGGTATTCTGAAGTTGCATAAGAAAGACTATATATTTGCAAAGTACCGAGTGACTGTGGACAGTTCATTCGGAACTTGGGGACTAGGATGAGTATATAAATAGTATCAGTTAAACGAACCTGGTGCTCAGCCGCCAGAGACTCGACAATCTCCTCTTCAGTCGTCTTCAAAGAGCGATACTCCTTCAGCAGCTTTTCAAACTCATGGCCACTGAGAGTCGGCCTGGAAGAGCTGGTGTTTCGGTCAGCCGGCGGCGGGGTTGCCTCCTATTTCCCCGCGTCGAATCTGGTAGCGGTGGTCTTTGGAGCAGGGGCCACCCTTTGTGTCCCAAGGTATTCAACCTCGGGATCCGCCGGCTGGTGCGCGGGAGGAGGAGACTCGGTTCTTGGGTTGGCCGCGTTAGCCGGCTCTTGCTCTTCAGTGGGCAGGGGATAGGCGCCACTTTCCTGGTCATCTGTCTTCAAGTCTTCGACGGGAGTCTCAACCGGGTCGCTGAGTGTGACCTTAGCTCTGAAGGAAGAAAAAGAAAGTGTTTAGTGGTTGATAAAAGTGAAACGTGCAAAGTATAGGGATATAGTTGAGCAAGTTATGAAAATTACCCGGTATTCACGAAATCACTGGGGAGATCGTTGCTAGACCCGGAAGACACTGATAGAGAAGTGGAAAGTGAGACTCGGAGTTTTCCGTCTAAAGGGTGACTCGGAGATGGATATTTTCGAGGAGCGCAATCAGGGTAAGTTGAAGGAGTACCGGCTCGGCGAGCGGGCGACTGAAGAGAAATCCCGGGGTTGAGGGGCTCGTCACCCGGTGAAGACCGAGTTGCCCGTCGCTTGGCTGGAGGAGATGCGACCTTCTGAGATGATACGGGGGTTAGATATTTATTAAGCTTGCGCATATCGGCATATGAGTACGGATCTGAGGTTATGGAAGAATAGGATACCTTGAACGTGACTCCCTTGGCTTTCCTCTTTTTGCCTAACTCGGCCTCGGGCTCCGCCTCGCTCTCTTCCAACTGAGATCCGGCTTTGTCAGTCGGTGCTGGTGATCGTGGCGTATTGTCAGGAATAAAGGTGGGAGGAGAATCTTGATCTAGTAAGTCGAAAAGTATTTGTTCAGTAACTCGGAAGCACCTTCTTCGTTGTCACTCGGCTCTTCGTCTGCCGAGTCTTCAGAGGGAGGAGGGGTTAAAATCTTCCACCAGTCATCAGATTCCTGAGTAAAGAACAGCAAAGATAAAAGTTAGTATATCCATGTTTGAAAAATTAGCCGGTACAGAGGAGATTGGTCGGTTCTTACTGGTGGAACCGGGTTTGAGCGCGAGAAGGGGGAGAGTCCAGAAATGCTCTTGATAACATCCACCTTCTCAGCCAGAAAGTTCTTCATGGCCTTGTTGACATCAGCAGCCGGGTATGGCTTCTCCGAGTATCGGAGAGAGTCGGTCAGGTGGCCCAAGTATTCACAGAGAAGTTTTGGGCGAATACTATTGGGCTCGATCCTACAGCTGATCCAGGTCTTGATCAAATTCAACCCACAAAGACCATGGGCTGCTAAGACAGAAATCTTGTGAAGGAAAGGTTGGATGGCCTGCCTATCGGCCTCCGGAGGAAAGGCACTCAGATTGTCACTAAGAGAGAGGGTTTCAACAGAGAAACCCGGCAGAGGCTTGTCGCCGGGTGTGGAAGTATCTTTGCAGTAGAAGAAGGTTTTCTGCCAATGCTTCACGTGGGAGTGAAGATTAAGAGTCGGCATCAGATATTTCTTGCGTCTTTGGATAGCCACACCTCCACAGACAAGGAGGGGACCATCCGTAGTTTTGCGGCAAGGTTTGCATTGAAAAAGTTTGAGGAATAGGTAAAGATTGGGGGCAATGCAAAGATATGCTTCACAAAGAACGATGAAATGGCAAATGTTAAGAATCGAGTTCGGGCCTATGTCAAAGACCCTGAGCTTATAGTGATGGAGAACTTCACGAAAGAAAGGGTGACCCGGGGGGCGGAAACCCCGAGTCACGTGTTCGAGGAAAACTACAACTTCACCTGCTCTAGGAGAAGGACGACTCTCCTCCTCGGGGGCTCTCCATGAGATCCCCGACTGAGGAGGAAGGACCCCAGACTCGGCCAGCTCCTCCAGCTTGGTTTGTGTGACAGTCGATTTTGCCCAGTTGGCAGTAATGGTTTGACCCGGCTTTTGCTTCAGAGCCGTGGCCTTGGCCTTGGACTTAGGAGCGGCCTTGGGCGCCATTGGAAAAGATCTAACAAAAATTGAAAAAAGAAAACAAATGAGTAAAAAGACGAAGACGATGAACACGAAGAACGCAAGTTCGAGATCTAGAAATGGATCTGTAGATCTAGGAATGTGTACCAGGAATCAGCGGCGGAAACGAGGTTCGTTGAGCGCGGACCGGCGGTGCGGACCGGCGGACCGACTCAGGCGAGCGGCGGCGGCGTGCGTGAAGCTCGGTGGCGGAGCTCCGGGTCGCGGTCTTGACCTCCAATGGCGCGGCTCGAGCTTGAAGATGAAGTGGAGTGCGGTGGCGTTTTGTGATTAGGGTTTCCCAAGGGGCCCAGTATTTATAGGCGCGGTGAAAACCCTAGAATGCCAACGGTAAAGTGGAGCAAACCACGGGATACGATACCCGGCCCGTCGATTCCGGAAACAAGATCTTGGGAGTTATTGTCATGCAGCCGAGTTATAAGCGACCACCAAAAGAGCCGGTCTAGCCTATGAGGAATATGAGAGTCGGGTTACTATATGGACCGCCGAAAGAGCCGGCCTGGCTATAGTTAAAGCAATCTAACCTATAACACTATTGTATGCAAATGTTTGATTGTTTTGCAGGGAATAGCGTGCGCTTCATGGTTGGCTCAAAGTTTGAACTTACAAGAAAGGCGCGCCAACCAAGATGCCCAAGCTATTCTAGGGACTACTGTTGGGGGATAATAACCCGGCAGGCCCATGCAGAGGCACAAAGACCCGGATGGAATAAGTTTACGTGAGACCTGGTAATATGGTAATGGGACGGGTCTCGTTGATGGGCCAGCAATCATGGTGGTAACTCGGCTCATGGAAGGAAGGCTCTAGAAGACCCGAAAGGCGGTGCGAAGCATGAAGTCCAAGACTTGGGGATCACGGAGAGCAGTTTAGGGTTACCTGAAGACCCCGAGTAGAACTCTAGCCGTACGTTGTAAGGAAAGCCAAGAAACCAGGTGTTATATAAACCGGTCCTTATGGCGTAGATTAGGAGATCTGAGAGAAATGAGAGAGAACCCTAGATTTGAGATATACGAGAGCAAGTACTTGTAACCCTAGATTTGGAGTCTCGGCGACATTGCAGTCCGAGCCTCTAGATTGATAGTCGATAAGATCCTAGCTGGAAGTAAGCTATTATCTCCAATGGAGAGGCTGAACCAGGATGAACTTTGTGTCCAATCCGAGCTAAACCCTCTCCCAAACACCAGAGTCGATTCGCCCCAAACTAAGTTAACTCTGGTAACGTCTGTCGTGACTTTCCCACGACAGGCGCCGCTGTTCCGAGAAGGTGGCTAGGGACGCCATGGCCTGCTCCAGGGGGGAAGGGGGAGAGGGCGGGCCGTGCGAGTGGCCGCCGGAGCCGGAGTGGCGTCCGTCGCAGGGAGGGTGGACGCCGCTGCCGGAAAGGCAGGCGGCGGAAGGGGGCCCGGCCTCACGCTCTCATGCTCTCCGAAAGACATGTTTTGTTCAAGTGTATTTAGCATGGATTTGATGATAACGTCCCAGGTCACTTAAACGCCACATGTCAGTGACAGCGAAAAGGGGCATGTGTTAAAGGATTCGCGAACAAAGGGGGTTATCATCAATTATCCCCAAACTCTATGGGGATTATCCCTACTAATCCACTCAAAACCTCTAGAACCAAACAAGTCCTTAAGGGGGCGCTGAGCGTCCCCGGGATTAGTTCTCCCAAATCCACTATTTCATCCACAGAAAAGAACCAACCAAAAAAAAAACTCTCACGCCGTGACCGCGACCAGGCACATTGAGCCAACCATGTCCTCTCCCGTGCACTCAACCGTCACCGTCGCTGGAGAAGACGACGATCCTCAACCACCGCATGCCGCAACACTGCCTCCATCTTGGAAGCTTTCCGTCTTGGAGTGATGTGATCAGGGCCGGCCCTGGGGAGGGGCAGGGTGGGCGGCTGCCCCGGGCCCCCAGAATTCAGGGGCCCCATCCCAGGTATGTGGTAGTATAGAGTGTTTGTACGACTAGCCATAGTGGTGGTATCATAGCTAGTATCATGCAACTTGGACCCACAAAAAAGCTGATTTGGCAGGTAATTAATGAGGAGAGAGATGGTTAGAGTAACATAGATAGATACCGTATCATGACACGTAAAAATAGAAAATTTAGTTGCATGTAAATCTTGTACACATATTTGCATTGAGATTCTACAAAATAATAAATAGAATGATATTATGATACTACTATAAGATATTATGAATTATAGAGGTAGTATCACATACTGGTATCATATGGATGATACTTGTGTATGATATTCCCCGCTATGACTAGTCTACAGGTACGTTCGTATTCATAAGAATAATAGAAAAATGTAGTGGCCGTGGGCCGGTCAGCTATAGGGAGTTGGGGATGTGGCCCATCCGCTCATGGGACTGGAATGAGGCAGAACGCATCATCATCAAGGCCCTGGATCGCATTGCTAGCAGGCAGTCAGCAATACTGAATTCACGACCTCTTGGCTGTCTGCTGATGTCTACGCACGCTTCTATTCTTGTAGACAGTGCTGGGCCTCCAAGTGTAGAGGTTTGTAGAACAGCAGCAAGTTTCCCTTAAGTGGATCACCCAAGGTTTATCCAATTCAGGGATGTAGAGGTAAAAGATATCCCCCTCAAGCATCCCTGCAATCAAGATACAAGAAGTCTCTTGTGTCCCCAACACACCCAATATATTTTTCAGGTATATAGGTGCACTAGTTCGGCGAAGAGAGAGTAAAATGCAAATATTATGGATGATTATAAGTGATAATAACAATATGAAATAAAAATGGCAACAAGCAAACATGTAGTAGAACAGGCGGAAAACGATGTTTCAATGCTTGGAAATAAGGCCTAGGGCTCGTACTTTCATTAGAGGAAACTCTCAACAATGATCACATAATTGAATGCATAAATATCATTTCTTCACTATGCTACTCCGAACCACTCTTCGGTTGAATAACGAACACTAATCATTGCGTAGGGCTTTAATAGCACTCCTCAAGTCTATATTCCCTCTCTAGGGCACCCCAATGTCACTACGAGTGCCATAAATTAGTACTAAACAAACGCCACAATTTCATAGGTTCACCTTCCAACAGAAGATATAAATATCATGCTAAACCACACGGAGCACACACTGTCACCTTTACACCGTGATCAAAGTGTTTACGGAGATAACAAAACCACTTGAGTAGCATAACAGATCAAGATCAATCCGCATATTCAACTAGATTACAAAGCTCATGATCACATAAACATCACACCATGGGAGAGAGAGATGAACCACATAGCTACCGGTAGAGCCCTCAGCCTCGGGGGAGAACTACTCCCTCCTGATCATAGGAGACAGCAACGGCGATGTAGATGGCGGTGGAGAGGATGGAGATGGTTGCGGGGGCACTTCCCCATCCCGGCAGGGTGCCAGAACAGATATTTGTCCCCCGAAACTTGTCGGTGGCGGCAGCGGAGCTACGGATGTATTTTGCGAAAAAGGTCGATTCTCCTAGGGTTTATGCATTGGGGAGTTTATATGGGCGAAAGGGCGATGTCGGGAGGTGGCCAGGGGGGCCACACCCCTAGGTGGTGCTGCCGGGGGACCCGCTACTCCATGGTGTGGCCACCCTGTGGCCCCCCTCCGGGGCTCTTCGGGACTTCTAGAAGCTTCCGGGACTTTTAGGACTTCTCGCTTTTGAATTTTGTAATTCCGAGAATATTTCCAGAACAACTTCTCTGAAACTAAAAGCAGCAGAAAACAAGGAACTGGCTCTGTGGCATCTTGTTAATAGGTTAGTCCCGGAAAACGTATAAAAATGCTATAAAGTTTAAGGAAAACATGTGGGAAACAACATGGAACATCAGAAATTATAGATATGTTTGAGACGTATCAAGCATCCCCAAGCTTAGTTCCTACTGGTTCTTGAGTAGGTAAACGATAAAACAAAATAATTTCTGAGGTGACATGCTACCACACAATCTTGATCATAATATGTAAAGTAGAGCATGTCAACTAGGATCAAATGACTAAAGTTGTGATCTATATTTTATATCAACAAGTAAAGCATAAACAAAGAAGAAAGAAGCAAAACTTTTAATGAATTAATATTAAAAGGCTATCAACCGTGCAAAGTTTATTAGAGATTATTTAATATTTCAAGAAAAACAATATCATGCACGTCAAACAATCTTCACAACCCCTGTTAGGATCAAGTCAAGCTTTCCACACCATGCAATGCTTGAATCTTAAACTATTTGCGCACTAAAAACAAGCAAGTGTTCTGCGTTGGTCTCTGGCACCGGGATGTTATGGCAAAGATAACATTATGGGGGGTTTGGAAGGTCAATGGAAGAAATTCCCACAAAGCTGAAAGTGGTCATTAGACAAGAGAAAGTCTTACAACCGAAGCTATGCAAGGAGTAGGGATTGCCACACAACGGATGCACATAGAGCTATAAGTGTATAAAATCTCTCCAATGGAAGTAGTGGGGGTGCATCCAAATTTCTTGCTCACGGAGACCTCATTTGAGGAGGCTCATCATTGAAATATACAAGCCAAGTTCTATAATGTAAAGTTCCCCACATAGTTATGAATGAATGATAATATGAAAACTCTCTCCAAACTGAAGTATTGGTGCTAAACATGAAACACAAGTGTGGTATAAAGGATAGTGATGCGCCCCTCTCTCTTTATTCTCTCTTTGGCCCCTTTTTTATTCTTTTTGGGCTTTTTCATATTTTTTATTTATCCTCGCCGGTAGGGGCAACATCCTATATTACAATGAATCATCACACTTTTATTACTCATAACTCATAATGGATTATCTCTGATGTATCCAACTGCATGCTCCTGCCAGTGTAGCAGTATGCATAAATAGCCATGAAGCTCATCATCAAGTAACATAATGGAGGTGGATGTTGTGCAGCAATATATCTCGGAATGGCTATGGAAATGCCATGATATGTAGGTATGGTGACTATTTTGAGGAAGAATATATGGGTTTATGTGTAGGAGAACAAAGCCCTCCCACGGGATTTGGATGCACTGGCGAAGTTTGCACCAACTCTCAATGTGAGAAAGGGCAATGCACAGTACCGAAGATGCTAGCAAATATGGATGGTGGAAGTGCCAGGAACTGCAACATAGACTCACGAGTTCAAAGATTACAGCAAGAAAATCATCTTACAAGGCACAATGCAAATCACTCCAAGAGGGTCTGTGGCAGTGACAAGTCGATGTTGGCTAGCCTGACCGTAGCGTGTAACAAAAGGCCGGTCAGAAATGTATCACTCGTAGAAATCATATACCATTGTTTCTATCAGCTGGTAATTTAAGTGTGGCACAGTTTCAAGTTTCTTAGACCAACCATTAAAATTTTATACTTACTAGTCCTTCCCGTTTATCCATTAAGAAAATTAATATCACAAAACAATAGCAGTGATTCAAGTGAAGCAGTTTAGTGATCTACAAGACCATGCGAATGTTTCCACTATACCCACTACCACATAAGCATTTCTGTTCCCAACCAAGCACCATACAAAACATGCTTTAACAAAAACTCTCCTAATGCTACAGCAAGCAAACATGAGAGTACTCACATAACACTACTAAAACTAATAGCTCTGAATAAGATATGCATGAAAACAAAGGCTAAACGCAGTACTAGCAAAAAGTGAACACTCAGAGAACAATAAGAATGAAAACTAGAGTTTTCTAAGCAATGAAAACGGAGCGTGTCTCTCTCCCACACAAGTGTGATAAGATCCAAATATTTATTACAGCAAAGAAAACTAAACAAACTGGAAAAAATACGCTCCAAGTAAAGCACATAAGATGTGACTGAATAAAAATATGGTTTGACTAGAAATGACCTGATAAATTGTTCATGAAGAAGGGGATGCCTTTGGCATCCCCAAGCTTAGACGCTTGAGTCTTCTTGGAATTTTCTGGGATGTGCCACCGGGGCAGCCCCAAGCTTAGGCTCTTCACTCTTCTTGATCACGTCATATCATCCTCTTCTCTTGACCCTTGAAAACTTCCTTCACACCAAACTTCTCACAATCTTCACTACCAACGTTAGTGCAATTGAAATAATTAATTCACATGGTTCAGTTTCAACACAAACCTAACACTCATAAACACATTAGCTACTGTCACAACTTCTTTTAAAACTCTTTTTCTCAAAAGAACACCAAAAGAAAGATATTAAGATGCAAATGCAATTATTAGCAAAAATCTGTCAAAACAGAACAGCAGGTAAAGATGATTTTTTTTCAAAAATCTTCTGTTGCTCAAATGAAAAAGTGGTCAACTAATAAAAGTTGCGTAATTAGCTGAGGAATAAGAACAAAAAGAATTTAGATCATTCTGATCTTCCAGGATTTTATACGATGTTTTATGGTGGACAGCAGAAATCTGTTTTCTGCGCAGAAATCCGAAATATAGTCTCAACTTTCCACTAGAGGCTCTACTTGGCTCAACAAAGACACAAAAGAAAAGATACAGAGGGGTTTCTAAGGAAATATACAACACCTAGGTGCAAAGCACACAGAAAGAAACGACGGAAAACGGGTTGAAAACGGATAAATAAAACGGGTTGCCTCCCGGTAGCGCTTTTCTTTAACGCCTTTCAGCTAGGCATATGATTTTTATTTAAATGCTCACATAAGAATAAGAGTTCAAGCACAATAAGAGAGCATCACGAAGCAAATATAAAACACATTTAAGTCTAACACACTTCCTATGAAAAAGAATCTTGTAGAAAAACAAGTCAACGAAGCACAAAGTGACTAGGATAGGAAGACACAATAAGTGCAAATTCAAAAATTTCAACATAAAGAGGAAAAACTTAATATTGTTGAGATGCATAAAATAATGTTTCCCTCTCTCGTAATAACTTTTAGTAGCATCATGAATAAAATTAACAATATAACTATCAGATATAACATTGTTATCATGAGCCACATGCATAAAAGAATTAATACGCTCCACATAAGCATACTCATTCTTATTAATAGTAGTGGGAGCAAATTCAACAAAATAGCTATCATTATTATTCTCATCACCATAATCATTAAATATAGGAGGCATTTTGTAATCATAATTAATTTTCTCTTCAATAGTAGGTGGACTGAAAATATCATATTTATCATTGTAAATAGGTGGAACTAGAATACCACAATCATTATAATCATCATATATTGGAGGCAAAGTATCATCAAAGAAAATTTCCTCCTCAAAACTTGGGGGACTAAAAATATCATATTCATCCAAACTAGCTTCCCCAAGCTTAGACTTTTTCCACAACATTAGAAATAATAGTGTTCAAAGCATTCATACTAATAACATTGCTATTAGTATGCAAATAAAGTTCCTTGGGTTTTTTAATTTTCTCTTCAAACACTTCATGTCCTAACTCAAGATAAATATTATAAAGCTCTCTCATATTTTTGTTGTTTTCCGTTAAGTCTAACTAGTAAATATAAAAACAAGGAATAAGTAAAAGTAAGCCTAACTAGTGAAAACAAGAAACAAAAAGATATAATTGCAGGATCTAAAGGAAATAACTTCGAGCACTCACAACCGAGAATGCGAGTACCTTTTACCTTACCTCCTCGGCAACGGCGCGAAAAAAGAGCTTGATGTCTACGCACGCTTCTATTCTTGTAGATAGTGTTGGGCCTCCAAGTGTAGAGGTTTGTAGAACAGCAGCAAGTTTCCCTTAAGTGGATCACCCAAGGTTTATCGAACTCAGGGACGTAGAGGTTAAAGATATCCCTCTCAAGCAACCCTGCAATCAAGATACAAGAATTCTATTGTGTCCCCAACACACCCAATATACTTGTCAGGTATATAGGTGCACTAGTTCGGCGAAGAGAGAGTAAAATGCAAGTAATATGGATGATTATAAGTGATAATAACAATCTGACATAAAAATGGCAGCAAGCAAACATGTAGTAGAATAGGCGGAAAACGGTGTTTCAATGCTTGGAAATAAGGCCTAGGGGTCCTACTTTCACTAGAGGACACTCTCAACAATGATCACATAATTGAATGCATAAATATCATTTCTTCACTATGCTACTCGGAACCACTCTCCGGTCGAATAACGAACACTAATCATTGCCTAGGGCTTTAACAGCACCCCTCAAGTCTATATTCCCTCTCTAGGGAACCCCAATGTCACTACGAGCGCCATAAATTAGTACTAAACAAACGCCACAATTTCATAGGTTCACCTTCCAACACATGATATAAATATCATGCTAAACCACACGGAGCACACACTATCACCATTACCCCGTGATCAAAGAGTTTACGGAGATAACAAAACCACTTGAGTACCATAACAGATGAAGATCAATCTTCATATTCAACTAGATTACAAAGCTCATGATCACATAAAGATCATACCATGGGAGAGAGAGATGAACCACATATCTACTGGTAGAGCCCTCGGCCTCGGGGGAGAACTACTCCCTCCTCATCATAGGAGACAGCAACGGTGATGGAGATGGTGGTGTAGTCGATGGAGATGGTTCCGGGGGCACTTCCCCATCCCGGCAGGGTGCCAGAACGGAGATCTGTCCCGCGAAACTTGTCGGTGGTGGCGGCGGAGCTACGGATGTATTTTGCGGAAAAGGTCGATTCTCCTAGGGTTTATGCATCGGGGAGTATATATGGGCGAAAGGGCAATGCCGGGAGGTGGCCAGGGGGCCCACACCCCTAGGTGGCGCAGCCAGGGGCGACCCCGCCACCCCATGGTGTGTCCACCCTGTGGCCCCCCTCCGGGGCTCTTCGGGACTTCTGGAAGCTTCTGGGACTTTTAGGAGTCCTAGCTTTCGAATTTTCCAATTTCGAGAATGTTTCCAGAACAACTTTTTTGAAACTAAAAACAGCAGAAAACAGAGAACTGGCTCTGTGGCATATTGTTAATAGGTTAGTCCCGGAAAACGTATAAAAATGCTATAAAGTGTAAGGAAAACATGTGGGAAACAACATGAAAACAACATGGAACATCAGAAATTATAGATACGTTTGAGACGTATTACCTGCTTGACTGTTCTCTTATCCCGGGACCGCGCGTGAATTCAATATGTTCCCATCCCGGCCGGCGCCACCGCAGTGGTCGTTCTTATCAGTCTGGCCCTGCATTCGTACCAGCGGGTAGCTAAGCCCCCTGCCGCCACGGTAAATTTTCTATCTGTGAGATTTAATCTCGTGATCTGTAAATTTGCACCTAAATTCTTGTAATATTAATTTCAGTTCGACACCTTGTTAATCTTTATTCCCGGGGCCCCTATCGCACGAATATGTCATGCCATCACATATTTGACCAATCCGAGGTATATAGTATTACTAATATGTATTCAGTCATCTCTAACATCATATACATGACAAATAGTTAGTATAATTCATTTTTAATAGTTGATCTAATTTTTTTAAGCACTATCAGTGATCATGTCGTCTAGACGGTATCCATCTGGTACAACTAAAAGGAGAAGAGCTAAGCAAGTGGATACTTGGCACAATCACAGAGAGGAGATATTCACAAGTTTGCAAAAACTTTCTCTCATGCTGGTTCATGGGATGTTGAGGTATATGATTTTATTTCCGAATGGAAGATTTTGCGGTTCACATGCTAGATGTCGTAATGTCTGCTATGGAGATTTTTTAGCATATAAGAGAAGTTTTTATTTGAACTAAGCATATCAGAGAAGTTAATTGTTATCCTAATATCTCTATTTCTTATTGTATCATATTTAATGTGTATGTGACCGTCGCATGGTTCGGTCCTCCAAGGTCTGTTGGAGCTCTCTTCAACCTGCTCATGGCTAGATCAATCGGTTTCGGGTCAAATAGGGCATTGGTTGAAAGAAGCTTTTGAAAATGAAATTATTCAAGAACTACTGGCAATTAACAATGACTCAAGAGATGTTAAATGGTTTAGCAACATTATGTATCGAGAATAAATTATTGGACGATATTGACCCCATCTTTGATGAATGTTAGAAGAAGATTTTAAGGTAATCTATATAATTTATTTGATTTGTATACTGATTTTGGACACTTTCAAGTGTTATTGAAAAGATATAGTTTACACATATATTCATCTTATGGGTGCGATTAGGGAAAGGCCGACCTCTCCAAACCTTCTGAGAGGGAAAAGAGATGGCGTGCATGCGTGCCAAGTGTCACCACCACGGAATTTTGGTGGGTTTTCACTTTCCCACCGGTCGGAGCGCGAGATGGGTGGCACGCATTTATTTTTTAGATCAGTTTTTTCAAACGAAATATCTACTGAACCGTAATTCGGAATTATAAACAGTTTTCTTATTTGAACTCCTCGCGTCGAGATCTTCAAAACTAGATAACATGTTGATAGGTTTCGAGAAACTTTTTTTCGCACTTTGTACACCCTCTTGTTTATACTTTATACTTTCGGTAGCACGCACGTGTGTGTACACTATGTACACCATGTATATCCAGTAGCACGATGTTCGGCTTCGCCTCGATTTTTTTTTATGGCTCGGCTTCGCCTCGACAACCATTTATAAAGATCTTGAAGGGGGTACACAGGTCGTCGTGCGCATTGGTCGAAGCGTGCATTGGTCGTAGTGCGTGCTACGGCTCGGCGTTGCCTCGTACTACCGCTCGGCTTCGCCTTCGAACAGAACGCCTACGGCGTTTCATCTAAAAAGTGCACACGTGTTGTATCTGAAAAGTATACAAAAAATAGTTACTACAAGTATACAAACGTTGTTTCTAAAAGTATATATGTTGTATGTGAAACTATAAAAAAATTACTACTGAAAGTATTCCGAAAGTATACATGTTATATGTGAAAGTATGAAAAAAATGCTACTGAAAGTATAAAAAACTGTTCTGAAAAGTATATGCACGGTGTACCTGGGTGTACATCCGCCCGGGTGTGCACATCCGCCAGGGTGTACGCCGGCCTTTCACTGGGTGTACACCCGTCTGGGCCTACGTCGGCCCTTTACCTTGTGTACGAGCGCGTGGGTGTACAGTCGTCTGGGCGTACACCCGTTTTTTATTTTGAGAAACATCATACTATATTAAGCAAACAAGCTGTCCAGTCCCCGTAGGTACCCTGGTAAGGAAAAGAGTGCAGACTTGCCATCGTGAAACCAATCAGTCGGGGTTACATTCTTTTCTGATACAAGCATCAAGAAAGTGAGGGATGTAGTTTATCCATAAGCATCTCCTTCTAACAGAACTACAGTTCCTAGCACATAAGTGAGCCATCTCATTTGCCTCCCTGGGAGCATGTTTTAAAGTGAGGGAAATAAGGTTCCCTCATAATTCGCTTATTTCCGTTAAGATCATTGCTACTTTTGAACGCTCAAAATCCCTGCCTTCCCAAAGTTGAACAAGTTGCATAGAGTCCGTTTCAACCGCCACCCTTTGAATGCCTCGATCAATTGCCAGACGGGGCCCATCTTGGAACGCATACGCCTCCATCACAAGAGCGCTAGCAACACAATCATACCAAAAAGCCTGGGCACATTTCAGATTTCCTTCATGGTCTCGAATCCCAACCCCTGTACTCCCTTGATAAGATTCTTCGAAGAAAGAGCCATCCACATTAACTTTATAGTCACCATGATGTGGGGCGATCCATTTAACACAATGTTTTCCGGGCCGCTGTACCAACTCTTTGCTTGATGTTGCGAGGTACGACACCACATCTAACGTCCACTTAACCGATTGCCAATTGTTCTTCGAATTCCAACATGCCTCCTTACGTTCCTCTCCGACCAAACAGCCCAAGCTCCACATAAAATGATAGGACGGGCCTCTCTCGTAACGGTATCCCCATCCACAACATCACTCGCCAAAGAAAAAGGATGGAGTTTCGGTAGTTTGACACCCATCGAATTATTTATCTCCGTCCAAAAATTCTTTGCCCAGGTACACTTAAAGAGAGCGTGAATTTTTTTTTCTACCTGTCCACAATCGTCGCAGTTTCCAGTCTTCTCAATATGTCGATCAAGGAGATTATATTTTGTAGGAATCAAGTTGTTGATTACTCTCCACCAGGAATTCTTTACTTTTGGGGGTACTGGATTCTTCCAAAGTTTTTTCCAACACTGATGATCAGATCCGCTCGACGAACCAGCAGTTTGCACAGAACCATGATGAATCAAGGTTTTATATGTTGATGTGACAGAGAAGTAACTGAGCCTCTCCGGAAGCCATGCCCAAGTATCTTCCATCATCATACCCACAGGGATTCTCAACACAGCCTCGGCATCGGAATGAATAAAATTTGTCCTAACCTTATCTTCAATCCATTCCCCGTCATCGGGTGTAAGAGCTCCTCAATCATAGTAACTGTGCTCTCCTCCTCTCTTTGCATAGGTTTCATGTTAGGATTTTCTGGGATCCATGGGTCATTCCACGCATTGATAGTAGTGCCATCACCCACTCTCTTAATAAGCCGCAATTTCAGAGCTTCTCTTCGAAAAAGAATTGCGCGCCATGTGTGGGATGATCCCTTTTTCCTTGTCGCCCTCATAAAATCAACATTGTGAAAATACTTACCCTTTAGAATTATCGCACATAAAGAATTAGGATTTGTAATAAGTCTCCACCCTTTCTTAGCCAACATTGCTTGGTTAAAATGTTCAATATCCCAAAAACTCATACCCCCTTATCCTTCGGAACCGCAATATCTATCCACTTATGCCAATGCATCCTGCGCTTGTTTTCATCGCCTCACCACCAAAACCGAGCAATGACACTGGCTATCTTCTTGCAAAGGTTCTTTGAAAGACTAAAGCAACTCATCGAATATGTTGGTATAGCCTGACACGCTCCTTTAATAAGAGTTTCTCTGCCCGCACTGCTCAAAAACTGAGAAACCCATCCATTAACCAATCTTTTTATTTTTGTCAGGATGCTTTCAAATTGTTCATCCGTTGATCTTCCTAGAGCAGTCGGAAGACCCAGATACTTCTCCCCTAGTGCCTCTTTTGAATATTTAGAGATGAGAGAAGCTCCTGTTTAGCCTTGGATGTACAATTACCACTGAAAAAGACAGTTGGTTTCGATTTATTTACCATATGTCCTGATCCATGTAAGAATCTGTCAAGTATATCATTGATTCTACTTGCTCCCTCCACTGTTGCTTGAGTAAAAACAATGCAATCATCCACGAAAAATAGATGGTAAATCCATGGCGCGTGGATTCCCACCCGAATACCTCTAGCAAGATAGCTCGTTCCAGTACATTTAACAACATAGTTAGACCTTGATGTCTACACACGCTTCTATTCTTGTAGACAGTGTTGGGCCTCCAAGTGCAGAGGTTTATAGAACAGCAGCAAGTTTCCCTTAAGTGGATCACCCAAGGTTTATCGAACTCAGGGAGGTAGAGGTCAAAGATATCCCTCTCAAGAAACCCTGCAATTAAGATACAAGAAGTCTCTTGTGTCCCCAACACACCCAATATACTTGTCATGTATATAGGTGCACTAGTTCGATGAAGAGATAGTGAAATGCGAGTAATATGGATGGTTATAAGTAATAATAGAAATCTGAAATAAATATGGCAGCAAGCAAACATGTAACAGAACAGGCGGAAAATGGTGTTTCAATGCTTGGAAACAAGGCCTAGGGATCCTACTTTCACTAGTGGACACTCTCAACAATGATCACATAATTGAATAACTAAATATTTTCTCTTCACTATGCTACTCTTAACCCTCTCCGGTTGGATAACGAACACTAATCATTCCGTAGGGCTGCAAAAAGCATTCCTTAAAGTAAGCATTCCCATGTCTAGTTAACCCCACGCTATCACTATGAGCGCCCTAGAAGGTACTAGACAAACACCACAATTCATAGAGGAGACACACAAGATGTGCACACTGTCACCTTCACACCGCGGGACAAGGTGACTCCAAAGTTCATATTAATAAAACACTTGAGTAGCACAAGATGAAGAGTAACATCTATTTATTCAACTAGATTACAAAGTTCACGATCACATATAGATCACACCATGGAGAGAGAGATGAACCACATAGCTACCGGTAAAGCCCTCAGCCTCGGGGGAGAACTACTCCCTCCTCGTCATAGGAGACAGCAACGGCGATGGAGATGGCGGTGGAGTCGATGGAGATGGTCCCGGGGGCACTTCCCCGTCCCAGCAAGGTGCCAGAACAGAGATCTGTCCCCCCGAAACTTCTCGGCAGCGGCGGCAGAGCTGCGGGTGTATTTTGTGGAAAAGGATTCTTTTAGGGTTTTCCCTCGAGGGAGTAAAAATAGGCGAAAGGGTAAAGGCGGTGGAGCTCAGGGGGCCCACGCCACCAGATGGCGTGGCCAGGGGGACCCGCGCCACCAGATGGCGTGGCCAGGGGGACCCGTGCCACCCTATGGTGTGGCCCCCTCGGGGGCTCTTTGGGACTTCTGGATGCTTCCGGGGAAAATAGCAACTTCGGGATTCGTGGGGTCCAATTCCGAGAATATTTCCAGAACAACTTTTCTGAAATCAAAAACAGCACAAAACAGGGAACTGGCACTTGGCATCTTGTTAATAGGTTAGTCCCGGAAAACGTGTAAAAATGCTATAAAGAAGCGACAAAACATGTAGCAATTGGCATAATATCAACATGGAACATCAGAAATTATAGATACGTTGGAGACGTATCAAGCATCCCCAAGCTTAGTTCCTACTCGTCCTCGAGTAGGTAAACGATAAAAACACAATAATTTCTAAGGTGACATGCTCCCACACAATCTTGATCATAATATGTAAAGTAGAGCATGTAAACTAGGATCAAATGAACTAAAGTTGTGATATATATTTGATATCAACAAGGAAGGCATAAAAAAATAAGAAGAAAGAAGCAAAACTTTTAATGAATCAATACTAAAAGACTATCAACCGTGCACAGTTTATTAGAGATGATTTAAGCTTTCAAGAACAACAATATCATGCACGTCAAACGATCTTCACAACCCCTGTTAGGATCAAGTCAAGCTTTCCACACGATGCAATGCTTGAATCTTAAACTATTTGCGCACTAAAAACAAGAAAATGTTCTGCGTTGGTCCCTGGCACCAGGATGTTATGGCAAAGAGAACATTATGGGGGGTTTGGAAGGTAAATGGAATAAAGGATCACAAAGCTGAAAGTGGTCATTAGACAAGAGAAACTCTTACAACCGAAGCTATGCAAGGAGTAGGGATTCCCACAAAACGGATGCCCATAGAGCTATAAGTGTATGAAAGCTCTCCAATGGAACTAGTGGGGGTGCATCCAACTTGCTTGCTCACGAAGACCTAGAGCTCATTTGAGGAGGCTCATCATTGGAATATACAAGCCAAGTTCTATAATGTAAAGTTCCCCCCACATAGTTATCAATGATAATAATATGAAAACTCTATCCAAACTGAAGTATTGGTGCTAAACATAAAGCACAAGTGTGGTATAAAGAATAGTGATGCATGCACTCGCTCTTTATTCTCTCTTTGGTCCCCTTTTTTTTCTTTTTGGGATTTTTCATTTTTTATTTATTTTATATATCCTCACCGGTAGGGGCAACATCCTATATTACAATGAATCATCACACTTTTAGTACTCATAACTCATAATGGAATATCTCTGATGTATCCAACTACATGCTCCTGCCAGTGTATAGCAGTATGCATAAATAACCATGAAGCTCATCATCAAGTAACATAATTGAGGTGGATGTTGTGCAGCAATATATCTCGGAATGGCTATGGAAATGCCATGATAGGTAGGTATGGTGTCTGTTTTGAGGAAGAATATATGGGCTTATGTGTAGGAGAACAAAGTCCTCCCACGGGATTTTGATTCACTGGCGGAGTTTCCACCAGCTCTCAATGTGAGAAAGGGCAATGCACAGTACCGAAGAGGCTAGCAAATATGGATGGTGTAAGTGCCAGGAACCGCAACATAGACTCACGAGTTAAAAGGTTGCAGCAAGAAAATCATCTTATACAGTGCAAATCACTCCAAGAGGGTCTGTGGCAGTGACAAGTCACTGGTAGCTACCCCGACCGTAGCGAGTAACAAAAGGTCGATCAGAAATGTATCGCTCGTAGCAATCATATACCATTGTTTCTATCAGCTGGTAATTTAAGTGTGGCACAAATTCAAGTTTCTTAGACCAACCATTAAAAGTTTATACTTACTAATCCTTCCTGTTTATCCATTAAGAAAATTAATATCTCAAAACAACAGCAGTGATTCAGTGAAACGGTTTAGTAATCTACAAGACCATGCGAATTTTTCCACTATACCAACTATCACATAAGCATTTCTATTTCCAACCAAGCACATACAAAACATGCTTTAACAAAAACTCTCCAAATGCTACAGCAAGCAAACATGAGAGTACTCACATAACACTACTAAAACTAACAGCTCTGAATAAGAGATGCATGAAAACAAAGGCTAAACGCAGTACTAGCAAAAAGTGAACACTCACGGAACAATAAGAATGAAAACTTGAGTGTTCTAAGCAATGAAAATGGAGCGTGTCTCTCTCCCTCACAAGTATGATAAGATCCAACCATAAACTACAGCAAAGAAAACTAAACAAACTGAAAGCAAAAAATAAAAGACGCTCCAAGTAAAACACATAAGATGTGACCGAATAAAAATATAGTTTTACTAGAAGTGACCTAATAATTTGTCGATGAAGAAGGGGATGCCTTGGGCATACCCAAGATTAGATGCTTGAGTATTCTTGGAATTTGCTGGGATGTACCATTGGGTGCATCCCCAATCTTAGGCTTTCACTCTTGTTGATCACATCATATCATCATCTTCTCTTGACCCTTGAAAAATCCCTTCACACCAAACTTCTCACAATCTTCATTAGCAACGTTAGTGCAATATAAATAATAAATTCAATAAACTCAAGCATAACACTCATAAACACATTAGCTACTTTCACAACTTATTTTAAAACTCTTTTTCTCAAAAGTACACCAAAAGAAAGAGATTAAGATGCAAATGCAATTATTGGCAGAAATCTGTCAAAACAGAACAGCAGGTAAAGATGATTTTTTTCGAAACTTTCTGTTGCTCAAATCAAAAAGTGGTCAGCTAAGAAAAGTTTAGGAATTAGCTTAGTAATAATTACAAAAAAATTCAGATCATTCTGATCTTCCAGCGTTTTATACGATGTTTTACGGTGGACAGCAGAAATCTGTTTTCTGCGCAGAAATCCGAAAACCAACTCCAACTTTCGTCAGAAACTTTACTTTGCACTTCTAAAACATGAAAATAAAGATACAAAGGAGTTTCTACATAAGTATACAACCCCTTGACTCAAAGAAAACAGAGAAAAACAATGCAAAAATAAAAAACATGGGTTATCTCCCAAGAAGTGTTCTTCTTTAAAGCCTTTTAGCTAGGCATGATAATTTGAGAAGATGCTCACATAAGAATAAGATTTGAAGCACAATAAGAGAGCATCAAGAAGTAAATATAAAACACATTTAAGTCTAACCCACTTTCTATGAAAAATAACCTTGTAGAAAAACAAGTCATGAAACACAAAGCAACAAACATAGGAAAGCAAAACAAGTGCAACTTCAGAAATTTCAACATAAAGAGGGTAAACTTAATATTATTGAGGTACATAAAACCATGTTTCCCTCTCTCATAATATCTTTCAGTAGCATCATGAATAAAATTAACAATATAACTATCACATACAACATTCTTATCATGATGCACATGCATAAAAGAATTAATACTCTCCACATAAGCATAGTCATTCTTATTAATAGTAGTGGGAGCAAATTCAACAAAATAGCTATCATTATTATTCTCACCACCATAATCATTAAATATAGGACGCATTTTGCAATCATAATTAATTTTCTCCTCAATAGTAGGTGGACGGAAAATATCATATTTATCATTGTAAACCGGTGGAACTAGAATACCACAATCATTATAATCATCATATATTTGAGGCAAAGTATCATCAAAGAAAATTTCCTCCTCAAAGTTTGGGGGACAAAAATATCATATTCATCAAAACTAGCTTCCCCAAGCTTAGACTCTAACATAGCATTAGCAATAATGGTGTTTAAAGAGTTCATACTAATAACATTGCCACTATCATGCAAATAAAGTTCCATAGGTTTTTTTATTTTCTTTTCAACACTTCATGTCCTAACTCAAGATTAATATTATAAAGCCCTCTCATTTTTTTTGTTGTTTTCCATTTAAGCATAAAAATAAAATAAAAAGTAACAAGTAAAAATAAGCCTAACTAGTGAAAACAAGAAACAAAAAGATATAATTGCAGAATCTAAAGGAAATAACTTCGAGCACCCACAAAGGATGTGTAACAGCCCTACTTTTTGTGTAATAAAGAGAGGTGTTGTGTACATGGCATGCATGCATGAAAAATGAACCAAAATTTTCACTTTTAAAATTTAATCAGAGAGTTATCAGAAAATCACTTAATCTGGTTTCAAATAAAATTGTTCTACAAAGTTTTTCAAATGGAACCAACTTTATGCTAGAAAGGTAGCAAATTTGAAGAGCTTTCCAACGACTATTTTTGTGCAATTTTTGGTTCACAAAAAGGCCCTCAAATTTCTGTTCTGGGTTCAGTTTTTAAATGCCAGGGACCTTTCTGTATTTTCCCCCTGTTTCCCAGGGGGTTTTCTTGAAAAATCCTTGTCGCCTTCCTCCTGTCAGGTGACAGGAGGGCAGCCGCCGCCGTGCGCCACCTCCTGCTCCCCTCGCTGTCGACGTGGAGGCTCCGAGAGCCTCAAGGAGACGTCCACATCGGGAGCTCCTCACAGAACCCCCCCTCGCTGTCCCTCCTCCCCCCTCTATCTCTCTTTTCCTCACCGAACGCCGCCACCGGCGATCTGCCGCCGTCGCCGCTGTACTGCCTCCCCCACCTCCTCGTTGAGCTCATCGGGTGCGTCGTCGAATCCTCTACCTCCTCGAGCCGCAGCGCTTCCCGGGATGGCCTAGAGGCGCCGAATAGAGGCCTCCTTCTCCGCGGCCGGTCGCCGGAGTTTCTCAAAGCGTCGCCACCACCGCCTTCCTCCGGCCCCGCCAACCGTCTCTGCTCGTTCCCGGTGAGCATACGCTCCTCCCCATCCCCTCCATTCGTCTTCCCTCGCCCGGAATCGATCAGACCGCCGGAGCCCGAGAACCCCGCCGCCGCCTGCCGTCGATACCTCGCCGCCGTTCACTTTCAGCTAGCGGTGCCGCCTCCCTCACGTCCGCCCCGTCGAGGCGCTTCCAGGGAGCCCAACCTCGCACCCGGGGGCCGCCGGAATCGCCGCCGGCGAGGGCAACTGTCACCGGCCGGCCACCACAGTGAGGTCACGGTGATGTCACTGTGACATCACCTGCCCACGTGGCGTGCCAAGTGGCACTCCCTGTCTTCTTTTGAACTGTGCAGTGGGCCCGCAGAGAAAAATAGAAAAACAGAAATAAATACAATTTTGGAAATTCAATAACTTTTATTTCATAGTTCCAAAAATTATGAAAAAAATATGTATGTGTTCACAAAAATGAGAGCTATTTATGCATGTCATTTTCATACATGTTAACCAAGTGTAAAATGAAGCCACTTTTATAGCATACATTTAACTCAATTAAATATTGAAAATAAAGTTTTTATTCAATAAAAATAGAAAATTAAGTGTAATATACCATTTTGATCAGTGAAACAAATGCAATCCAACTATGAGGTTCACAAGGTCATTTGAGCATCTTAGCTTGGTCACATCTCCAGTTTAGGGTTTTCTCCCCCTCCGGTGTTCGTCGTTCACGGCGCGAAACCCTAGCTTCTTATTCTATTCCTTAAGCTTCATTTCAATTGCATTGTTTTACTCATGCATACATATTGTGCATTGCACGGTCGTTAAGTTTTGATTGTTTGCCTTCTTTCCGGTGTTGCTCGCTATCGGTAGACCGAGATCCGGAGGTCGACCCGGCGTTATACGACAACCCAAGCTCTACGTTCGACGAGCAAGGCAAGCACAACCTCATGGCTTCACCCATGTTTTGAGTCTTTCAACCTCTTACTCATGCATTCGATTCAACTTGGTTTTGAGTCTGTTAGAGTAACCTATCCACTGCATGAACCATCCCCCTCACATGTCACCTTCATACCTGTTTACCCTCCTAGTATGACTAGGGTTGTTTGAGTAACGTAGAGCCTTGTGTGTTCAATGCTTAGACATGCTTAGTCTTATGATCTGCTTCATCCGGTTGATGAAATGCCGATAATGCGTGAACCTAGTATGAAAGGTGTTTATGCTTTGATATGGTTGATTAACATGATTAACATGGCATGGATGTTGAGGCCACTGTGGGTTGTGGTTTTTGTCTCGTTCATGCCCCTAGGTGCGAGTTCTCGCCTTCGAAGCCAAGACTGAACGTACAGCCACACGCGGGGCCTAACAGACCGTGCTCGGCTAACTAACTTGTCTAGTCACTTCCATGGGTCACGTAGATTGAGGTTTCCATTTGCGGGTGTGTCATAAAACGTTTTGGAGAAAACTAGGGCATGACCGGGACCAGTGATGGACGTACACGGATATTGTCCCGACTCACAGAACAGGTGCCGTCAGGAGGTGGCCAACTCCCTGTTGACGGGGTGGCCCTGTTTGGGTTGACTCATGGATAGGGCTAAGAAAGGTAAAGGTCGTGGTCGACCACACTCTGCCGCGCTCTTAGAGAGGAGCGTTACCGCGTGGCGTTAAGAGTCGGTTGATACGTGTGGGTAAAGTGTACCCCCTGCAGGGATAAATCTTTCGGAAAGCCGTGTCCACGGTTATGGACGACTTGGCAACGGATTCTGTGATCATAGATAACTCTACCGGAATGACTAAAACTTGCTGGCAATGAATGAAGGATGCCTCCTCGACTACGTCGAGAGGGGTGATTCTTGTAGCATAAGGTACTCTGGGAATGAGGAAGTACTTGGTGGACTAAAAAACATGATGATCTCAGGAATTGAGTAGATTCCTCCTCTGTTTTAGAAATGCTCTGTTATACGTGCTTTTCTTCCTCAACTTCGGAAAACAAAGTTGGTTTTATGCAAAGAACCTTAAAAGCCAAGTCTTGCTGAGTACCTTTTGTACTCAACCTTGCCTCGTTGTTGTTTTATTTCAGACTTCGGTGATGCAGCTGAAGAGGGGTTCTACCTCGACGTCGACGAGTAGTTAGGAGTTCCCAGGCAGCAGCCTGGTATCTGTAGTATGGGTTTGGCTACGTTGCTTATGTTTCGGACTCTTAGTCCTTTTGCTCTTGTTGTATAGCAACATCTTTGCTTTCGCTGCTTGTTGTAATGTTGGGTTGCTGGACCTATGTTGGTCTTGTAACCTCTGCGTGTAAGCTACTCTAGTATGCCTTTTTTAATACAACTTTCATGTCTAGAGTACTGCTTTGATCGATTGTTGGTCTCCAGCCCGTTGTTATACAGTTTTGGCTATGCCTGCATAGTTATCGTAGTCGAGGGGTTGTGGAGCCGATGATCCATGTCCGAGCCCGCCTGCCGGAGATATCCGGCCTGGGGCGAGGTAACCCCAGTAACCCTCGATTGTTGTTGCACTTTCTGGACACATAGCAGCTCTGTATAACCTTGGTCCCGTTCCTTCAATTTCATCCGACTCGTGGATGCTTGGGTATACATATCTGGTTATGACTAGCATGGACACAAGGAGTAGTAGACCGGGGATCCGGACTACGTGCCGATGAATCCGGTCTGCCTGCCGTTGTTTGTTGCGCCCGGGGCTGGTAACCCTGAAGCCCTTGTGGGTCCACTGCTAGGAACACATGACAGTTTGTATATCTCGGGGTCCGGGGTCCGACAGGTCTTGGTATCAGAGCAGGACTGCCTATAGGAAACCCTTGCTGTTGGTCGATGTTGAGTTTAGAACTTGTGAAAACTATTTTTGAAAAGACAAAATGAGTTATGAAAACCCTCTTAGGATTCTTTTTGCTCCTTACCTGGTATCGCTCTAACTCTGAGTAACCGTATCTCATTTGTTTTTGTGTGTTGTTTCCTTGTTGTTGTCTCAAAAGTTAGGAGTAAAACCGTTGGGTGTTTTTCTTTCGAGTACTATGTCTCAGGTTGTTATCATTCCAAATTCAAGTCATTTCTTCATGTCTTTTGACATCTTGAAAATGTCTTTGTTTCAGATGCCTTCTGGTCAGGTTGTTCGACATACACTATGCCTTGGAGTTCCAGGTTTTCCTCATCTCTTAGCCTCAGCCTGTGCAAACATAGGAGCCCCTTGGTACCCTGTGTACACGGTGTATGAGGAGTACCGTGACTTCCACCAGACCCAGTACTTGTGTGGTGTCCGTCTCCCACAGCTAGATGGCACCATCTTTCCTGCTGAGCACTATGCTGAGGGTATTGGTTTCACCATTGAGATGGCTGTGCAGGATGCTGCACGGCACTGCCTTAATGAGCTTCGTTACCACTATCCAGATCACGAGCATAGCTCCTTTCGTTACTGCCCTGGTTCAGATGCTACTCTTGAGGGGTGTTACACTCACACCTTTGCTGATCCCTCCCAGGAGGAAGATCTTACACTTAGGTGCACCGCTGATCTTCTTGCTGCTTATGCTCGTCGCGAGCGTGAGCTTAGTGCACTAGTTAACACCCTTGCAGCTAGTCTCAGGACTGTGACAGCCAGAGTGAGGCCATTCGTTGAGAGTGGTATTGTTCAGGCCTCTGAGATAGAGCTTCCAGCTGTAGTTGTGCCTTCCTCGGTTGCGTCTCCAGATGTTGGAGGTGATGTTCCCCCTCGTGGACGCCTCAGGAGGCCTAGGATGGTGCGTGGTGTACCACAGTCCCTCCACGGACCGCAGGACGAGTCTGTTCGTCGCTACCCTGGTGCTCCGGTTCCACTTCCTTTCGACTTCGGAGGATACTGAGACCGTTGTCGGTTCCAGCTAGAGTAATGTTTGCTTTCATGTACTCGAAACCCGAAGTTGTAGAAAAATAATGTATAGGAGCATAACTTCGGTGAAGTGTATCTACCGTACTTCCTTTCAGTGTTGTATGTACTTAAGCTTGTGAGCTTGTACCGCCACTATGTATGGTTTGTACTTCGACTGGTTTCAATAAATGTCGTAATATGTTGTCTCCATGTTGATGAAATGATACACTTCATGTTCATTCATTCTGTTCTACTACATTTCGGCATCTATCTTGATTTCCGTTGAAACTAACACATGTCGATCCATTGTATCCTTTTTCCGTGAATGCGTTATTCATGATTCTTCTTCCTTTTACTCAGGATGTCGAGTGGTACTCGTGGCCGTAACAACCCTCCTCCTGAGCCAACACCTCCGCCGCCACCCACAATGGCGCAGGTGCTGCAAAGCATCGAAACTAACCGTCCGAGGAACGAACAACTTCTGGAGCGTGTGGCCCAGAACACTGAACGCCGTGCTGCCGGCATTACCCTCGTGGACTTCCTCAAGGCTCAGCCACCATACTTTGCTGACTCCACTGAGCCTCTCGATGCCGATGACTGGCTTCGCACAATGGAGCGCAAGTTCACTGCTCTCCGTGTCCAGGAACGTGACCGTGTGAACTTCGCCACCTATAAGCTTGAAGGTGCTGCTGGTGCTTGGTGGGAAGGCTTTCTGGCGTTGCAGGCGCCCGATCATGAGGTCACTTGGGCAGAGTTCCGCACTGCTTTCCGTGAGGCTTATATCCCGAAGGCAGTCATGGACGGTAAAAGAAAGGAGTTCCTTGATCTTACTCAGGGCAGTATGGGTATCGAGGCTTATGGTCGTGTGTTCACTCGTCTGGCTCGCTATGCTCCTCGTGATGTCACTAATGACGAGGACAAGCAGGATCTGTTCCGTAAGGGCCTGAACCCAACTGTTCGTTACGAGCTTCTGCCCTTCAAGTTCCGGAGTTTCCAGGAACTTTACAATCAGGCCATCACTCTTGAACGTGGCAAAAAGGAAATGGATGCTGCTATGAAGAAGAGTGCTGGAGATTCCCGTGCTTCACCCTCTGGTCAGAAGAGGAAGCGCCGTGTGTTCATTCCATACAGCGCTGTTCCCAGGGATCCGTTTCAGCCAAGGCCATCTGGATTTGCTCCTCGTCCACCTGCTCCACCTGCTACATCAACCTATGGTGGTGGACAAGGTTCTCGTCCACCAGTTGCCGCTCCTCCCAGCAATGTGTGCTACCGCTGTGGCCAGCCTGGTCACTTCTCGAGGGAGTGCCCTCAGAATCATGCTGGACGTGCAGCTCCTCCTCCTAAGAAAATGGCAAAGCCTGCTGGTGCTGGTCGTGGTCGTCTGAACTATGTAACTGCCGAGGATGCTCAGGACGATCCAAGCGTCTTACTGGGTACGATTCGTGTCAACTCAATTTCGGCTTTAGCCTTATTTGATTCTGGAGCATCGCATACATTCATGTCAGAAGGGTTTGCTAAAATGCATGGGATACCTTTCGAAAAGTTGCAAAAACCCGTTAATGGTAAACTCCCCTGGTTCCAACTGGCAAACCACCATGGTTACGCCAGAGCTCATGGTTGAGGTGGGATCCTTACAATTCCCTGCAACCTTCATTGCCCTAAAATCCACTGACCTTGATGTCATATTGGGCATGGATTGGCTTGCTAAATATGGAGCTGTTTTGGATTGTGCAACAAAATGCCTCACCTTGAAACATCCTTCCGGTGCCATCATCGACTATTGGTCTGAGTTCACCATTCCTCCTTCAGCACGCACACGACTCTCTCCTGAACTGCAGCTGTACTTCATGCAAGGTGATTACCCTCCTGAAATTCATGAGTTACCTGTAGTCAGTGATTTCCCTGATGTGTTTCCTGAAGAGTTACCTGGCATGCCACCTGATCGAAGTGTGGAATTTGTCATTGAGTTAGTCCCTGGTACCGCTCCTATGTCTAAAAGACCTTACCGTATGGCCCCAGAGGAGTTGGTTGAATTGAAACGCCAAATTGAGGAGTTAGAAGAAAAGGGTTTCATCCAACCTAGCACATCTTCTTGGGGTTGTCCCACTATCTTTGTCAAGAAGCGGGATACCAATGTTCCACGTTTGGTTGTTGACTATCGGCCGCTGAATGCAGTGACCATCAAAAACAAGTACCCTCTTCCAATAATCAATGACCTCTTCGATCAGTTAGCTGGTGCAACTGTCTTTTCCAAGATGGACCTGCGATCAGGATACCATCAAATAAAGATCAGAAAGGAGGACATTCCTAAAACGACGTTTACTACTCGTTATGGTCTTTACGAGTACACCGTCATGTCTTTCGGTCTTACCAACGCTCCAGCTACCTTCATGAGGCTGATGAACTCGGTATTCATGGAGTATCTTGATAAGTTCGTCGTGGTCTACATCGACGACATCCTGGTCTATTCCAAAACCGAAGATGAACATTCTGAACACCTGCGTTTGGTGTTATCCAAACTTCGTGAGCACAAGCTATATGCCAAATTCTCCAAGTGCGAGTTCTGGTTGAAAGAACTCGTCTATCTCGGACACGTAGTGTCTGCTGAAGGTGTTGCCGTTATTCCAGACAAGATCCAAACTATTCTGGACTGGGAAACACCTAAGTCAGTCAAGGATGTTCGGAGTTTTCTCGGACTGGCAGGTTATTACCGTCGTTTCATCGAGAACTTCTCCAAAATTGCAAAACCTATGACTGAACTTCTTAAGAAAAGCAAAAAGTTCGAGTGGTCAGAAAAAGCAGAGGAAAGTTTCCAAACTCTGAAAACCAAACTGACTACCGCTCCTGTGCTTGTTCTTCCTGATACGAGCAAGGACTTTGTCATCTTCTGTGACGCCTCTCAACAAGGACTCGGTTGTGTGTTAATGCAAGAAGGTCACGTGGTGGCTTATGGTTCTCGTCAACTGAAACCACATGAGCACAACTATCCAACCCATGATCTTGAGCTAGCAGCCGTGGTCCATGCTCTTAAGCAATGGCGTCATTATCTCCTTGGAAACCGATGTGAGTTATACTCAGATCATCAGAGTCTGAAATATCTGTTCACCCAACCGGATCTGAATCTCAGACAGAGAAGATGGTTGGAAGTAATCAAGGACTTTGACTTGGGTCTCAACTATCAACCCGGCAAAGCAAATGTCGTTGCTGACGCGCTAAGTCGGAAGTCTTATTGTAACAACTTGATGATACAGCAAGCCCAGCCTTCTCTTCATGAGGAGTTCTCCAAGCTGAACCTCGAAGTTGTTCCTTCCGGATATCTGGCCAATTTGGAAATAAAACCTTCTCTCGAAGATCAAATAAAAGATGTTCAGAAGAACAACTTAGGCATTGCTAAGATTAAGAAGAACATTGCTAGCGGGGCTGCTAAGTGTTTCTCTGTTGATGATCAAGGCATTGTCTACTTCAAAAACCGTCTGGTTGTACCCAAGAACCGAAATCTGAGAAATCTAATACTCCAAGAGGCTCATGACACACCTCTTTCTATTCATCCTGGTAGCACCAAGATGTATCAGGATCTTCGTCCGAAATTCTGGTGGACCCGGATGAAGCGAGAAATCGCTCAATATGTTGCTGAATGCGACGTCTGTCGTCGTGTGAAAGCAGAACATCAAAGACCAGCCGGTGTTCTTCAACCCCTGCCTATTCCTGAATGGAAGTGGGATGAAGTGGGTATGGATTTCATCACCGGTCTTCCCAAGACAAAGAAAGGCCATAATGCTATCTGGGTGGTGGTTGACCTCCTATCCAAAGTTGCTCACTTCCTTCCTATCCGAGAAGATATCACCGCTATCCAGCTGGCGGATCTGTATGTATCCAGAATAGTCAGCCTTCACGGTGTTCCAAAGAGGATCATCTCTGATCGTGGAAGTTTGTTCACCTCCAAATTCTGGGCAAGTTTCCAGCAAGCTATGGGAACCCGTCTATCTTTCAGCACTGCTTTCCATCCACAAACCGGTGGCCAAACTGAGAGAGTTAATCAGATTCTCGAGGACATGCTCTGAGCTTGTGTTATATCGTTCGGTAAGGATTGGGAGAAGTTTCTTCCATTTGCCGAGTTCACTTATAACAACAGTTATCAATCTAGCTTGGGCAAGGCTCCTTTCGAAGTTCTTTACGGCCGCAAATGCCGAACTCCGCTGAATTGGTCTGAAACCGGTGAAAGATCGTTCTTTAGTCCGGATGTAATCAAGGAAGCGGAAGAAATCGTTCGCGTCATTCGTGAACGACTTAAAACATCTCAATCTCGCCAGAAAAGCTATTATGATCGTCATCACCAAGATGTTCATTATGAGATTGGCGAGAAAGCTTACCTTCGAGTCACACCTCTGAAAGGTGGAAAACGGTTCGGAATCAAAGGCAAACTGGCTCCTCGTTATATCGGTCCTTTCCCTATCATTGGAAAACGAGGTCAAGTTTCATATCAACTGCAGTTGCCTCCAGGATTTCCGGATGTCCATGATGTATTCCATGTCTCACAACTCAAACGTTGCTTCAAAGATCCTGTTCGTGGTGTGGACCACGAAACCATCAAGCTCAAGGATGATCTCTCTTACAAAGAGGTTCCTGTCCGTATTCTCGATGAGGCCGAACGAAGAACTCGTAGTCAAACTATCAAGTTCCTCAAAGTTCAGTGGTCGCATCATTCCGAGAACGAAGCAACCTGGGAACGAGAAGATCGTTTGCGATCTAAGTACCCCGATTTCTTTTCTAAAACCTAGGAATCTCGGGACGAGATTCTTGTAAGGGGGGTAGACTTGTAACAGCCCTACTTTTTGTGTAATAAAGAGAGGTGTTGTGTACATGGCATGCATGCATGAAAAATGAACCAAAATTTTCACTTTTAAAATTTAATCAGAGAGTTATCAGAAAATCACTTAATCTGGTTTCAAATAAAATTGTTCTACAAAGTTTTTCAAATGGAACCAACTTTATGCTAGAAAGGTAGCAAATTTGAAGAGCTTTCCAACGACTATTTTTGTGCAATTTTTGGTTCACAAAAAGGCCCTCAAACTTCTGTTCTGGGTTCAGTTTTTAAATGCCAGGGACCTTTCTGTATTTTCCCCCTGTTTCCCAGGGGGTTTTCTTGAAAAATCCCTGTCGTCTTCCTCCTGTCAGGTGACAGGAGGGCAGCCGCCGCCGTGCGCCACCTCCTGCTCCCCTCGCTGTCGATGTGGAGGCTCCGAGAGCCTCAAGGAGACGTCCACATCGGGAGCTCCTCACAGAACCCCCCCCCCTCGCTGTCCCTCCTCCCCCCTCTATCTCTCTTTTCCTCACCGAACGCCGCCACCGGCGATCTGCCGCCGTCGCCGCTGTACTGCCTCCCCCACCTCCTCGTTGAGCTCATCGGGTGCGCCGTCGAATCCTCTACCTCCTCGAGCCGCAGCGCTTCCCGGGATGGCCTAGAGGCGTCGAATCGAGGCCTCCTTCTCCGCGGCCGGTCGCCGGAGTTTCTCACCGCGTCGCCACCACCGCCTTCCTTCGGCCCCGCCAACCGTCTCTGCTCGTTCCCGGTGAGCATACGCTCCTCCCCATCCCCTCCATTCGTCTTCCCTCGCCCGGAATCGATCAGACCGCCGGAGCCCGAGAACCCGCCGCCGCCCGCCGTCGATACCTCGCCGCCGTTCACTTTCAGCCACTCACGTCCGCCCCGTCGAGGCGCTTCCAGGGAGCCCAACCTCGCACCCGGGGGCCGCCGGAATCGCCGCCGGCGAGGGCAACTGTCACCGGCCGGCCACCACAGTGAGGTCACGGTGATGTCACTGTGACATCACCTGCCCACGTGGCGTGCCAAGTGGCACTCCCTGTCTTCTTTTGAACTGTGCAGTGGGCCCGTAGAGAAAAATAGAAAAACAGAAATAAATACAATTTTGGAAATTCAATAACTTTTATTTCATAGTTCCAAAAATTATGAAAAAAATATGTATGTGTTCAGAAAAATGAGAGCTATTTATCCATGTCATTTTCATACATGTTAACCAAGTGTAAAATGAAGCCACATTTATAGCATACATTTAACTCAATTTAATATTGAAAATAAAGTTTTTATTCAATAAAAATAGAAAATTAAGTGTAATATACCATTTTGATCAGTGAAACAAATGCAATCCAACTATGAGGTTCACAAGGTCATTTGAGCATCTTAGCTTGGTCACATCTCTAGTTTAGGGTTTTCTCCCCCTCCGGTGTTCGTCGTTCACGGCGCGAAACCCTAGCTTCTTATTCTATTCCTTAAGCTTCATTTCAATTGCATTGTTTTACTCATTCATACATATTGTGCATTGCACGGTCGTTAAGTTTTGATTGTTTGCCTTCTTTCCGGTGTTGCTCGCTATCGGTAGACCGAGATCCGGAGGTCGACCCGGCGTTATACGACAACCCAAGCTCTACGTTCGACGAGCAAGGCAAGCACAACCTCATGGCTTCACCCATGTTTTGAGTCTTTCAACCTCTTACTCATGCATTCGATTCAAATTGGTTGAGTCTGTTAGAGTAACCTATCCACTGCATGAACCATCCCCCTCACATGTCACCTTCATACCTGTTTACCCTCCTAGTATGACTAGGGTTGTTTGAGTAACGTAGAGCCTTGTGTGTTCAATGCTTAGACATGCTTAGTCTTATGATCTGCTTCATCCGGTTGATGAAATGCCGGTAATGCGTGAACCTAGTATGAAAGGTGTTTATGCTTTGATATGGTTGATTAACATGATTAACATGGCATGGATGTTGAGGCCACTGTGGGTTGTGGTTTTTGTCTCGTTCATGCCCCTAGGTGCGAGTTCTCGCCTTCGAAGCCAAGACTGAACGTACAGCCACACGCGGGGCCTAACAGACCACGCTCGGCTAACTAACTTGTCTAGTCACTTCCATGGGTCACGTAGATTGAGGTTTCCATTTGCGGGTGTGTCATAAAACGTTTTGGAGAAAACTAGGGCGTGACCGGGACCAGTGATGGACGTACACAGATCTTGTCCCGACTCACAGAACAGGTGCCGTCAGGAGGTGGCCAACTCCCTGTTGACGGGGTGGCCCTGTTTGGGTTGACTCATGGATAGGGCTAAGCAAGGTAAAGGCCGTGGTCGACCACACTCTGCCGCGCTCTTAGAGAGGAGCGTTACCGCGTGGCGTTAAGAGTCGGTTGATACGTGTGGGTAAAGTGTACCCCCTGCAGGGATAAATCTTTCGGAAAGCCGTGTCCACGGTTATGGACGACTTGGCAACGGATTCTGTGATCATAGATAACTCTAACGGAATGACTAAAACTTGCTGGCAATGAATGAAGGATGCCTCCTCGACTACGTCGAGAGGGGTGATTCTTGTAGCATAAGGTAGTCTGGGAATGAGGAAGTACTTGGTGGACTAAAAAACATGATGATCTCAGGAATTGAGTAGATTCCTCCTCTGTTTTAGAAATGCTCTGTTATACGTGCTTTTCTTCCTCAACTTCGGAAAACAAAGTTGGCTTTATGCAAAGAACCTTAAAAGCCAAGTCTTGCTGAGTACCTTTTGTACTCAATCTTGCCTCGTTGTTGTTTTATTTCAGACTTCGGTGATGCAGCTGAAGAGGGGTTCTACCTCGACGTCGACGAGTAGTTAGGAGTTCCCAGGCAGCAGCCTGGTATCTGTAGTATGGGTTTGGCTATGTTGCTTATGTTTCGGACTCTTAGTCCTTTTGCTCTTGTTGTATAGCAACATCTTTGCTTTCGCTGCTTGTTGTAATGTTGGGTTGCTGGACCTATGTTGGTCTTGTAACCTCTGCGTGTAAGCTACTCTAGTATGCCTTGTTTAATACAACTTTCATGTCTAGAGTACTGCTTTGATCGATTGTTGGTCTCGAGCCCGTTGTTATACAGTTTTGGCTATGCCTGCATAGTTGTCGCAGTCGAGGGGTTGTGGAGCCGATGATCCATGTCCGAGCCCGCCTGCCGGAGATATCCGGCCTGGGGCGAGGTAACCCCAGTAACCCTCGATTGTTGTCGCACTTTTTGGACACATAGCAGCTCTGTATAACCTTAGTCCCGTTCCTTCAATTTCATCCGACTCGTGGATGCTTGGGTATACATATCTGGTTATGACTAGCATGGACACAAGGAGTAGTAGACCGGGGATCCGGACTACGTGCCGATGAATCCGGTCTGCCTGCCGTTGTTTGTTGCGGCCGGGGCTGGTAACCCTGAAGCCCTTGTGGGTCCACTGCTAGGAGCACATGACAGTTTGTATATCTCGGGGTCTGGGGTCCGACAGGATGTGAGTACATTTTACCTTACCTCCCCGGCAACGGCGCCATAAAAGAGCTTGATGTTTACGCACGCTTCTATTCTTGTAGACAGTGTTGGGCCTCCAAGTGTAGAGGTTTGTAGAACAGCAGCAAGTTTCCCTTAAGTGGATCACCCATGGTTTATCGAACTCAGGGAGGTAGAGGTCAAAGATATCCCTCCCAAGCAACCTTGCAATTAAGATACAAATAGTCTCTTTTGTCCCCAACACACCCAATATACTTCTCAGGTATATAGGTGCACTACTTCGGCGAAGAGATAGTGAAATGCGAGTAATATGGATGGTTATAACTAATAATAGCCATCTGAAATAAATATGGCAGCAAATAAACATGTAGCAAAATAGGCGGAAAACGTTGTTTCAATGCTTGGAAACAAGGCATAGGGATCCTACTTTCACTAGTGGACACTCTCAACAATGATCACATAATTGAATAACTAAATATCTTCTCTTCACTATGCTACTCTTAAACCTCTCCGGTTGGATAACGAACACTAATCATTGTGTAGGGCTGCAAAAAGCATTCCTTAAAGTAAGCATTCCCATGTCTAGTTAACCCCACGCTATCACTATGAGCGCCCTAGAAGGTACTAGACAAACACCACAATTCATAGAGGAGACACACACGATGTGCACACTGTCACCTTCACACCGCGGGCGGGACAAGGTGACTCCAAAGTTCATATTAATAAAACACTTGAGTAGCACAAGATGAAGAGTAACATCTATTTATTCAACTAGATTACAAAGCTCACGATCACATATAGATCACACCATGGAGAGAGAGATGAACCACATAGCTACTGGTAAAGCCCTCAACCTCAGGGGAGAACTACTCCCTCCTCATCATAGGAGAAAGCAACGGCGATGGAGATGGCGGTGGAGTCGATGGAGCTGGTCCCGAGGGCACTTCCCCGTCCCAGCAGGGTGCCAGAACAGAGATCTATCCCCCCGAAACTTGTCGGCAGCGGCGGCGGAGCTGCGGATGTATTTTGTGGAAAAGGTCGATTCTTTTAGGGTTTTCCCTCGGGGGAGTATAAATAGGCGAAAGGGTAAAGGCGGTGGAGCTCTGGGGGCCCCAAAACACCACATGGCGCGGCCAGGGGGACCCGCGCCACCCTATGGTGTGGCCACCCTGTGGCCCCCCTCGGGGGCTCTTCGGGACTTCTGGATGCTTCCGAGAAAATAGGAACTTCGGGATTTGTGGGGTCCAATTCCGAGAATATTTCCAGAACAACTTTTCTAAAATAAAAAACAGCAGAAAACGGGGAACTAGCACTTGGCATCTTGTTAATAGGTTAGTCCTGGAAAACGTGTAAAAATGCTATAAAGAAGGGAGAAAACATGTAGCAATTGGCATAATATCAACATGGAACATCGGAAATTATAGATACGTTGGAGACGTATCAAGCATCCCCAAGCTTAGTTCCTACTCGTCCTCGAGTAGGTAAACGATAAAAACACAATAATTTCTAAGGTGACATGCAACCACACAATCTTGATCATAATATGTAAAGTAGAGCATGTAAACTAGGATCAAATGAACTAAAGTTGTGATCTATATTTGATATCAACAAGTAAGCATAAACAAATAAGAAGAAAGAAGCAAAAGTTTTAATGAATCAATACTAAAAGACTATCAACCGTGCACAGTTTATTAGAGATGATTTAAGATTTCAAGAACAACAATATCATGCGCGTCAAACGATCTTCACAACCCCTGTTAGGATCAAGTCAAGCTTTCCACACGATGCAATGCTTGAATCTTAAACTATTTGCGCACTACAAACAAGCAAGTGGTATGCATTGGTCCCTGGCACCGGGATGTTATGGCAAAGAGAACATTATGGGGGGTTTGGAAGGTCAATGGAAGAAAGGCTCACAAAGATGAAACTGGTCATTAGACAAGAGAAAGTCTTACAACCGAAGCTATGCGAAGAGTAGGGATTGCCACACAACGGATGCATATAGAGCTACAAGTGTATGAAAGCTCTCCAATGGAACTAGTGGGGGTGCATCCAACTTGCTTTCTCACGAAGACCTAGAGCTCATTTGAGGAGGCTCATCATTGGAATATACAAGCCAAGTTCTATAATGTAAAGTTCCCCAAATAGTTATGAATGATAATAATATGAAAACTCTATCCAAACTGAAGTATTGGTGCTAAACATAAAGCACAAGTGTGGTATAAAGGATAGAGATGCGCCCCCTCTCTCTTTATTCTCTCTTTGGTCCCCTTTTTTTCTTTTTAGGCTTTTTCATTTTTTTTATTTTATATATCCTCACCGGTACGGGCAACATCCTATATTACAATGAATCATCACACTTTTAGTACTCATAACTCATAATGGAATATCTCTGATGTATCCAACTGCATGCTCCTACCAGTGTATAGCAGTATGCATAAATAACCATGAAGCTCATCACCAAGTAACATAATGGAGGTGGATGTTGTGCAGCAATATATCTCGTTATGGCTATGGAAATGCCATGATAGGTAGGTATGGTGGCTGTTTTGAGGAAGAATATATGGGCTTATGTGTAGGAGAACAAAGTCCTCCCACGGGATTTTGATTCACTGGCGAAGTTTTCACCAACTCTCAATGTGAGAAAGGGCAATGCACAATACCAAAGAGGCTAGTGAATATGGATGGTGGAAGTGCCAGGAACCGCAACATAGACTCACGAGTTAAAAGGTTGCAGCAAGAAAATCATCTTATAAGGCACAGTGCAAATCACTCCAAGAGGGTCTGTGGCAGTGACAAGTCACTGGTAGCTACCCCAACCGTAGCGAGTAACAAAAGGCCGATCAGAAATGTATCACTCGTAGCAATCATATACCATTGTTTCTATCAGCTGGTAATTTAAGTGTGGTACAGCTTCAAGTTTCTTAGACCAACCATTAAAAATTTATACTTACTAATCCTTCCCGTTTATCCATTAAGCAAATTAATATCTCAAAACAACAGCAGTGATTCAAGTCAAGCAGTTTAGTGATCTACAAGACCATGCGAATTTTTCCACTATACCAGCTATCACATAAGCATTTCTATTTCCAACCAAGCACATACAAAACATGCTTTAACAAAAACTATCCAAATGCTACAGCAAGCAAACATGAGATTACTCACATAACACTACTAAAACTAACAGCTCTGAATAAGAGATGCATGAAAACAAAGGCTAAACGCAGTACTAGCAAAAAGTGAACACTCACAGAACAATAAGAATGAAAACTAGAGTGTTCTAAGCAATGAAAATGGAGCGTGTCTATCTCCCTCATAAGTATGATAAGATCTAACCATAAACTACAACAAAGAAAACTAAACAAACTGAAAGCAAAAATAAAAGACGCTCCAAGTAAAACACATAAGATGTGACCGAATAAAAATATAGTTTTACTAGAAGTGACCTAATAATTTGTCGATCAAGAAGGGGATGCCTTGGGCATACCCAAGATTAGATGCTTGAGTCTTCTTGGAATTTGCTGGGATGTACCATCGGGTGCATCCCCAATCTTAGGCTTTCACTCTTGTTGATCACATCATATCATCATCTTCTCTTGACCCTTGAAAACTTCCTTCACACCAAACTTCTCACAATCTTCATTAGCAACGTTAGTGCAATCTAAATAATGAATTCAATCAACTCAAGCATAACACTCATAAACACATTAGCTACTTTCACAACTTATTTTAAAACTCTTTTTCTCAAAAGTACACCAAAAGAAAGAGATTAAGATGCAAATGCAATTATTGGCAGAAATCTGTCAAAACAGAACAGCACGTAAATATGATTTTTTTTCGAAAATTTCTGTTGCTCAAATCAAAAAGTGGTCAGCTAAGAAAAGTTGAGGAATTAGCTGAGTAATAAGTACAAAAAAATTTCAGATCATTCTGATCTTCCAGCGTTTTATACGATGTTTTACGGTGGACAGCAAAAATCTGTTTTCTGCGCAGAAATCCGAAAACCAACTCCAACTTCCGTCAGAAACTTTACTTGGCACTACTAAAACATGAAAATAAAGATACAAAGGAGTTGCTACATAAGTATACAACCCCTTGACTCAAAGAAAACATAGAAAACAATACAAAAATAAAAACATGGGTTATCTCCCAAGAAGTGTTTTTCTTTAAAGTCTTTTCGCTAGGCATGATAATTTGAGAAGATGCTCACATAAGAATAAGATTTGAAGCACAATAAGAGAGCATCAAGAAGTAAATATAAAACACATTTAAGTCTAACCCACTTTCTATGAAAAATAATCTTGTAGAAAAACAAGTCATGAAAGCACAAAGCAACAAACATAGGAAAGCAAAACAAGTGCAACTTCAGAAATTTCAACATAAAGAGGGTAAACTTAATATTATTGAGATACATAAAACCATGTTTCCCTCTCTCATAATAACTTTCAGTAGCATCATGAATAAAATTAACAATATAACTATCACATACAACATTCTTATCATGATGCACATGCATAAAAGAATTAATACTCTCCACATAAGCATAGTCATTCTTATTAATAGTAGTGGGAGCAAATTCAACAAAATAGCTATCATTATTATTCTCACCACCATAATAATTAAATATAGGAGGCATTTTGCCATCATAATTAATTTTCTCCTCAATAGTAGGTGGACTGAAAATATCATATTTACCATTGTAAACAGGTGGAACTAGAATACCACAATCATTATAATCATCATATATTGGAGGCAAAGTATCATCAAAGAAAATTTCCTCCTCAAAATTTGGGGGGCTAAAAATATCATATTCATCAAAACTAGCTTCCCCAAGCTTAGACTCTTCCATAGCATTAGCAATAATGGTGTTTAAAGAGTTCATACTAATAAAATTGACACTAGCATGCAAATAAAGTTCCATAGGTTTTTTATTTTATCTTCAAACACTTCATGTCCTAACTCAAGATAAATATTATAAAGCTCTCTCATATTTTGTTGTTTTCCATTTAAGCATAAAAATAAAATAAAACAAGTAACAAGTAAAAAATAAGCCTAACTAGTGAAAACAAGAAACAAAAGATATAATTGCAGAATCTAAAGGAAAAAACTTTGAGCACCCACAAAGGATGTGAGTACATTTTACCTTACCTCCCCGGCAACGGCGCCAGAAAAGAGATTGATGTCTACGCACGCTTCTATTCTTGTAGACAGTGTTGGGCCTCCAAGTGTAGAGGTTTGTAGAACAGCAGCATGTTTCCCTTAAGTGGATCACCCAAGGTTTATCAAACTCAGGGAGGTAGAGGTCAAAGATATCCCTCTCAAGCAACCCTGCAATTAAGATAAAAGATGGCTCTTGTGTGCCCAACACACCCAATATACTTGTCAGGTATATAGGTGCACTAGTTTGGCGAAGAGATAGTGAAATGCGAGTAATATGGATGGTTATAAGTAATAATAGCAATCTGACAAAAATATGGCAGCAAGCAAACATATAGCAGAACAGGCGGAAAACTATGTTTCAATGCTTGGAAACAAGGCCTAGGGATCCTACTTTCACTAGTGGACACTCTCAACAATGATCACATAATTGAATAACTAAATATCTTCTCTTCACTATGCTACTCTTAACCCTCTCCGGTTGGATAACGAACACTAATCATTACGTAGGGCTGCAAAAAGCATTCCTTAAAGTAAGCATTCCCATGTCTACTTAACCCCATGCTGTCACTATGAGCGCCCTGGAAGGTACTAGACAAACTAGAGGAGACACACACGATGTGCACACTGTCACCTTCACACCGCGGGACAAGGTGACTCCAAAGTTCATATTAATAAAACACTTGAGTAGCACAAGATGAAGAGTAACATCTATTTATTCAACTAGATTACAAAGCTCACGATCACATATAGATCACACCATGGGAGAGAGAGATGAACCACATAGCTACTGGTAAAGCCCTCAGCCTCGGGGGAGAACTACTCCGTCCTCGTCATAGGAGACAGCAATGGCGATGGAGATGGCAGTGGAGTCGATGGAGATGGTTTCGGGGGCACTTCCCTGTCTCGGCAGGTTGCCAGAACAGAGATATTTCCCCCAAAACTTGTCGGTAGCGGCGGCGGAGCTACGGATGTATTTTGTGGAAAAGGTCGATTCTTTTAGGGTTTTCCCTCGGGGGAGTATAAATAGGCGAATGGGCAAAGGCGGTGGAGCTCTGGGGGGCCCACACCACCAGGTGGCAAGGCCAGGGGACCCGCGCCACCCTATGGTGTGGCCACCCTGTGGCCCCCCTCCGGGGCTCTTCGGGACTTCTGGATGCTTCCGAGGAAAATAGGAACTTTGGGATTTGTGGGGTCCAATTCCGAGAATATTTCCAGAACAACTTTTTTGAAATAAAAAACAACAGAAAACAGGGAACTGGCACTTGGCATCTTGTTAATAGGTTAGTCCCGGAAAACATGTAAAAATGCTATAAAGAAGGGAGAAAACATGTAGCAATTGGCATAATATCAACATGGAACATCAGAAATTATAGATACTTTGGAGATGTATCAGACCCTCTGAGCAAAGTAGAAATAAATAAGGGCTTAACGGGTCATCTTGTCTGATTCCCCTCGAGGGTTTAAAAATCTCTGAATATACCCCATTGAGACGTACCGAAAACGAAGCAGTTTCCACACACGTATTATCATGTTAATCCACCAATCTGCGAACCCCAGCTTCTCCATTATACTCCTTAGGTACGACCATTCCACACGATCGTAGGCCTTTGCCATATCTGGTTTAATCGCACATGCATCTGACTTTCCCTTCTTACTTTTCAAATAGTGAATACCCTCATACGATGTCCGTACGTTATCAGTAATCAGTCTTCCAGGAACGAAGGCACTCTGTTCCTTGGAAATAATCTCCTCCAAAATAGGTCGAAGACGTAAAGCAAGAACTTTAGATACAATTTTGTATAAAACATTGCATAGAGAAATCGGTCTATATTGGGTCAAACTCAATGGATCCTTTACTTTTGGGATTAAGACTAGGACTGTTTCATTTACCTCAGCCAGCATAGTACTCGTCTCAAAAAAGGTTCTGACACCGTAGCAGACAGAATCCCTCAAAATGTCCCCATGCCTTATATAAAAACCTGCGGTGAACCCATCAGGCCCCGGTGATTTATTTGGATGCATCATAAAGAGTGCTTTTTCAATTTCCATATCAGTAACCGGAATGCATAGATTGTTATTCATTTCCACATCAACTTTCTTCTCCGTTAACTCTGTTATAACCTCTGGATTAGTATCAGAATCTCCCTTGAAAAGATTTTGATAGAACTGAGCAGCGGCATTCTCAATTTCCGGCTGGGACTGAACAACAGAACCAATATCTAATTGCAACCGCTTGATTTTATTATGCCGAGCCCTTTCCTTAGCCTTAGCATGAAAAAGTCTGTATTTCGGTCTCCTTCTTTTAGCCATTGAATGCGAGAATGTTGCTTTGCTAAAACCTCTTCACGTGCTAACAGTTCCGAAATTCTGTTTATTGTCACTTTTTCACCACTTGACGGTCCAGTCCAAAGAGAATCCGCTCTTAAATTCTCAAGTTTCGCTCTCATAATTTTTAGTTGTTTTCTAACATTCCCGAATTCCTTTCTACTCCAATTTTGCAGATTTTTCTGGACACCTCTTAGGGCATCCGCCACATAGGCCAAATCACCTGTAGCTAGTACCCACGCCTTCTGAACTGTACTAGCGTAGCATTCATGTCTAGTCCATGCATTTTCAAAACAGAAAATACTCGAACCAGCGTTTCCAGTAACTTGTATCTCTCCCGTAACACGAATAAGGGGAGCACAATGATCAGATTCCGTAGTCTGCAAGTGTGTCACCTCAGTGTTTCCAAAATTGTCCAAGAAACGATTATCACCAAAAGCTCGGTCAAGCCGTACCTTGATGTTTCTATTGCCATACTGTCTATTTCCCCAGGTATATGGCAATCCCCGAAAACCCAAGTCTGAAAACTGACATGCATCAACGGTGTCTCGAAAATTGTCCATCATCCATACTTCTCTCCTGTTACCCCCAAATTGCTCCTTTGCTTCAAGAATCTAATTGAAATCCCCTTTACAAATCCATGGATTATCAGACTCCGTACGTAGGTACTCAAGGAGCTCCCAGCTTCGTTTCCTCCTTGCTCTAACCGGTTCACCGTAGAACCCGGTAAATCTCCACTCTTGCTGGCCCAAAACTTCATTTTGTATCGTGACATCGATGTGCGTCCTACTATAAGAGTTCAAACTCACCACCGATTCGTTGTCCTAGAACAAAGCCAAGCCACCACTTAAGCCTCCACATTTCACAGCAAAAGCATTCCTAAAACCCAAACCTGAACCTTAACTCTTTTGCTCTCGTATCAGACAATTTGGTTTCCAAAAGAAAAAACAAAGAGGGACGGTGCAACTGAATCAAGTTGCCAATTTCTTGAACTGTCTCGAGCCGCCCGCAACCCCGACAGTTCAAACTTAGAAGATTCATTGGTCCCGGCGGTCTCCGTCGAGCGAAGCCGTCGATATGCTATCATTTGAGTTTGTGTTGTTTCCCTCTCATGTCTTCTTTGGTATTTTCTTCTCTCTAGGTGTGATATACCCCGGAGGAGGAGGGGGTATAAGATCGCCCCTCCTCGAAGGCAAAGTTTCACTGTGTTCCGAACTTGTCCCCCTCTCCACTCTTGTCTCTTTATCAAAGTTGAGTTTCTTCAAAGTATTTGCCTTTGTCTCCATGTCCAAAACTGCATTATCTTCCTCCATTAGATCGCCTTGTTTCTTCATAGGGCTAGAGGCAGTGTCGCTGATTTCTTCATCTATTTCTAAGTCCTCCGAACCCCTCTTACGACCATAGGAAATATCATTACCACGGCCCCATCCTCTACTTGCATTCCTGCCAACCATCCCTCCTCTAGCCAAAAATTGTCCTGTCAACACCCTTCTAGTTGCTAGCAGGTAATCGAACCGGTAATCGAACCGGCGTGGCTGTCGGTTCAGGTTTTCACCGGTCGGACCGTCGGTTCATCGGTTTATTTGCGACAAAAACCAGAATATTTAAGATAATTTTTCAAAATTCTGACCTCGAAACAAATGAGTACACATAATATTTGATGCAATGCAATAAATTATCATAAAATGGCGCTAGCATAGATGATTGTTGAGCTTGTAGTGGACCTTAAGTAAAGGTCAAGGGTTCAATTCATTTTTTATGCACCATTTTTAATTTATTTTTCTGGTTTTTTACTAAAAGATCAATGCTCGTTAAAAAACCGGACAAGGCTTCGGTTCTCGGTTTTTCCGGTCGGACCGCCGGTCCGGTTCGGTTTTTAAAACTAGTCATATTCCTTATGACACACTTGTATGGGACACTAAATTTGTCCAGTAGTGACGGTCACAATATTTTAAATTGAATTTACACCATATTCTTTAATCAATATTATTTGGAAAACATACCATATGCCCATTAGGGCATCTCCAGTCGTTCGACCCCCCCAGGTTTCAGATCGGCGCTTTTTAGCGATAGCGCCGGCCCGCACCAAAACCTGGGGGGGCGATTTCACCAGCCGTTCGGCGTCCCAGAAAATAAAGCACCGATATCATTCGAAAGTTTCTTCCCGCCCCCAAAAAATAGAGCCCTAGTTCGGCGATCGGCAGCCATAGTTTCGGGCGATCATATTACAAAAAACGCCACAGGTGGGCGATCAAATATAGTTCAGATCGAATCACACAGACGGGCGCGCGCGGCGGTGGCAGACGTAGGCGATCAGGCAGACGCGTCGGCCGGCGTCGGAGCAGGCGGCGAGGTCGGCGCAGCATCCAGGTCGATGACGGCGTCGGAGCGGACAGCGGGCTCGCCATTCTCCAGGTCGACGACGGGCTGGGCATCCATGTCGACGGCGGCATCCCCCTGGTCGGCGTGCGGGCTTGTCGGCGCGGTGGTGTAGCTGGCGCCACCAGACGATGTCGGGGCCGGGGGCGCGCTGATGTCGGTCAGGATGAGGTTGCACTGCGCCAGGAACCAAGCTCTCACCTCGGGGGTCATCGCGGTCGGATCGCCGCCCGTGAGGAAGGCGAGGTCGTTGTTCCTCTTCTTCGCCGCGGTGCCAGTCCGGAGGAGGTCGATCTTGACCTGCGAGTTGGCCATGAGCGCCGCCCATCGCTGTTTGGAGACCTCCTCCCTCTTGACGGCCTGGGCCTGGGCGTCGGCGATGCAGGTCTCGATGGACGCCTAGAGCTTTGCCGCTGCCGGCGCGCCGTCCCTAGCCAGCTTGGCTTTCTTGTGGCCCATCGGCGGACGCCCTTCGGACGCACCTGCAACCACCGCGTCGGGGACGTGCTCCTTGCCCTTGCCGATCGAGCGACGCACCTCCGCCCACTTCTCGCAAGTCTCGATGAGGACGAACACGTGGAGGAACTTGAAGTCGGTTCCCTCGTCGTTCTTGTACGCCTCGAGCATGCGGACGATCTCCATCTCGCGGTTGGCGCCGCTCTGCGGCCTCGCCGAGATCTCCTCCTGGATGCCATGCCACTTGTTGCACGACGCCTGGATGTTGGCCCAATGGTTCGCCATGGCTTTCTGGCCGCGGTCGAGGACGCATGGGGCGTAGTAGGGATCGATCATGCGGCGCTCGTCGTAGGCCGTCTTCACCCGCTTCCAGTAGTTGTCGGCGTGCTGGTTCGCGCCGGCGATCGGGTCCAAGCTCACCGTCTTCCACGCCTCGGCGAGGAGCGCGTCCTCCCTGTTCAGCCACTTGATGCGAGGCTCGGCGGGCGGCAGGGGCACCTTGGGCTCCTTGCGGGGGCGACCAGGGCCACGGCGCTTCCGTCCTTCACCGGCCGGATCTGTACTCTCTGGCACCACGGGCGTCTCGTCCACGTCGTCCTCTTCGCCCTGCTCCTCCGTCGCCTGCGTGCCGGAGCCGCCTTCGCCGTAGTCGCCACCGACCTGCGTGAAGAACTCGCCGCTGGCATCGAGGAAGCCCGGGCTCGCCGCCGCCGCCATCGAGCCGGACGCGATGATCTCCTCCATGTAGCTGTCCTGGGGCTGCAGTCCGGCGAGAATCGCGCGGCGGTGGGATGGGGAAGCTGCGTAGCCCGGCGCGTTGCCATACATCATCGGCGGGTGGTAGGGGAAGGTGAGGTTGGGGTTGAAACCTCCCAGCGGATCACCTTCGACGAACCATGCTGGCGGCGGGTGCGGTGACATGCGGGGCGACGGTGACGGCGACTGCTTCCAGCCGGCGAAACGTGGGCCGAAAGGGCCCTTCTTCTTGGCGAGGGGCGCCGCGGCCGGCGTAGGTGGCTCGTCTGGGACCTCCTCCTCCTCCTCCAGCTCGTCTTCCTCGGCGGCTGCCTACTCCTCCGCTTGCAGCTGCGCCATGAGCTCCCTCTGCCGCTGCGCCGCCTCCCTACCCCGGCGCTTGATGTTGGCTGTCTCCAGACGCGACCTCTCGGCGATCCACTCCTTGTTCGACATGCCGGGTGGTCGCTCCTTCGGTGCTCTTGGCTTGCGGGGTTTCTTGGCCGCGGGAATGAAGACGGCGGCGGCGGCGGCGCGGGGTCCTGTAAATCGAGCGGGAGCCATGGCGCGTAGATCTCGGGTGCGGGGGGAAATGGCGGGAATGAACCGGGGGGAGAGGTACATGTGGGGGGAAAGTGGAGGGAAGCGCCGAAAAAAGAGAGGGAAATCGTCTTCCGTCGCCGACAGGCGTGGCCCACGCGAGCATTTCGCCCCCCCAGGCCGAACCCAGCGCGCTGGGTTTGGCCTGGGTTCGGCGGCGCCAAACGGCGCGAAAAACGGCGGAAAGCGGCGCTAAATCGATTCCTGGGGTGGCGACTGGTGCGAAACGGCGCGAAACGGCGCCAAATACGCCGTTTGGGGGGGGCTCTGGGGGGGACGGCTGTAGATGCCCTTACCATTAACATTTGGCACTGAAAATAGTCTTCCCTTCGTTGCAATAAATAACGGTCCCTACAGTATCTCTCCGTAAGCAAATCCAAAAGAGTGAGCCAACAGATGTTAAGGTCCGACGAATACGAAGGCTGACGATGTCAATCACAAAAGCGTCGATGTAGACGCACGCGTCACTGAACACTGAACGAATAGCTTTTAGAATAGCGTTTGATAAAATTTCGAATCAAACCCAGATAAATATGAGCACGCATGCCCAATCTAGAACTTGAATTTGAATTTGAATGGTGGGCTCACCAGCTTGGATTCTCACTCCCTTGCCTTGACGCTACCTAAAGCTTTACCTTAATCCACAAGTTTAGGATACAGAAGCCCAAATCCAACCGGGAACTCCTTCTATTCCCCCGCCTCCACGGCATTCCGTCCAACACCTCCTCCGCCGCCCCGTCGCCGGGCGCGCTCCCGTCACGCCACCTTCCACCCCCGAGCTACCGCCCCCTATTTATCCAGCGCTTCGCCACCGGAGGCCGCCTCGACCAACCTCCTGCCCTCCCGTTCGCATCTACCGAAATGGCCACGGCACCCGTCGTCACCGCTGCTGGGGAGGAGGAGGAGGCGGCGCGGTCGAGGGCCGAGATCGCCTTCTTCGACCTGGAGACCTCGGTGCCGCAGCGGCCTGGGCAGGGCTACGCGCTGCTCGAGTTCGGCGCCATCCTCGTCTGCCCGCGCCGCCTCGTCGAGGTCGCCTGCTACGCCACGCTCGTGCGCCCCGCCGACCTCGCCGTTGTCTCCGCCGCCACCACGCGCTGCAACGGCATCACGCGCGACGCCGTCGCCGCCGCGCCGCCCTTCCTCGCCGTCGCTGACGCCGTCTACGACCTCCTGCACGGTGAGTGCTCCCGGGGAACACCTTGACTCTGCAATTCTGTTTTTACTTTCTCTCTCAACGCCGGAAAGGAGTCCAGTGGGATTCAGTTAAGCTAGAAGCGACCTGTATTGTGATTTCGTTGAGCTGACATAGGAGCGGTTCGGACTTCCATTGCGACCAGACCAATGTCTGATGATGCGTCAACGATGAATGTGTTTGCAGTTTTTTTGCTGCCTTTAACTCTGATGATCTCAGACAAAAATAAATGAAGATTATATTTCCTTACAGGGAAGGATATTGGTAGAAACTATGTGTGTGTGTGTGTGTCCTTAGGAAATGGCAGATAGGAGCAAATATCGTGTAAATTTTGTTTACTTTAACGCTCGTATCATCATATAGAAATGAAATACATACAGAGTCAAGTTACAAGGCTAGTTTTTGTTTAGGTCTGATCCTAAATATGCGCTTTCCAAGTGTGTGTGTGTGTTTTTCGCGCACATTTCTCATAGGAAAATCTTGTCAACTTTGGACAGGGAGGGTCTGGGCTGGGCACAACATTCTGAGATTTGATTTGCCAAGAATAAGGGAAGCCTTCAACGAGATTGGCCGGTCGCCTCCGGAGCCCAAGGGGACGATCGACACATTACCCCTGCTTACCCAGCGGTTTGGGCGGAGAGCAGGGGACATGAAGGTATGCCACCTTGTGTTGATGTAGATAGTTTGTAAAAAGAGGATCTGGTCTGGATATCGGTGAATTACTCAAGCTGAAAGCATTTTACCTTTTATTTACTGAAAGGTCTCAGGAATAAACAGTTGACAGTTCCTTCTTATTGTGACAAAGGAATATTCTGACATTCTTATCTCGTCGACAGATGGCAAGCTTGGCAAACTACTTCGGTTTGGGGAGGCAAAAGCACAGGTGGATACTCTTAGTACACATTAATGGTTGCAAACAACTATCTAGTTTTCATGGACCACATCTATTGATCAATGCGCTTATGATTGCGCCCAGTGTCCCGCTCAGTTCCTATTAAGCTTGATTTGCGACCACGTATGCAAGCACATATCATTATATTCCATATGCCTATTTCCTTTGATTTTTGTAGTGCTGACATGAAACTGGAGTTAGTTATCTTGTACTAATTTTCTTTGCAATCTAACTGCAGGAGTCTGGATGATGTCAGGATGAATCTTGAAGTTCTCAAGTATTGTGCTACAGTACTGTTCCTGGTATGTTTGCTGAACTTCCTATTGATGACCTTCACGAGCTGAACGTACTATAATCTTTTTTTTTCTTGTCATTTCTGATTTATTCAGCATCGAGGGAACCTTAATGGCCTGGTGAGGTTTAACTATTGCAATATACAACTAATTTCAATGGCGGGAGCCTTATGAACTGTTAACACATCTTTCTATTTTCGTGATGTGTTCTTTGTTTTGATTATTGCAGTTTTTTTCTTTCATACAAAAAAGATGAAAATAAATGAGAACCATTCTAGTAAAAAAAATAATAATTAGGCTCTCCAACACGTATGGAACTTCAAGCAATTGAAGTACTCGTAGAAACAGTACTATCCTTGGGCAGAGAGATAAAAGAACCAATGAAGAATCATACCATTATGACATGTTTGTAGAATTCATTGATCTATTTCATGTTTTGAACGAAATCGCTTGGCTAATTCCTGAAATTCTCCTCACAGGAGGCAAGTCTTCCGGAAGTGCTTACCATTGAGAACCTTGTAGAACATGCAATTACAAGAAGCAAAACTAATGGAGCTACTTCTCCCGAGTCGAAAATGTCTGAAGCGAACTCTTCACCTGATTCTTCCAAACGACAACGTACCATTTCTCAAGTCAACAACTCAACTCCAGATGGAGATAATCAGGACTCAGTCGAACCTGCAATTAACAGAGATTCTAGTGAGTTGATATCCCACATCGAGGAATTGAAGTTAGATGCCACTATGCAGATGGATGTGAGTTCCAGCGGGTATTCTGGGTTCCTTGAGCTGAAAGATGTATCAACTGAGTACATCAAAATTTCTGTTGCCCCTTTCTACCATACTCAAAGACCATTTATCAAGTACAAAGATAGTCCACTAGGTCTTTGTTGTTCTGGCTTGAATGTCCAGTTTGGGGTCAGTACAAAGTTTCTAGACAATGCAGGTCAGCCAAAGTTGAATATAGTTGTTGATATCCCCGAAGATCTAAGTGAAGTTCTGGAATTTTGTGATAATCTTGCTCAGAGATCTTTGCAAGAACCTGGTTCCACTTCTGAATGGAGACCTTTGATCAAGAAGTATGGTTATGTGAATCGTCCAACTGTTCGCCTAAAGTGAGTTCTGTTCTCTCTTTTCATATATATAGTACTCGGATTTTTTACACTTTTTTTTCTGATCTGGTAATGTTGAATTGCTCTTGTAGCATCCCTACCACTATCAGCGGCGATGCTTCGGTCTGCGCAACAGATATATACAAGAAAGAGCCTATCGGTAACACGTGGAAGGTTGCTTTTGGCGAAGTAAATGCTGCAGAATTGGATTCTCTGTTTGTTCGAGGGAACAAGCTCGATGCGTTCTTCTCTTTGGAGATATACAACTACCACCAAAATGCTGGCATTCGGTTAGTTGCAAAGAGGCTGGTTGTACACTCCAAATAGCACCAGTCTTAGTTTATACTGTGATCCTAGTGTACAAGATCTGACCAGTAGCCGTCTAGCATATGCTGATGTTGAAGTAGGGACACAGAAGTTGTAAAAGATTCTAACAAGATTTGTATATACATTTGCTGATGGAAAGATCACCTATATGTGTATGATGCTGAACTTGTTCTGAGCGAAATATTTCTAGAGACCCAAAAGTAAACATCGAGCTTAACGCAGGCACTATCCATCACTTATTGTGAGTAACTTTGATCTTATAGCTAAAACGAATCTTCAGAAATAGAGAAACACGCAAATGCTAGTCAAATATTATAAACTGAGTCACATTTAGAAACCATTTAACATTACAAACCGCACTCAACTGAATCAAATGTAGTGTACATGCAACTTAACATTACAAACCACACTTCATAATTCAACTGTTGGTTCTCATCCCATGACCAGCATGGACATGAAGTAGCTTATTACAACTCAAATGACACATATGCACACATTATAGATGAACAGACCAGAACATACAAGAGCTGTCGCTAGCAACATTTTGGAATAAACTTAACTTGAAAAATCACACGATGATTCACTTGACCTTATTTCGGGATTGCATATGGATATATGGGTAGTTGGCATATATATAGCATGGATGTATGGTGGAATACTGTCAGTAAGTGTGTTGGCAGCCCAGATCATCTACAGTAAGGCGGAGGGGGTAGACACCGGGTAGTTGACATATATGTAGCATAGATGTATGGTGGGACACTGTGAGTAAGGGTGTAGGTATAGATTCCATGGATGTCTGTATGGAGGCAAAGGGGGTGGACACGGTAGTAGTTGACATATACGTAGCATGGATGTATGGTGGAACACTATTAATAATGCAAGGGATATTGATTTATGGATGGATGAGCCTGGGTTGAATCATCTGAGGTAGCTCGTCACCCCAGCTCGCTCGTCGAAGGAGGCAAACTTCGGGGGAAGCTTTGGCTCATAGCTCTTGCGGTGTGTGGATGACCCCCACTCAAGCTTGTTCCACCATTTCCTCTCCACATCCACCTTCACCTTCGCCCTCTCTTGCTGATCTTGTAGGCATGGGAGATGTCGGAGGCTCCAGCACCCCCGGATGTGCAGCTCCTTCCATACGGGGGCTGTTATGGTGGCGGCGTCGTGGAAGTGTTGGAGCAGTGGCAACTCCTGGAGATGCATCCGTTGGAGGCTCGGGAGCTGATATGTATTTTGAAACGGGGTGAACTGAGTTCTGATGAAAATTGTCTTGAGGTTGTAGCAGAACAGGATGTCAAGTGTCTTCAGACACGGTAGTGTTACTCTATCTGGCACCACGTGCTCCAATCTTGGGCAGTACTCCAAGTGCAGGTGCTCTAGTGATCTGAAGGCAAAATCGCTGTTATCTGAACAGAACCAAACAAGACTTTTTAGATTACAGACTTGCACATTTCGTAGATCTCTCATCTTTGAATAGTAATCGAAAACTTGATCCATTTTATGGCACCAACGGAGCTCACATTCTTCCAAATCCCGGAAATAGCTGCAGTTAGAAAAATCGCTGATAGAAGTATCGCATGTCACTGATATTGATTTGGTGACATTTAGAAGATTGTCTAAACCATCAGGCGGCTGCTGCATCCCTGTGATCTCTACATGGCGCTCAGTTCGGCGAAGGGGGACTGTAATTTGTGATGCAATTGCACTTTCCTCTGCATAGCAGCTGCTATATACGTCCGTATATGTTGATTGCTTCTGCATCAACTCCCGCAACTTGTTATCAATCATTCTTTCTTCATGTTGGAGTCGCCTGCTATTTGTACTGCATGGTGCGACTAGGACATAAAAAGATTGGAAAAACCGCCCATCCCTTACCATATTCTGAACCAAGGTACCGAAGCTATAGAAGAACTTGGAATCACTAACGCACACGTGGGCAACTTCATTAGAGTAATTACCATTTCCTTCTGTGCATTGATCCAAGTAAAACACCTCTGGAAGTCTCTCTAGCACATGCCAAGGGAATCGCCGCAAACAAGGAACCCCCAATAAGAGCAACCTCCTAAGCTGGGTACCATTAGGGATGTCGGCAGGGAGCTCCTTGATAGCCGTACCCGACAAATCAAGCTCCTCCAAAGCACCAAGATTCTTGAACTCGACAGACTCGAGTTTTCTACAGCTGTGCAAAGACAAGCGCTGAATGCGAGGTGCGCCGATCAGCGAGAAGGATTTAAGGTTGGGATGCCCTTCCAATTTGATTTCATGGACCCTAGAGATTGGCCTGCAGAGTGAAATCAAGTTACTGTTGTCAATGAGCTTAAGCAACTCAAGCTTCTGCATTTCTTCAAACATCCTCTGCGGGAAGTATTTTATTTGAGTCCCTGTGATCTCAAGGGTCGTTAGGCTGGATAGCGCAGCCATGGAAGGAGGTAGCTCCACAAGGTTGGAGCAGTTGACAAGGATTAGCTCTTCGAGATTTGACATATCTTGGAAAAAAGAGAGCGGGAAAGTAGTTACTTCTGAATAGGACATATCGAGGTATATCAAATTGCTCTTTTGATTGGCCATGTCTTGCGTAAGATGAGAAAAAGGAACTCCATTCATATCAAGCATTTCAAGCTTGTATAGAGTGGACAATGGTGAATATGAACTAGTATTTTTTATTGAGTCGATGGCACTAGTGGTGGAGGAAATGAAGAGAGTTTTGAGATCACGGCAACCTCTAAGTGAGAGCAACCGAAGGTTCTGGAGACAGCCGATGGAAGAAGGGAGTAATTTTAGTGTAGTGTAGGAGAGATCAAGAACACGAAGAAAGCAGAGTCTGGGCAAGAAATGGTTCAGTTCTGAAAGTATGGATGATTGTTGCGAGCAGCCTCTTAAAATAAGTGTCAGCGTGCCACTGGTCTCCTCTGGGCTCAACCAATCTCGGCTTACATGACATCCATGGTCACCAACGAAGGAGATCCATTTCTTCTTGTTATCGGCAAGTTCATCTAGTGTCATGTCTTCTGCAATTAGACCATGGTATGCTAAGAAATATGCGCCGGTGTTGGTGGCTTCATAAGATTCATTAGCAGGAGAAAAAGGTAGCTCCAGCAAAGAGTATTTTTGAAACGCTTCAAGGATGACCCTTCCAACTCGACGCATATAGGAACACTTGCTGCTGCTGCCGCCGCCGCTGACGATGGTGCTGGTCATATGCGGCAGGTTAACAGCCCACTGGTGGATGAGCTCGTCTGAGGTAACAGCCGCCACTTGTGAATGTTTGGCAAAGATTGCCATGGCGTAATGGAAGCAGTTGAGGGCTATGAGATGCCAGTACTCTATGCTTTCTTGATGGATCGTGTTGAGCATGTGCTCAGCCGACTGACGCAGTGCAAATATGGTAAGAAACACAACCTGTTCTTCTTTGGCAATGGATACGATGACTCCATCCTCCTCTGACTTGCTCTCTTCGTAGGCATTCTGGGAAGTGGGTGAGATGTTCCAACAAGAATCTATCCAGGGGAGCAGAGGAAGCCCGCAATCCCGTGAAAGACTGCCTGACTTAATTGGCCACTGGAGGTTATCGACCACTAGCAAGTACGGCTTGGCTACCAACTGCTTGCCTACTAGAAAACCTATATAGTTCTGTACGTGCCTCTCCAAAATTGGATCGGCAACTTGAGAATCGTAGGTGTAGTACTGCAGCTGGTCGTGCTTTTCCTTGTGTCTGTAGTATTCTTGGTCGAGGAGACCGAGCTCCTTGGCTGCAGCAAGGGTCAGCTGGTACTTGATGCTTGTGATGCCTCTTCCTTGGGCTTCCTCCACAGTTGACGTGGGCTTCAGATCCACTTTTATCACGTATTTGTATTGCCCCCCCATCTTGGTTCTCTGACTCTTCTCCGAGTATATGCTTGATATGGTTCGTGTGAATGAAGCCGTGGGCCCCACCCCAACAATCCACCACACACCAGAAGACCCGTGCTTAGTGTAGTTACCAATATGGTCTTCCAATTTATGGTATCCATTTAACCTGCAAATCGACTAGTATTATTAACAGTTATGTAATCAAAATGATCAACAGATGGCTAGCTGGCAACATTTGTCAACCTTGATCGTGTAAAAATAATAATATGATCAACATAACCATAAGCAGTTCGATGCATAATATTTATTATGTCAAACAAAAAAAAAACGACGGAGAACACATAATGAACACGCATGGCCGGATTACTTCCTTCCTGTATGAGGAGTTTTTTATCTGGGAATTTTCTTTGTTTGCAAAAAACCATGAGTGCTTGAGATATCACTATATTATTTAGGAAAAAAAATGTACATGATACAGAAAACAAACGGTCATACCAACATCAGAAAAAACACACAAATAAGCTACAAATCAGCGAGCATTTTCATTAAGAACTACTTTTAGAGCCCTAAGACAGGCCCTTCTAGTTTCCCTTTCTAGAGATGACCTCTCATCCGGCTCTTGAAAACCATTACCATTGAGGTTAGTCCAGTTTGTATCTTCTACAGTTTCTCAATAGAAGAAATGGAGCAGGGTTAAGGTGCAGAAGACAGAAGTAGAGATGAAGACTGTTTTTTCTATCAAGATACTATATTGCTACTTCTTGTGTTCAACTTAGACTCTTCTATTTGTTCAACTATCATAAAAGTAAGTTTACCCAAAGGAATTTGTTGTGAGTTCCTTTCTTCCAAAAGATTGGTGATTCACAATACCATGATCAAGGTTCCCCTGTAGCTACATCCAAAAGATTTTTTTGTTAGCATCTGTCGCCTTATTTTCCATTGAGACCAATCCATTAATGGGTCGCCTATTCCGATTTGCTATCTTTTCGAAGAGCTTAGTCTGTTTTGTTGGACATTAGATACTACTCCTGTTGGACTGTACATGGGATGTATCCATTCCTGCAGCCTGAATACCTATTCTGGCTCATATGGCCCATTAACCGAAGTGACCCAGGAGGGTATATCAGTGGAGCTGGTTGTGTGGAAACCCTAAGACATAGCCAAACTAGGAGCTGGCGGCTGCTCTCAGGTCAGCCACTCTCTCTACAACTACATGGTATAGGAGCTACCGGCGACGGTGGTGGTGGCGCCGGCGACAACCAGGGTGGAGATGAGGGCTCTCCCGCTGTGGTTGATCTGAGGAGCAAGCGTGGGGTGGTGTGTAATCTGCTGCAGGTGCAGCAGATCTGAGGGAGGCTGAAAGCAGTGGTGTTCGTGGTGAAGTTGTGCTGCTGTGAGTAGATATGGGGGACGATCAGGTTGTGACCAAGGTGCTTGAGCAGCTGGTTAACTTGCTAGCTGCAAAGAAGGAAGATGGGGAATCTTCTAAGGAAGATAGGCAGGCAAACCCATGTGGGGATGTGCAGTATAAGCTTGAGCAGATGCCAAATGAGATCAAGCTGGATGGGGTAGGAAATTATCTCGATTGGTCCAGGTGAGGGTTGTTGATTCTAAGGACGAAGTCGGTGGAAGGGTACGTGTTGGGAGGTCAACGAGCCTGAAGACAAGATTGGGTAGGAGTGGAAGAAGTGGAATGCTATAGATTCGCTAGTTCTCACTTGATTGTTGAATTCCCTGACACCGGCGGTTGCAGCATCCGTGGAAGCTCTTTCCATATCAATGGAGGTATGGGATGCTCTGACCAAGATGTACTCAGGCAAGGGAAACGTCATGCTGGTTTCTAAGATTGAGGATACAATACATGATCTAAAACAAGATGACAAAACATTGATGACATACGTGGGAGAGCTGAAACATGCATGGGCGGATCTGTATCATCTTGCCCCCTTGGTGCTGCATCATTCTGAATGTGTGGCAGCAGCGAAGAAGTGGATTGAGGATAGAATGGTGCTGAAATTCTTGAAAGGACTGAGTCATGCATTTGAGGGCAGGAGGGCTGCACTAATGCATCTTCCTCAATTGCCTACTTTGGAAGAGGCCATTGCAGCTATGGGATAGGAAGAAACTAGGCTGAAAAAGATTCAGTAAGTGGAGGTAGTACCTAAACCAGCTTACTATGTGTCTAATAGGCCAGAGAACCGTGAACCAGCTTACTATGTGTCTAATAAGCCGGAGAACCGTGATTTTCAAAATTGCGGAATAAAAGGGCATCTAAGTTACAATTATACTGCTGCAAGGTGTGGCAAAGGAAGAGGGTACAGTCAAGGAAATTATAGGGGAGTTAAGAGGAAGAAATGCGGGGCATTCAAACTATCAAGGGAGTGCTAGAGCAAACATGTCAGTCATGGATGAAGGACCATCACAGGCTAGTTCAGGCCAGAATGAAGTGAAGAAGGGGGATGACTGATGCCAGCTTTGGACATTTTGCCCACTTTCTCTACACCGATGAAGGTAAGACTGAAAGTGCCTCTCTAGGTACGCATAGATTAAATTCGGAATGGATACTAGACTCTGGAGCATCCAAACATGTTGCTGGTTGCATTGGGGAGTTCAAGTCATATATGCAATTCCCCTCCATGCATCAAGAAACAATTCAAACCGCATATGGTACATCTCAGCAAATCAAAGGAACGGGAATAGTTCAGTGTACAAGAAATATTAAGCTATCATATGTTCCGCTCCTGTGAATTTACTCTCTCTAAGTGCGTTGGTTGATCAAATAGACTGTCGGGTAATCGTTGACAGATACGTATTCGTTATATGGGAGAGGCTGAGTGGAAGGAAGATTGGAACCGGAACTAGGCGTACAGGACATGGACCGTGATGAATCATGCAAGCTAGGAGGTTCAGCTCTAGTCGCAGCACTAGTGGAGAAGGAGAAACTTGATATGATTTATCGTTGTAGAATGAGTAAAGTCTTTCCTGGTGTAATGAGTGAAGTTGATAAGAACAACGTTAAGTGTGAAGCATGTGAGTATGCTAAACACACAAGAACCACATATGTGAGTAAGGGGCTGAGAAGTATATCCCCTTTTATGCTTATGTATTCTGATGAATGTAAAACAAGAAGTTACAAACAATACCAGAAGTCTCTATCTCTCAGCTCATCACGCCATTTTTCCCGTGCAGGCCATTTTTCCGGTGCAGGCCATTTTTCCCGTGCATGCCATTTTTCCCGTGCAAGCCATTTTTCCAGCGAAGATGATCCCATGACTTATGTTCGGTAGTTTAATAAAGTTTCTAGCTTGCCCAGCCTGGAAGAAGAAGGTGAAATGAATTGGTTGTTGACAAGGTACCACATGATCGTTATAAGTATAAGCAAGAAAATAAATTTTCTATATAGCGTGCGTAAACTGGAGTAGTACTAATCCAGCATGTGTTCAACAAAGTACCTTGTCAAGATAAGAAAATATGGCTCACGTCTAAGAAATATTGCCTTAAGCAAGGATCGAAACAATAATACAAATGAGAAACCGCACACTAGTTCTTGAACATTGAGCAGTACTATTTTCCTGGTGGTGGCTGCGATTTTGGGAGGCTAAATGAAGGAGAAGTGAGGGGTTGACAGCGAGAAGAGAATGGGCAAACGGTTCAGTTTGCAGCATGAGTGTGTCGCGGATGCAAATTTTGTTTGTTAAATCCTTTCTCAGATGTACATATCTCTTAATTGTAGTTTATATTTCTTCAGATATAATTATTAGGAGTTTTTTTTCAGATATCTCTGCTCTATATAAAAATCTCAACTGATGACATCACTATATTCACTTTTGGAAAGGCACAAACAGTTGAGGTAAGAGCAGTCACACAAATGCTAGATACAAATAACTAATATTACTACGTTTTTATTTAGCGACACATGTACATTTTCTAGTAGGATTATTTATTTATTTTTTAGATAAAAAACACCTGATATTTTTAAGAAACTGAGGGAATTGAGATAGTTATATGATCAAATTTATATAGAAATAGTATTAACCACTCAATAATGTACATCAACGTATATATTTACCTTCTGAGAAGCTTTGACTAAATGAGCAGAGAATAACTTGGCACATGCAGGATCTCAGATCATAAAGAAACAATGCCCAGAAACACTTAAACTGAAGGCTGCCAAATAAATATTAATTATCTTTGATTTGGCTTGACAGCTGCACACTAACTTCCTTGTATGTTCCTGAGATAACATAAGTTGTTGATATTCGTTGTCATATAGCCAAGAAATAAATAACAAAAGCCTGTACCTAGTGAATGTCAAGAGATGATCAATATGATCAACTAGGTTTACTTGAAAAATCTCAATAGCGGGAGAATTGAATCACTTTTGTGGTGTTATTGGTGGAACTGATAACTAAAAAGCAAGCAAATTATAAACGTGAGGAAACAATAAACAAGAGAGAACAATATTATTTTTAGTATTCATAGGTGGAAAAGGAAATTAAGCCTAGATATGATAAGAACATAATCGCGAAGACACAAAGCCAAAGATTTTTTCGTATCTGAGAGCTAGAGTAGTTGTAGATCTGAAGAAAAAATAGAAAAAGGAAATAAAAATGGTTTTTTAAAATTAGTTAGTCGGTAGAAAGGGCTTGTACCCTAGAGGTGGAAGAGCAACGGGAACTGGAACGTGTAATCGTTTTTTTCTTGTATTTATCATGAAAAACCAAAGACAGTTGTGGATGTGTGCAAGAGCAGCAATCAAGAGGGAAAACACCAATGATTTTTTCGAATTCTTTTTGTAATGATGAATAGAGAAGGGTATTAAAACTTATAGCTGGAACATGCAAATAGTTTTGGGTTTTTTGTTATTTACCACCAGAAACAAAGACAGATTTTTTATATGTGAAAGCACAAGACTCAAGAGTCAAAACACAAGTTTATTTTTTGTTGTTGATGACTAGAAAAGGATTGATTGTAGACAAGATATGAAAGCACAGAAGTGGGTGCAAACACTAACGAGAGTTGAAAAATGATGAAACAGAAGGAATTTAAAGAACAAAATTGGTTGCAGGAGAAATGGAGGCTGTGAAGGAGAGGAGGATAGGTTTCAACGGTTGCACCTTGTGACTTGTATATACAAAAAATGGAGCATCAATAATACCAAAGATGGGATGCTTGGTTACAGCAACAAGCAAAGAATACACATTCTGCACTAAGACAAAAGTTAAAGGAAGGGACCGCATCATTACTGACCAAAGAACAAAGGGGATAACTGCCATGTGTGCATCCATGCCAAAAGAACATATCTAAACTTGAATTTTTCCTAGAATTTAAGGTTTTGCCTTCAGGATAAATTCAGCTCTGTGATTCCATGGTTGTCAGCACGGTCCTACCGCGAGGTCTGACTATGGGGCTTGATGATTCACTGGTCTAATGCGCCAAACCCGTGTCTGGCTAGCTAGTACTCCTTCCATCCCATAATTTAAGATATTATTACAACCAATATACTTCTATGTTGTTTGTAATAACATTTTATATTATGAGACAGATAGAGTAGTTTTTGTTAGTTATTTAGGTGTTCCTATACATGAGGATAACATAAGTTAGAGCAACATTAGCCTTGTGGCAGTTTTCAGATAAAAAAGGGGAATGGAAAGCGGATCGTATGAGATGAAATGAAGTCTCAAATCTTTTATGTTGATCCGGTCCTCCATCTTTTATGTAGCAAAATTTATCGTCACGGGTAAGGAGAAGCAAACGAAAATATTAGTGAGAAACCGCACACTAGTTCTTGAACGATTAGCAGTAGTAGTGACTAGTGAGTTACTGCACACTAGTTCCCTGGTGGTGGGAGGCTAAAGGATGAGAAGTATGACCTCTTGATATTTCAGGGTGAGGAGTGTTCCTTTTGCTTCGGGCGAGCATAAAGAGCGAAAGAGGATGGGGAAACGGTTCAGTTTGGAGCAAGAGTGTGTGTCGCAGATGCCACTTTTGTTTGTTATAAATCGTTTTCTCAAATGGACATATCTCTTAATTTGTCGTCTACATTTCTTCAGATATAATTATTAGGGGATTTTCTCAAATGTCAACTGGTCCATCAGTGTGTTCACTTTTGGAAAGGCAAAAATAGTTGAGATAAGAGCAGGTATGAACTGTCTGCTGAGTGCTGACACAAATGGTAAAAAAAATTAACTACATATTACTATGTTTTTATTTAGCAACACATTTATATTTTCTAGTACTAGGATATTTTTTATTTTTTCGATAAATAAACACCTGATTGTTTATAGCAATGCTGAATACATTTAGATTACTGTACGATCAGATTTAGTAGAAATAGTGTTAACCATATAATATCGTGAATCGACGTATATGTTTACCTCTCAGCTCTATGATGGATAAGCCCTTGTACTATGGTCTTTGTGGGGCTGGTCTTTGTACTAGGGTGCACATGGTCCTTGTGTCAAGGACTGGTTGTTAGGATAAGGTCAAGGACTGTTAGGATAAGGTCAAGGACGGTCTGTTAGGATAGGGTCAAGTACTGCTGTTAGGATAAGACCCTTGACCAGCATCTTAGACTAGCATCTAGAATGCTCTTGGCTGGCTAGCAGCCTATAAATATGTACCCCCAACCCCTCATGTTGGTATGGCATTGTGTGAGAAAAACCAACGAAAATTGCCCCAACTCTCCTAGTGTCATCCACTATCAATGCTCAGGCTGAAAGTGCTTTCAAGTGGTATCAGAGCCAAGTTGTCTTGTAGTCTGAGCATCTCCTGTTCACCTCTCTCCCCGGGAGCTGAGCAGCCCCAGCAGGTAGCAGCAGCTTCTCCGGCTGCCCCTGGTTACTCTCCACCATCCGGTCTATCGAGCAGAAGCTCGTCAGCCTCTACTCCACGCAACAGCCCCCCAGCAGCAAGCCATGTCCGCAAGCCCCTCTCAGCACACGGCTACCTCGAGCACACGGCGTCGGCAGGAGGCCGAGCGCGCCGTGGCAGAGGAGCGTGAGCGAGTGGCTGTAGCAGCCGCTGCGGCGGCAGCAAGGGCATCGAGGCTGGCAGCGGCGGAGCTGGCAGCAGCCAAGGCGGAGTTAGAAGCAGCTAGAGCGGAGGTAGAAGCAGCAGCGGCGGCTGAGGCAGCACGTGAGGCTACGGCGGAGGTCAAGGCACTCCGCAGCAGCTCCAGCAGCTCCGTTTCGGCTGACGAAAGCGTCGACGCAGACCGCGGCGATACAGCGCGGGAGCGGACGGCGCAGTGGGCAGCCGAGCAAGCCGGCGCACATCGCGGTGGCGCTCCAAGAGGAAGCGTGCATGGCGACGGCGGCTGGGTCGACCAAGACCGAGGCCTCTACGAGGTCCGGACTGTGGTCAGGGATGTTGGTCCCGGTGTTGGGTGGCCTACCCTCACCAAAACCAACTACGTCGAGTGGGCCGCGATCATGAAGATCAGGCTCCAGGTGCGGCACATGTGGGAGGCGGTCCAGGACGGCAACGTCGACCACCATGAGGATCGACGGGCGCTGGACGCCCTCATCGCCGCAGTCCCGCCCGAGATGCAGTTCTCGCTCTCAAACAAGCGGACTGCCAAGGAGGCTTGGGACGCCATCGCCGCGGCACGCATCGGCAGTGACCGTGCTCGCAAATCCACACTGCAGGCACTTCGCAAGGAGTGGGAGAACCTGGCCTTCAAGCCGGGTGAAGACGTCGATGACTTTGCTCTCCGTCTCAACACTCTGCTGCAGAAGATGGTGCAGTTCGGCGATCTGACCTACAACGAAGAGAGAGCTGTCGAGAAGCTCTTTCGGTGCATCCCCGAGAAGTACAAGCAGATGGCTCGCTCGATCGAGTCTTTGCTGGACCTCTCCACGATGACGATCGAGGAGGCGATCGGTCGCCTCAAGGTCGTCGACACCGACGAGCCACCATCTCTCTCGGGGCCCATCGCCACCGGCGGGAAGCTGCTCCTATCTCGGGAGCAGTGGGATGCTGGCCTCGACGACAGGAAGAAGGGGGAGCCCTCTTCCACGGCTGGCGGCCGCAAGCGCGGCAAGCCGCGCAAGGCACGAAAAGGCGCCCACAACAAGGCACAAGGACGTGCTGAAGGTGACGCCCGCGAAGGTGCCAGGGACGGCGCCGCGGGCAAGCCCAAGCCGGCACAGGACAACAGTTGCCACAACTGTGGCCGGCGCGGCCATTGGGCCAATGAGTGTCGACAGCCACGACACGGCCAGGCCAATGTCGCACAGGCAGAGGAGGAGGAGACGGCTCTGTTCATGGCGCATGCAAGCATCGAGCTACCTCCAGCGACACCGGCCGCAGCGACACCGGTCGCAGCGGCACCGGTCGCAGCGGCACCACCCGCGGCGACTCTCCTCCACCTTGACGAGCGAAAAGCTCACGCCCTTCTTGGCGATGGTTCCGGGAAGGACAAGACTAGCGGGTGGTGCCTCGACACCGGCGCCACCCACCACATGACCGGTCGACGGGAGTTCTTCGCCGAGCTCGACTCCGACGTACGAGGCTCCGTCAAGTTCGGGGATGCCTCTGCCGTGGAGATTAAGGGTGTCGGCTCCGTCATCTTCACCGCCAAGACTGGAGAGCACCGGCTGCTCACCGATGTCTACTACATCCCCGCGCTGAGGAATTCCATCATCAGCCTGGGACAACTGGACGAGAATGGCTCGCGCGTGCTGATCGAGGATGGGATCCTACGCATCTGGGATCGCCGACGTCGCCTTCTCGCCAAGGTAACCAGAGGTGAAAACCGTCTCTATGTCCTTGACGTGCAGGTGGCACAACCCCTCTGTCTCGCTGCTCGTCGGGACGACGAGGCATGGCAGTGGCATGAGCGCTTTGGGCATCTTCACTTCGAGGCCCTGAAGCGGCTCGGTGCCACGGAGATGGTGCGAGGCATGCCGTGCCTCGACCATGTGGAGCAGTTCTGCGACGTCTGCGTGCTGACGAAGCAAAGGCGACTCCCCTTTCCCCAGCAGACGAGCTTCCGAGCCAAGGAGAGGCTCGAGCTCGTACACGGGGACTTGTGCGGCCCGGTAACTCCGGCCACACCAGGAGGTCGACGCTACTTCCTGCTGCTCGTCGATGACTTCTCCCGCTACATGTGGGTGACGCTCCTCGGCAGCAAGGGGGAGGCGGCGGACGCCATCAGGCGTGCACAGGTTGCTGCGGAGGCGGAAAGCGGCCGCAAATTGCGCGTGCTGCGCACCGACAACGGCGGCGAATTCACGGCGACTGAGTTCGCGTCATACTGCGCTGATGAGGGCATCCAGCGCCATTACTCAGCGCCGTACAGCCCGCAGCAGAACGGCGTTGTCGAGCGGCGCAACCAGACGGTTGTGGGGATGGCTCGGGCTCTCCTCAAGCAGAGAGGGATGCCGGCTGTCTTCTGGGGAGAGGCGGTACTGACGGCTGTCTACATCCTCAACCGTTCGCCTACTAAGGCACTCGACGGCATGACGCCGTATGAGGCTTGGCATGGGCGAAAGCCAGCGGTCTCCCACTTGCGGGTCTTTGGCTGCCTGGCATTCGCCAAGGAGCTTGGCCACATCGGCAAGCTTGACGACAGGAGCACTCCGGGAGTGTTCATCGGCTATGCGGAGGGTTCGAAGGCCTACCGCATCCTTGACCCAAAGACGCAACGTGTGCGCACGGCGCGAGACGTCGCGTTCAACGAAGGGCGAGGATGGGCGTGGGACAAGGCGGTGGACGACGGCTCGACTCCGACTTGTGACGACTTCATTGTCGAGCACGTCCACCTCAAGGAAGCTGGGGGAGTAGGCAGTCCTTCATCGAGCAGGCCTACCTCAGTCCCCGAGTCTCCATCGACCCCGGCGTCTACTACACCGTCAGCACCACGCTCTCCGACCACGACGTCAGCTGCGACGACCCCTTCACCGGCTCCAGCACAGTCGGCGGCGCCACGTACTCCAGCACCGACAGCCACTCCTCCGAGCCCGGTGGAGTTTGCTTCCCCGCTCTCTCACGACGAGGAGCGCATCGACGCGTATCATGACGGCGAGCCGCTACGATACCGCACGATGGAGGACCTACTCGGCGACCAGCCAGCGCCGGGACTGGTGTCACGCGATCTGGAGGCACAACTGCAACTTGCGTGTGAGGACGGCGAGCCTCGATCCTTTGCAGAGGCCGCGAGAGACGCGGCTTGGCGTGGCGCAATGCAGTTGGAGATGGATGCGGTCGAGCAGAACGGCACATGGGAGCTCGCTGACCTTCCTCGTGGTCACCGCGCGATCACCCTGAAGTGGGTGTTCAAGCTGAAGAGGGATGAAGCCGGCGCCATCGTCAAGCACAAGGCTCGCTTGGTGGCACGAGGTTTCTTGCAGCAGGAAGGGGTCGACTTCGACGACGCCTTCGCTCCCGTGGCACGGATGGAGTCCGTGCGACTTCTCCTTGCGCTAGCTGCCCAGGAGGGCTGGCGTGTCCATCACATGGATGTCAAGTCGGCGTTCCTCAACGGCGACTTGAAGGAGGAAGTCTACGTGCATCAGCCGCCGGGATTTGCGATCCCCGGCAAGGAGGGCAAGGTACTCCGCCTGCGCAAGGCTCTCTATGGCCTGCGGCAGGCACCAAGGGCGTGGAATGCCAAGCTGGATTCCACGCTAAAGATGATGGGTTTCGAGCAAAGCCCGCACGAGGCGGCCGTCTACCGACGGGGCAGTGGAGGAAATGCCCTGCTGGTGGGCGTCTACGTCGACGACTTGGTGATCACCGGTATCAAGGATGCAGAGGTGGCGGCGTTCAAGGAAGAAATGAAGGCCACCTTCCAGATGAGTGATCTAGGTCTCCTCTCCTTCTACCTAGGGATCGAGGTGCACCAGGATCACTCCGGGATCACGCTTCGACAGACCGCCTACGCCAAGCGCATCGTTGAGTTGGCTGGGCTCACCGACTGCAACCCAGCTCTCACTCCGATGGAAGAGCGGCTGAAACTGAGCCGCGACAGCACGACGGAGGAAGTGGACGCTACACAGTACCGACGCCTTGTGGGGAGCCTTCGCTACCTCGCCCACACACGGCCGGACTTGGCATTCCCCGTCGGCTACGTTAGTCGGTTCATGCAGCGACCGACGACGGAGCACCAGCAGGCTGTGAAGAGAATCATCCGCTACGTAGCGGGGACTCTTGACCACGGCCTCCACTATCCTAGGTGCCCAGGGGCGATTCACTTCGTCGGGTACAGCGACAGCGACCACGCCGGCGACATCGACACCAGCAAGAGCACGAGCGGGATCCTCTTCTTCCTCGGCAAGTGTATTGTGAGCTGGCAGTCGGTCAAGCAGCAGGTGGTGGCCATGTCAAGCTGCGAGGCCGAGTACATCGCAGCCTCCACCGCGTGCACTCAAGCGCTATGGCTTGCTCGACTGCTTGGTGATCTCCTCGGCCGGGACACCGGAGCGGTGCAGCTCATGGTGGACAGCAAGTCCGCTCTGGCCCTGGCGAAGAACCCCGTTTTCCACGAACGGAGCAAGCACATCCGGCTGAGGTACCATTTCATCCGAAGCTGCTTGGAAGAAGGAAGCGTCAAGGCGAGCTACATCAACACCACGGATCAGCTGGCCGACCTGCTCACCAAGCCTCTTGGGAGGATCAAGTTCCTCGAACTCTGCTCCAAGATCGGGATGGTTCAACTTCCCCTCAAGACGACGTACAAGACTTAGGGGGAGAATGATGGATAAGCCCTTGTACTATGGTCTTTGTGGGGCTGGTCTTTGTACTAGGGTGCACATGGTCCTTGTGTCAAGGACTGGTTGTTAGGATAAGGTCAAGGACTGTTAGGATAAGGTCAAGGACGGTCTGTTAGGATAGGGTCAAGTACTGCTGTTAGGATAAGACCCTTGACCAGCATCTTAGACTAGCATCTAGAATGCTCTTGGCTGGCTAGCAGCCTATAAATATGTACCCCCAACCCCTCAGGTTGGTATGGCATTGTGTGAGAAAAACCAACGAAAATTGCCCCAACTCTCCTAGTGTCATCCACTATCAATGCTCAGGCTGAAAGTGCTTTCACTCTAGCCTTCTCAGAAGCTTTAACCAAATGAACAGGGAATAACTTGGCACATGCAATGTCTTGGATTACCAAGAAACAAAGCCCAGCAACACTTAAACTGACGGCTGCCAACTTAATATTAATTCTCTTTAATTTGGCTTGACAGGTGTAAACTAACTTCCTTGTATGGTCCTGAGATAACAGAAGTAGTTGACCTTAGTTGTAAATAGGCAAGAAGTAAATAATATAGGAATAACAGAAAGAAGTACCTGGTGGTAGAATATTCTACCGACTGCATGTCCATAATATGAATGTCAAGAGATGGTCAATCTGATCAACTAGATTTACTTGAAATATCTCAATAGTGGGAGAAGTGAATGATCTTTTGTAGTGTTTTTGGTGGAACTGATAACTAGAAGAGCAGAAAATAACGAACGGAAGAAGCCAATAGTTTTTGTGTTTCTTTTAGTATTGATCAGTGGAAAAGGAAATTAAGTCTAGATGTGAGGAGTATGCAATGGCAGACACAAAATCAATGTTTCTTTTTGCATAGTTTCGAAACTGAGAGCTAGAGTAGTTACAGATCTGAAATAAAACAGTAAATAGATGATTTAAAAGAAAAATAGTAGTTAGAAAAAAAAACAGATTGTACTCTAGAAGTGGAAGAGCAATGGCAAAGTGGAACTAGAGCATGAAATCATTTTTATTTTCTGACTTGATCACTAAAAACTAGGCTATTGTGGATGTGTGAAAAAACAATCAACATATAAAACACCAATAGGCTTTTTGTATTCTTTTTGTAACGATGAACAGATAAAGGGATTAAAACCAAGTGGAACCATGCAAAAAAAATTGGGTTTTTTTGTTATTGATCACTAGAAACAAAGACTATTTTTTAATATGTAAAAAAACAAGTATCAAGAGCAAAAAATAGAGATGTTTTTTTTCGGTTGATGAATAGAAAATATATTAATCGTAGACTAGATATGAAAGCACGGAAGTGAGTGTAAACACTAATGAGAATGGAAACTGAAGTGACTCTTCTTGCCACGAAAGAACTGATGGAAATTTAAATAACAAAATCGGTTGCAGGAGAACTGAATGGCGAGGGGTATCAACGGTTCCACTTGTGACTTATATATACAATAAATGGAGCATCAATAGTACAAGAGATGGGACGCTTGGTTACAGCAACAAGCAAAGAATACATTTTTCTCTGAGATAAAGGTTAAAGGAATTAAACGAATCAGGAATGACCAAAAAACAAAGGGAATAACTTGCCATGTGCATCCACTCCAAAAGAACATTATGTAAACTTGAATTTTCCTAGTGTATAAGGTTTTGCTTTTACGATAAATTTAGCTCTGAGATTCTATGGTTGTGGGTTTATATTTTCAAGTCCATGCAGATCTACGCTAGGTAACCATGGGGGGGCTGCTATACTCTCATCTGATACGCCGAATCAGTGTATGGTTAGCTGATAAATTTTAATTGGATATTTGGGCGTTCCTAAACATATACGTGAGGATAACGTAAGTTGGAGCGATATTAGCCTTAGTAGCAGTTTTAAATTATAAAAAGGGAAAGGGAAGAGGATGGAAAGAGATGAGATGAAGTCTCAAATCTGGTATGTCAATCTTGTTCTCCATCTTTTAATAGCACAATTTATTGTTACAGACAAGGAAAAGCAAAAGAAAAGGCAAAGGTAAAAGAAGAATATGACTGCCACAAGGTTATCGAAAAGATCATGGCAATGTCCTTTAATCTTGTGTTTTACTTTAGTGAAATGAATGAACCAGCTAGCATTGCCTTTCCATGTTCAAGCTTGCTTTTTGTCATCTCAGGACCGTACAAGGAAGTCTGGTCATCTCTGGATCGATTAGTTATTATTTAACCTGAGGTATCATTGCATATCGACTAAACTATAGCCTGAAATTTAAATAAGCCAAAAAAAAAATGGCACGATATACAATGACCGTGAACCTGTCAACACTGAAGGAATTCATCTTTGGTATTCACCACTGTATACAATGACCTTTGTCTCTCTGGTATTTGTTGGCCATGGTAAGCATTATATTCATATTTGATTTGCTTCAACTTGATGTACTTTTGGGAATAGATTTCAGATTTCTCTCGATTGTAATGATAAATATATGTGCGGTAAGCAACACATTTTTTCAGATCTATCAGGGCATTTGATATGTCCAAACTAAGGTTATCGATCTTGTAGGAGTATAAAAGTACTGAAAACAATTGCAAGACCTGACCTTACTTGTCTCCATGAGGATGCAAGTATACTTTTCCTATCTGTATCTTCTCAAATATGTAGTTTGCATGTGCATGTGCAGTAACATATGTTGAGCTTAATTGAGTGAAATAACGTGCAACAAGAACCTTCTCAAGAAAGGCCAGCCATTGCTCAACGAATTCATGTATTATTCACTTCCTCAAAGAACAAAACAGTAGCACAACAAGAAGGGAACTCTTACAGATGATGTTGGTAAGCAGTTTTCCAGTCATTTACAGGTGCCTGCTCCTGTCCTGCTGAGCTAAACCAAGTGGACTAGTTGCAGAAGAAGAATCCTCCATTATCAAACTTCAGGAGGCGCAGCGAAGCTGCATACAAATCAAGTTAAGGGGATTAGTGGCGAAGTGAAGACACGATGACAAAAAACCATTACTTCCAGGAGCGTCCCGCAAGAAGGGTTCCTTTCCTTCCGCTTCTAGTCTCTGTCATGGTCTGAAAGAGAGCATATGCATGACAATGAAAAGATGATACTGTTAATCAGAAGAAGCGATCATTGCCGTATGAGAAACAAGACATATGTACCCCAGTTTAAAAAAGCATGACACGGAAGGCGATCAAGAAAATTAGAGAGGAAACATAAAGAGCGGCTTCGAGGGAAATATTCATCTTTTCACTAGGGCGATGGAACTACTGATGCCAAGAGTATCCAAGCAGTATCCCTGCATATTAAGAAACGTCCTCAGGAAACTAGCTACGGACATGGCATATTGCTTTTCTCAGAATCATCTTTTCAAAGACTCTAGAGATTGCTTTGTAAAGGCTAAAGTTGGGATAGCTTGGCTTGATAGTCTTCCTAATGCTTGCTGATGAATATGTAATAGGGGAAGTTATCCAATGAAGGGAAGACCACCGATTTAAATTTCCGTCGTCAAATCTCATTACACGGTTTAGCAAGTTACCCAATGAAGTGAAGAGAAAGCCATCCTGCAACTGCAGCAACTGTGAAGTGCCTTGAGTGCCAATGCGGGCACATGTATCTATGGGTCAGAGTAGGCCTACCCTCTCCATTTGGAGGGATTCACTCGGACGGGCACATGGCTGCCTGTGGAGATTTACATACTCCTGCTCATCGAAGACACAGAGGGCATACTCTATCACTAGTAAAAAGTTGAGAACCTTGGCCAGAGTATGATGTGGTAGACCTGAGGTTGTAGGGAAGAAGCCGCTAATAGATCAACGCCGCGTGACATCACACTACAGCGCAAGTTTACAAAGGAGAGAGAATCCGAGTCCGTGAGCCGTGGTGGCATGGCCTTACCCAGAGTGACCTGCCGCATGCGCCTCCGCCGCGTTTTCCCATCCCGACCGACCTCCCCTGTTCCGCGCGGGGGTCGCCGGCGCGGGAAGGAAGGCGACGCTCGCTTCGCCGCTCTGCTCACCGCGCCACCGCGGACCTCGCCTCCGGCGCGACGCTGAAATCCTGCGCGGGTCCGGTCGGGGAGGACGAGCGCCTTTGCTCGCTGCCTTCGAGAATGGCCGGCGCATCGGGGTGGTTGATTCCGGAACGGCCGACGGGTGGTCCAGCGGAGGAGGGGAATTCTCCGCCGAGGAGAAATGTTTATTTTTTTTCATCTTCCTAGAATGCTTTGCTAGCTCCAGCCTTCAGCCGCTGCGGAGGACTGGGCAGTTCTGGGGGAAAAAAAGGAAAAAGAATTGACAGCTGTGGGATTTGAACCCACGCCCTTTCGGACCAGAGCCTAAATCTGGCGCCTTAGACCACTCGGCCAAACTGTCTTTGCTGTTACATCTCTGATGACACTTTATTAGTAGGATAACATCCCGCGGCGACGGAAAGGAAAACTCTTTTTGCAGCAAGAGAATACTCAGGATATAGCTGGACACCCCGGCAATCCCGCATCAAACCCGTCCATATATATTTGACACACATAGCTGGACCAGAGTAAAATTCTTGAAAACGCCCTCCCCAGGCAAAGGTAAAGGTGAACTTTGCTCAGAAATTAAGCATCGAGTCAAGCAAGCAAAGGTGAACTTTGCACCGTAGCTTCACTACTGACTCCAGTGATCCAGTTGACGTACCTCTCCTGCAGGTTGATCGCCACAGAAGGTGCTTGCGGGATGCAGAGAATTAAATCGGCCGTAACCATTCTTTCGGCTTCTTCTCATCGATGCCGGCTTTTTTTTTTTTGATACTTTAAACCAATTATATTAAGCAAGCAAGCCGTCTCATTAAAAACCTTCCAGTCCCCTCAGGTACCCTGGTAAGGAAAAGTGTGCGTAAAATACTTGTTGCCTCAATCATAACAAGGATACATCGTTAGCTAGAGTGCTTACAAGAAAATCAGGTGGTTCATCTTGCCAAGAAACTGACAAGAACCCCTCTAAATTACTAGCTAACAAATGGGCTGCTCTATTTGCTTCTCTGTGACAATGTGAAAAAATAACCGAGGAGAAATTGCGACAAAGCATGACACACTCCTCATAGATCGCCACAGCTGGTCCAAGGTGATTTCCTCCATTGATCATTACCTCGATTACTTCTAAACAATCAGAGTTTACTTCAAGTCTGTTGCATCCCAATTGTCCCGCCAAAAGAAGGCCATCCCGAAGGGCATAAGCTTCTGCAGTAGCTGGATCAGAAACATAAGGTAATCCCCGACAGAAAGCCACCAAGAACACCCCTCTATCATCACGAAGAATAGCACCCGAGCAACCTGTACATGTGTCCAAAGAGAAACCAGCATCGACATTTAATTTTACAAAATTTTCTCTCGGTTTTAGCCATCCCGCCCTCGGGACATGGGGATTCTTCTTCCCCGCCTTAGCATAGTTAAGGGCTAGCGCCGTTATTGCATGCGCTGATCTCATGGTAGTTTGCACCGTTTCTCCCTTCGAGGCTCGGCGCCGCTCCCACCATATATACCAAATAGCTACAGCAACTAGTTCATTGCGACCCACCTCAGTAGTTAGGAGCTGTAGCATTGGTATCCCGTAGCAGAGCTTCCAAGGCAGATTCGCCCTCAACCTCAACATCACAAACCTGATTGATAACATCCAGTAGCCCAAGATGATTCCATATATACTGCACTCTCAAGCATTTAAAAAACGCGTGCCTTATGCTCTCGCAAGCAGTCAAACACAGGGTGCAATCAGAGCTAGGACGCATATGCCGATTGGCCAAAACTCCATTACACGGAATAGCGCCATATAAGGATCTCCAATAATGAATTTTTACCTTCGCTGGTACACTGAGCGACCACAACGTTTTCCATATAGGCAGTGACGAAGAAGTGCCATAGTCTCCAGTTCTTCTGAGCTTGATACCGTGCTGATGCTCCCACTCGAGATGATAACACGATTTAACCGAGAAGGTCCCGGATTTTGTACAGTGCCACCCAACGAAATCATCAAACCTGCCAATCGCCAGGGGTATATGCAAGATCCTTTGGGCATCGATTGGCCAAAAGATTTCGTTTATCAGGTCCTCATCCCACACTCCGTTCTCCGAATCAATCAATTCTGAAACATGAGTTAAGACAATGTTACCCCTTCTCGTAGTAATCCTCCTGTTCGGACTTCAGGGGATCCAGGGATCCTCCCATATTCTTGTACTCGAACCATCTCCAATTCTCCAAATATGTCCTCTTTTAAATGTTTGAATACCTGCCCATATGCTCTGCCAGGTGAAAGAACTCCCCTTCTTCAAAGGGAAATTAATAATATCTCCCGTAGGATAGTATTTAGCTTTTAACACTTGGGCACACAAAGAATCTGGGCACGATAATAATCTCCAGCATTGTTTTGCAAGCATTTCGAGATTAAAACTTTGGAGGTCTCTAAAACCCATACCTCCCTTCCTCTTAGGAACACACATTTTCCACCACGCATACCAATGCATATGTTTCTTCTGATCATCATCTCCCCACCAGAACTGGGACATTGTTGTGATTATACCTTTAATGATCTGTTTAGGTAGCTTGAATACAGACATCGCATATGCAGGAATAGCTTGAATGACGGCCTTAAGCAAAACTTCCTTACCACCGAAAGATAATTTCTTCTCTTTCCAACCACTAAGAATTTTACAAACTCTCTCAATAAGGTGTTTGAAACAATCAGACCTGTCAACACCAACCATAGGTGGGAGACCGAGATATCTATCGGTCATTGCCTCAGTCATGATATTTAAAATAGAACAAACCTCCACTCTGGTATCAATATTCGTGTTAGGGCTGAAGAAAATGCTAGATTTCGCATCACTCACCAACTGTCCAGAGGCAGCACAATAATCGGATAGGGCACGTCTCAAAGAGGATGCATTCCCAGCATCCGCTTTCATTAAGATTAATGAGTCATCCGCAAATAACAGATGAGAAATTGCAGGGGCCGTCCTGCACACTTTCACTCCCATAATATTACCCAAACTTTCCTCATGTTTCAATAAACTGGTGAGTCCTTCAGCACATAGCAGAAACAGGTAAGGTGATAGAGGGTCTCCCTGACGGAGACCCCTAGTAGGATAAACATAATCAGAAAAATCATTGTTGAGCCGAATTTTGTACCTTACTGAAGAGACGCAAGCCATTATCAGATTTACCCACTCACAATCAAAACCCAGACGTAAAAGAATTCCTCTGAGAAAACTCCACTCAACCATGTCATAAGCCTTGTGCATGTCCAATTTCACTGCACAGAAACCCTGTCTTCCCTCTCTCCTATTCTTCAGATAATGGTATGATTCATAAGCCACCAATATATTGTCAGTGATTAAGCGTCCAGGAATGAACGCGCTTTGGGTAGGAGAGATGATTTCAGGTAACAGTAATTTCAATCTACTTGCAATGAGTTTCGAGATAACCTTGTAGACAACATTGCAAAGGCTAATTGGACGGAACTGAGTAATGTGCTCTGGCTTGTCCACTTTAGGTATCAAAACGATAGTAGTATCATTCCACCCCTCCGGTATTACCTTTGAATTGACCGCCGCAAGGACCTCATCAGTAAGATCCTCCCCAATAATATGCCAAAACCTCTTGTAAAACACCGCATGTAACCCATCAGGCCCCGGGGCCTTTAGATCACCTATGTTAAACATTGCTTTCTTTACCTCTTCTCTAGTAAACGGTGCCACAAGAGCCAGGTTCATATCATGCGACACACAGGGCTCAACTTTCTGTATAGTCTCCAAGTCAGGAACTGAAACACCTGCAGTAAACAAGTTATGAAAGTAGTCTCTCGTATGAGACATCATGTGCTCAGGTTCATCAATCACAGCACCCCCATCCTCCTTCAGAACAGATATATGATTTCTTTTTCTCCTCGTCGAAGCAAACCGGTGAAAAAATGCTGTGTTTTGGTCACCGTGTTGCAGCCAATTCACCCGACCTCTCTGTACCCAATATAGTTCCTCTTGTTCCAATAAATTTTCCATTTTAAGTTGTACTTCCATTTGCTTTGCTGTTGCCTCGTCAGACAGAGGGCCTGACAGAATGTCATTCAGTTCTTTCTGAAGTTCGCGCAGTCTCCTTCTAGGAACCTTGAGGACCTCTTTGTCCCATGCGTGTAAGGACTCATGTACGAATTTCGTGTGTGAACTAACCGGTTCAGAGGCATGGAGCTGCTTTGCCTTCTCCCATGCGGTCTGAATAATTGATTCAACATCTTGTTCGCAGAGCCACCTGGCTTCAAAGCGAGGTGGGCTCGGTTTGCTGCTGTGGGTCACTGGCTCCATATTAGTATTGATCAAAATCGGCCGGTGATCAGATTTTCCGAAATCTTCATTAACCAAAGCAGCCGCAGGGAACATGTCAACCCATCTTCTATCGCAAACCCCTCTGTCTAGGCGTTCACGAATTTTGCCTCTTCTCCACGTAAAAACATCACCTAAAAATCCCATATCCTCTAAATTGCATTCATTGAGCGTATCTCTGAAAGCCTGCATCAGACGTTGGGGTCTCACCGCACCCCCCTCCTTCTCACTGGAGTACATGATTTCATTGAAATCTCCAGCTAACAGCCACGGTAAGTCCATTGCAGCGTGAAGCGATCTAATATACTCCCATGTGAGATGTTTATTTTCACCACTAGGTTCACCATACAAGCCAGTTAGACGCCATCCCGTCTCACTGTGCTCGTTGATCCTCAGGTCAATGTAATTGTTGGTGATCTCAAAAGATGTTACCTCAATTTCTCTGTTCCAAAACATGACTAGTATACCACTCCTCCCATCACTTTCCGAAACCAACATGTTATCAAACTTCAATCTAAAACGAAGGTTTTCTGCCTTAGCCTTACACAGATGTGCTTCAGACAGGAAAAGCACATCCGGGTGTAGCCGCCCCTGGAGCTCCAGGAGCGCACGAACTGCCGAGGACTTACGCATTCCCCGGCAGTTCCAGAATATGATTATCATTGCTCCCGGCGGCACCCCTCGAAGGAGCCCGCCGATTCTGAATTTGAATTTACTATCGAGTTTTCACTCCCACTTTTCTATCTCTTTGCCTTCTCTTTGATATTGTCCACACTCTCAAGTTGATCATTTGAGCCCTGGATATCCTCCCCATCTCCTTTGTGTGTGATTAGCATAGTATCGCTAGGCTCACCGGCCCGCTGGAGGTTCTGATTGTCAGACATAAAATTCAGAGATCGTTTAGTCTGTTTGCTAATGTCTGACATGACAATATCAGTAGCCTTTATCGGACTGGATGCAGTATCAGTAAGATCATCATCTTTTTTGGACTCCCCTCCGATATTATGCTCAGGATGTTGTCGCCAGTCGTGATAAACCGGAGCCATTCTTCCTCTACCACCGAACTCTCGGCCACCTCTACGTCCTCCACAAGATCCCATGTTCCTGCCCCCACCGAAATTCCTTCTTCCATGCCATGTTACAGGGTCCGCCTTCAAGTAGTCACCCCACTTTAACATGGAGATATCATGTTCCCCGGTACCACATTCTAGTGAGACATGGCCCAACATACCGCATACCCCACAAAACTTAGGGAATTTCTCGAACTGAATTTTGTAGAATTCTCGTTGGCCCCCTCTTGAGATTGAGACAAATTTTGCCAAAGGAACCCTTGTATCTATACGAACCCTAGCTCTCACAAAATCACCCATCCCATATAATGCAGTCTCCACCTTCAAAACCTTACCAATTTTCTTCTCAACCAGGTTTTTGATTAGAGCATTGGATCGGTACCCCTCGGGAAGCTTATGGATCTGTACCCACGCTTCAAAGAAGTTCAGGTCTACTGATCCCGGAGAGCACAAACCATCGTATGGTTCTATGGATACGGTGTTCTGCCTAAACAACCAAGGCCCTTGTTCAGACACTCTTAGCCAATCTCCGAGGCAATAACATTGTATGGAGAACAGATTCCACTCTATTGGCCTCATCTTTATCTCCTTCGCAGGGCTCCAAGCATTGATCATGTGTTGTTCGAAAGTCTGCGGACTGAACGTGTTTGTGGTATGCACCCGGGCCAAAGCCATCCACTTCACCCCTTCGATCGGTGCATCTTCTTGCTCTTCAAAGATCAGATCATCCACCTCATCCTCCTCGAATCCCAGTCTTCCCAGCAGTTCATCAATGTCCTCATCCTTCCTGCTTCCCGATCCAGTAGCCATCGAGGAACCAGGAGCCGTCGCCGCCATCGCTGAAAATTCCGCCAGCGAGAGAAACCATGAGACGGAAACCCTCACGCGCGCGGCTGTGTGATCACGCGTGCGATCAGAGCAGAGATAATCTCCCGATTGGGAGATCAGAAACGGAGTAGAATTCCGAACCCTAGTCGCCTAGGTCAGGATACCATAGTCGCCTAGGTCTATCGTGTCTCAGCCGATTTGTCATCGATGCCGGCTGCTACGCCTTGCAACTAGGAGCACAGGGCGGCGCCCGGTCTGCCCGACCCACTCCATCGCCAAAATAGGAAAAGTTAGTTACAATCTTCCTACTCAGATTTAGTTCTTTTTAATTAGGAAAAAGTCCATTTTAAACCTTAAACTCATAGAGCTATGGCGAATCAAACCCTGAAGTCGAAATCCTGGTCGTTTGCACCCTGAAATATTAGTTCCCAGTCTAAATTGAACCTTGGAGCTGTTTGGTACACCGGGAAATCAACGATACCGGCCGGGACTGCATGTTACTCTCACTGACAGTGGGGTTCAGCTGTCATATTCATCTTCTTCTCCTTCCCCAATTAATTCATTTCTTCTAATCACTCCCGAATCCATTCGATCAAGGGACGACCTCAGCAGCCACGCGGCGGCCAGATGGGCGCGGATGATGGGCGGCGTAGAATAGGCGCATCCGACGCATGTGCACCTCTCCGCGGCGCGTCCCTACGACTTTTCCAAGAGGGCGTCGCCGGAGCAGCATTGCTCGCAGGTCGCGCAGGATGGGGCGTTGCCGGAGAGTGCACGGGCACCGCGTCTGCCACGCAGCAGGTGCTCTCCACAAGACGCACGGGGAGGATGCCACTCTGCATCTCCTCCCAATCGATTCTTCACGATCCCGTCGATGGTGGAGGATGCCGCTGTCATTCCTGTTCCCCAGGAGCTGTCGTGGCGTCCTCATCTCGGCCACCACTGCCCCTCCGACCCTCCCGTCCAGGCTGCAGCCAAACCAGTAGTGCCTCATCCCTGCCGTGCCCTCATCCAGGCTGTGCCTTTCCCATCGGTAGCCTAGGCCACTTTTTTTAGATGGGGAGAGATAAATTGGGGAAGATGAATATGACACATGGGCATGTCTTGTCAGTGAGACAATAGGATTTTTCAGCCCCTGTAGCAATTTAGAATTATATTTTTTCTAAGAAAAAACACTCTAGGGTTTGATTTAGACCGGGATCTAATACTTCAGGGTGCAAACGACCGGGATTTTGACTTCAGGGTTTGATTCGCCGGACCTATATAAGTTCAAGGTTTAAAATATACTTTTTCCTTTTAATTATGACGGCCTTTGTGGGAACCCGCTTGCAAACCCGACTTACAACCCCGGTCATTCTGCTACCATGGTTGCCACCTATCTCTCGTTCCATTGGCATCTCATCTCGTGCTAGCCTTAGACTCACTCGCTCTTATGTTCACTAGGAATCACTATGAACTACTCCCTTTGTTCCAAAATATAAGCCTTTTTAGGAAGTTAGAAAGGCTTACATTTTGGAACGGAGGAAAAAAAAACACACAATGTGTCACGACCCGTATACTGCGCGACGCACCGAAGCACAAGAAGGCAGGGAAAGAGCGACATGAGAAGAGCAAGGCCGGGGGCGACAAGGAGTCGGGTGAGACCGTCAAGGTGGGACCAGCGGACTAGGTAATCACATTGACTGTTCCCTTCCTCCTCTCTCGTGATTCGTTGCTGAGTTCCTTGCCGGGAGTGACGCTGCGGCAAAACCTTGTATCCTGTGAGTTGAATCAATGGAGATCGTGATCGGGGTATGACACATATGGTATGAGAGCAGTAGATCAGGACCGAGTTTCGGGAACCAAATTTTTCAGTAAAAATCTAGAAAAAGAGGGAGAGTGTGAGAGAAAGGCCCCAGATCCAGATCACACGGCGGCGGTTCGAGAGCGAGTATCGGCGGTTGGGTTCTCCTGTCAAATCCCACCAACACTCTCAACTCGCGGCGGCGGAGGATTGCTGTTGTTCGACGGCGACTTCGGCAGCGAGAGGGGGCGGTAGACAGCTCGGGTACAAATTCACGGCGGTGCAGGGGTTGCTCATAGATCTTCTATGGGTGGTAAAATTCAAGTCGCACGGTGGATTCGTGTGCAGCTGGAGGCGCGTCAGATCGGCGGCGGTTGACACTAGCTGGCGTGGTGGTGTGGAATCAAGCGGTGGAGGGAGAGATGGAGCGAGCTCACGAAGATCTCGACGCGCTGAAGAAACAAGGCGACGAGTTGCAGAAGCAGTGTGCAGAGGCGACATCAACTCTTAAATCGATCAACGAAACACGGAAGGGGCTAGGGGCATGGGTGCCACATGTGGATGCAACGATCAAGGGCATTCACACCTCTGTGGAAGCGGTGCACACCCGGTTGGATACATTGGAGACGGAGAGGTCACCGACACCAGGTGCAAGGACGCCAGCGGCTGCAACCGAAGAAACAAAAGCAGCGTCGGGTACGTCTTCACTGGAAATTGTCATACCAGCTTGAGGCACCCGGCGTGAATTTCCCAATACGCCTGTCCATTTCGACCTGGGGACAAATCAGGCACATTCGAAGAAGGTAGCTATCCTGAATCACACGCAGGGCATCATCGATCCAGGCCGCCGAAGACAGACTTTCCAAAATTCGATGGTGATAATCCCATGTGGTGGAAGGCAGTTTGTGAGTACTTTGCATTATATTCAGTAGAACATGACACATGGGCAAGATTTACAACTATGCATTTTGTTGAAGACGCTGCACTATGGCTCCAGATGTACGAGGCAGACCATGATGTCGACGGTTGGGAAGAACTGTCTGTCGCAATTCACGCCAAGTTCGGCAAGGACAGGCATCACAAATACTTAGAGGCAATAGAACGCTGCAAACAGACACACATCGTGGAAAAATATTACCAGCACTTTGAAGCACTCAGACACAAAGTGCTTGTGCACAACAAACATTACCATGAAGCATTCTTTGTCACCAAGTTTGTGAATGGACTTAAAAGAGAGATTCAGCGCACAATTAAGCTCCATAAAAGACGGTGGATATGGTGTTGTCACTGGCAGAAACATAAGAAGAATTGATGGAAGATGGGCGCTAGTATTCATACACATGGTCTATCAGCGATCACAGGCATGGGTATGCCAAAACAGGAAGAGAAGAAAGTCACTCCTATGCCGTGGACAGATAAGTTGCAAAGACTGAAAGCCCAAAGGAGGGCACGGGGTGAGTGTTTCAAGTGTGGCGACAAGTTTACTCCTCGACATCGTTGTAGCAAATCACTACCACTACAACCCAGTTCTTTTCGGCTTAGGCTTGTGCATAAGCCACCCTGCCTTGAGTTGTGCAGAGAAACCGCGGTAGAAATAAGCCCCAGAGAAACTACGGTCCAGTTATTTTGGGCTTCTCCTATACTAGCTTATTGTCTGAGTTGAATGATGAAAAGTTAGTAACACCCTTAGGATAAACTTATGTTTTAACTAACAGATTTTGAGTTATTTCCTGCTGTTTTCGCAAAATTGATCACAAAAAAATATTTTAAAACTGAGACATCACATCAAGCACTAATTCACAACACCTCACATACACATGTATTTGATGAAAGAACCAAACTATTTTAATTGCTTGATTTATACAAGATCAAGAACAAAATATTCACAAGAATATATATACATATGTATATATGGAATATGTCTATGCAAGTTTCTATTACATTTGTGCACCTACATTCTCAAACAGAACTGGAGCAATGCTTTGGGGCACAATAACTTAACACAAACCAAAGAACATCCTCAGTTAGCACAAATCCCTCTCCCGGATTGGCAACATCGTGCTAATTAAACCTGAACCTAAAATAAAACTATTGTTACTCCCCAACTGGAATTTTGCGAACGACGAGTGCAAACACACGGGAGAAACATGATTCCGGGCTGACAGAACGCTTGCATTCAGTCGAACACTTGGCGGGCGTGCACATGCGCGTGTGCGAGAGGAGCACCGGAGGGAGGGCGAGAGCCAGGCGGGAGCGCTTGGGTGACGGCCGGCTCGGAGATGGGGTAGCCGGCAGACCAAGGCAGCCGGCTCGGAGGATAGGCCTCTGATATGTCGTAAATGTTTCCCTAATTTCTGATGTTCCATGTTGTTTTCATGTTATTTCCCACATGTTTGCTATACAGTTTGTGTCATTTTTTATCGATTTTCCGGACTAACCTATTGACAAGATGTCATAGAGCCAGTTCCATGTTTTCTGTTGTTTTTAGTTTCAAAAAAGTTGTTCTGAAAATATTCTCAGAATTGGAAATTTTGAAACCCAGAAGTCTTAGAAATCACGGACGTTCCACGGAGTCCTAAACAGTCCCGGAGGGGGGTCTCAGGGGGGCCACACCATAGGGTGGCGCGGTCCCCCCCCTTGGTCGTGCGAGGGGTGGTGTGGGGCCCCTAGGCCTCCACCGTCTCTGCCCTTTCGCCTATTTATTCCCCTAGAGGCGTAAACCCTAAAGATATATCACTTTTACCCGAGCAACACCCGAGGCCGCCGTTACCGTCATCCCGAGATTGGGAGGGTTCTGGAGCTCTCCCCGGCACCCTGCCGGAGGGTGAAATCATCACCGGAGGGGTCTACACCACCATGCCCTCCTCCGAAGTGATGTGTGAGTAGTTCATCCCTGGACTACGGGTCCATAGCAGTAGCTAGATGGTTGTTCTCTCCACTTTGTACCTCATGTTTAGATCTTGTGAGCTGCCTAACATGATCAAGATCATCTTTATGTAATGTTACATGTTGTGTTTGCTGGGATCTGATGAATGTTGAATGTTATGTCTTTTGATTATCAATCTATCATGTTATCTTCATGCTTATGTTATTTATGATCTTGCATGATCTCCGTTGTTAGTAGATGCTATGGCCAAGTAGATGCTAGTAACTCTAAGAAGGAGTATTTATGCTCGATAGTGGGTTCATGCCTCCTTTGCATTTGTGCTCGAGTGACAGAAACATGACGGATGGAGGATGTGCTATGGCCATTAGGGAGAAAACAACAATGCTTTGTCTAAGGATGATGTTATTGTTTACATCACGCACTTTGCTTACTGCGATTGTCTGTTGCTTGCAACTTAATACACAACGTTTGTTTGGATGATATTCGGAGGGTGGATTATTAGTCATAGATGCAGTTGGATAACGGTCTATGTATCTTGTTGTAATGCTCGCATGAATCACATAATAATCTTTATGTCTTGCATATGCACTACAGTGCCGCCTTCATTTCTGTCAATTGCCCAGCTGTAATTTGTTCACCACACATGTTATTTATCTTTCACGGAGAGACACCACTAGTGAACAGTGGACCCCGGACCTTTTTCCTCATGCTGATAAACACCTACTGCTTCCATATTGTTCCTACTATTTTTCTACTGTTTTCCACACCATACGTTTAACATCTTTGTGTTTAGCAAAACCAGTGAGATTGACAACCTCACTGCTTCATTGGGACAAAGTGATTTGATTGTGTTGTGTAGGTTCCACGTTGCTGCTGAACCGGTAGTGCGCCCTGCCACCTCAAGTGCATCAACCTTCAGAGATTGCTTGTCCTCCTACTGGTCAATTCAACCTTGGTTTCTTTTCTGAGGGAAAACTTGCTGCTGCACTCTTCATAACCTTTCTCTTGGGGTTCACAAACGAGTTCGTCTACACGCCATCAGCGTCTTCCGGGTATCTGCCTCACCATTGAAATGCTTGCCTGCTTTTCTTAAGGGATGCTTGCGCGGAAGAAAACGACGGGACCCGAGGTACTTGATACGTCTTAAACGAATCCCAAATTTCTGATGCTCCATGATGATATTATGGCAATTGCTACATGTTTTATCCCTTTTTTATGTCATTTTTATCGATTTTCCGGACTAACCTATTGACAAGATGCCATAGAGCCAGTTCCCTATTTTCTGCTATTTTTAGTTTCAGAAAAGTTGTTCTGAAAATATTCTCTGAATTGGAAAGTTCGAAGCCCGAAAGTCCTATTTTCCCGGGAAGCATCCAGAAGACCGAAGATGAGACGAAGAGGGACATTAGGGGACCCACACCATGGGGTGGCGCCCCCCCCCCCCCCCCCGTGGCCGCGCCAGGGGGTGGTGTGGGGCCCCCAGAGCTCCACCGCCTCTGCCCTTTCGCCTATTTACTCCCCCCGGATGGAAAACCCTAAACACCTGATCAAAATCCCCGAAAAAGTTCCGCCGCCGTCATCGTCAACCCTAGATTAGGGGGGTTCTGAAGCGGTTTTCGGCACCCTGTCGGAGAGGAAATCATCACGGGAAGCTTCTACATCACCATGCATGCCTCCGGAGTGATGCGTGAGTAGTTCATCCTTGGACTACGGGTTCGTAGCTGTAGCTAGATGGTTGTCTCCTCCTCATATGCCTCCATGTTTAGATCTCGTGAGATGCCTATCATGATACAGATTGATCTTATGTAATTCTATATGTTGTGTTTGCTGCGATCCGATGAATATTGAACTTATGCCAAGTTGATTATAGTCTTTATTGCATATGTTATTTGTGATCTTGCATGCTTTCCGTTACTAGTGGTTGCTCTGGCCAAGTAGTTGCTAGTGACTCCAAGAGGGAGTATTTATGCTTGATAGTGGGTTCATGCCTCCTCATTGCCTTGCTCGAGTGACAGAAACGTGAAGGGGGAGGATGTGTTGTTGCCATTAGGGAGAAAATAGCGTTGAGAGTGCCCACGTGCATAATCATTGCTTACATTACACACTTTGTTTAATGCAATTATCTGTTACTTGCAACTTAATACCTAAGGAGGTTCGGATGATAACCCGAGGGTGGATTATTAGTCATAGATGCAGATGCATGTCGGTCTATGTATATTGTTGTAATGCACGCACTAAGTATCATAGTAATTTTCATGTCATATTGTGCACTACGGTGCCACCTCTATTTGTCAATTGCCCAGCTGTAATTTGTTCACCCAGCATGCTATCTTTTATGGAGAGACGCCACTAGTGAAACTATGAACCCCGGTCCATTTTTCCACACTGTTAAACAAACCACAACAATTTTCTGTTTTCTTTACTTACTGCAAACATACACTGTTTTCCACACTATACATCTAATTTATTATTTCAGCAAGACCGGTGAGATTGACAACCTCACTGTACCGTTGGGGCAAAGTATTTTGGTTGTGTTGTGTGCAGGTTCCACGTTGTTGCTGACACCGGTGAAGCGCCAGCACCACCGTCAGTATCATCAACCGTCCAAAGGTCCTCTTTCTCCTAGTGGATTGATAACCCTGGTTCTTAACTAAGGGGAAAACTCCTACCGCTGTATTCATTATACCCTCCTCTTGGGGTTCCCAACAAAGTGCATCAGTACACAACCTTCTTACATTTATCCAGATATATACTTGATGGGGTGGGCCGGGTCACATGTTCAACAAAACAGATTACCTCATTTTCTGCTGGAGTGGGCCGGGTCTCATTACCCGGTACTCTCCACTGGATAGTCTCCTGAGGGGGTAGAACCCCTAGTTCAACCAGTTCCTCTAGTTTGGCCTTGGTGACGGAGGACCTCCCCGAGTTGGCGGATATGGAATTTGTGGTTTTGGCCTTAACTGGCTGCTTTCCCTGCTTCTTGGGCGCCATGGGGTTAACCTGAAAAAGCGTCCAAGGAAAGGATGTGAGAAGTGAAAACTCGGAAATTGTCAGTTGAGCAAGTGTTGGTAAGTTAAACATGATCCGGGTATTACTTTGCTAAGCCAGGTATGAGTTGTCCGGGTATCGCACATTATTACAAAGGCTGTGGAATCTTATGCATAGATAAGTGTTCGGGGAGGGTAAATGGATGCCCGTACATCTATTATGAGCAAATGAGCCGGAGAGGAAAGACTTTCCGGGTGATAGGAGTAAAGGCGGAAAATTTAGACGACTCCCGCCCAGATTGGGAATCTCATTTCTGAATTTGTGGCAAAATTAGTGATTACAAGTGATAGGAGAGTGAGTTAAACTGTGTATCTTATCTATTGGGTGAGCTAGAGCAAACACTAGTGACTTGATTCGGCATGACCCGAGAAATCGCGGGCGGCTCGGTTCAGATCTAACTTGAGGAGAACTAAGAAATTACGAGGATAAGTTAGAGGATGTAGAAGACTTACCGAAGGAGATTGAAGCGAAGCTTTGCGGAGGCAGATGATGCAAGCTTGGTGCCCTTTCACGATTCTTGGCGGGCAAATCGGAGGTTTGGTGGCGGATTTGGGCGGTGGAGTGAACCGCGCTGTGGCGGAGCGCAAACGGCGGCGGATGGGCTCCGGTGACGCACGCGGGGCTTCCGTGATGGCGCTCTGTGGGCTCGAGCTTGAAAGGAGGAAGGAAGAAGAATGGGGAAAATAAGCCGTTGGAGCTAGGGTTACTTCCGAGGGCTTATTTATAACGGCCAGGGTGCAAAAACTTAGCCCAACGGGCGGAACCCGGGAAATACGGGGTAATGGCTGTCTATTTCGAAATTTGCGAGATACATTTTTAGCATGGAGGGAGGTGTTCAGATAAAAAAGGAAGGAAGATCTTTTCCTTGGTATCAGGATTAATTATCGAGAAAAGTGTAGAGTCGTGGAGTTTTTATTAAGGTTCAGACCTGGAAAATTAGGAGAAGCATTTGGAGGAGAGCCGGGTTATTGCATGGTCACCATGGAGTTGGACCCAGCCATTTATCAAAGCATTGTAACCCGGCCCCCATACGCTTGAGCGTTTGATATTTTTGCAGGGAATAGCCAGCGCTTCAAGGAGGAATCCAGGAAGCCCAAGCTATTCTGGGGACTACTGATGGGGGGATAGTAACCCGGTAGGCCAACTCCAAGGTGTAGCCCGGCCCAAAGGACGCCGCGCGGGATCCGGCTAAGGATAAAGAAACTTCTGGAAGGCCCAAAGTTTGTAGGCCTCGTAACCCGGATTGTGGGTTGCGGTAAGGAAAGCTAGGGTTTGTAAGCAGAGTTCGGATAGGATTCAAGCTGCGCCTTGGAGGGCAAGCCAAGGGGGGTACGGGTGCTTTATAAACCGGCCCCTAGGCTTAGCTTGGCAGAGATTCACGACATAATCGTATCACCTGTTATCAAGTATCCAGTATAAAATCGAGAGCCATATTCGAGACTCGGCGAGTTGAGCGCCGATTCCTAGATCGCTTATCACCATGTTCTCTTTCGAGCTAAACCCTCTCCCAAATACCTGTGTCGACTTGCCCCAAGATCAGTTACCTCTGGTAACATCTGCCGTGATCATCCCACGACAGTTGGCGCCCACCGTGGGGCCTGCGTCCAAAGGTGTTTACATCACGGGAGAAGCTCGGAAAAGCATGAGGAACCTCGTCGTCGGAGAGATCTACGATGACCACAAAGGAGAGAAGATGGTGGACGACTCCGGCTGGGGCCAGAATCGGATCGCCTCGAATCCGGATCTGTCGTTACAATCGGCCGGATCAGCGTCTTCATCGGTATGGTATGTTCCTCTGGCTCGGCTCCTGACTATGTTGGATCTGATTCTGTGTCAGGGGAGGATGCTTGCGCCCAGTCAGGTAGAGAAGAATCAGTTGGAGCAACAGACCAGATAGAAGAATCCATCGCGCAGTGGGAACAGCCGGAGGAGCCGGCATGGGCCCCACATGACCCGGACGATGGAAAGGATGATACTGAATCTATTAGGGACCTGCTGGAAGACCGTTACGGAGAAGACAACAGCGGAGAAGAACATCATGAACTCACAACAGGCGTAATACGCCGAGCGGCGGTCTACACGGCTCCAGCAGCCAACCTTAATCAAGGAAACATGACCACGGCTCCGGTCGGGGCGGCTCAGGCATTGGCGCAGCGACAGGACGCGGCTAGCGGAAACCCGATCCCGGTCCGGGTCGACGGAGAGTCGGCATCAGTGACTAGCCGTGCGGCGGATGAGGAGCTGCACGCGAATACGTTCGGATTCCTGGGAAACCGGACACCGGGGGCGGGTCCGTCAAACCCGCGCCACCCGGCCTTGTTCGACAATAATCTGATCCTAGACCCCACGGTCCTCGCTACGGTTATCACTCCAGAAAATGCAGCTGAACGTGTCAGAGACCTGGATGTGGCTCGCCGCGCGTTGGAACAGCAAAGAAGGCAAGTGGAAGCAGAGAAACAAGGGATGGCTACGCGTCAACGCGAGCTGGATGCATTGGAAACCCGGCTCCGAGAGGAAACATCTAGAGTACACCAGAGACATCAAACTAGACTACCGGCCACGGGTGGGGTCATTAACCCGGCGGCTTTGTTTATTACGCCTCAGAACCAACCGATCCCAGCTGTAAACCAGGGAACTGCGCCTCAGCCGGCGACAGCGGAAGCCCGCGCGGCAAACGTGCAGGCCGGGTTGCCCCCACCACGAACCGGAGTCACAACCGGCATCGAGTTGCCACCGCATCCGCCGTCACGGTTTCGCACACCAGCAGGCCACTACAACAATCCTATGGACAACGTGTATGCAGCAACGCTTGCATTAAACCAAATCCCGGTAGGAGAATCGCCCCATGCAGAAAGGACCCGGCAAGCGATCGATCTACTGCACACTGCAGTGGCGCAGCAGGCCAATTACCCGGACCACAGGAGCGGGATGCATGGGACGCCATACGCCAGTCAGCAACAAGGGAATGTTCAAGCAAACTCGGCGCGGCGGAGGGAAGAGCAGCAGCAAATGCCGCCTCCTCCCCGTGTTCCAGCAGCATCGGTGGCGCAGGCCGTTGTGGATAGCTCCAGGGCCCGGAGAGCCGGGGCCGGGTCTGCTGCACATGGGTTGCCTGCAGCACCGCGCCCCGCTACGCCCCCGGCTGGATCGCATACTCCCCGAGTAAGGCCAGTCTCAACCGTCCTCGCAGGGCCCAAGTGTCTCTCGGATGACATCAGAGCTGAAGCTTACCCGGAAAAATTCAAAGAGCCGGGAAAAGTAGTGAACTATGAACCGACCATGGATCCGGAAACATGGTTGAGTAGTTACGAGATGGCAATGTCAATCCGCAATGCATCCGAGAATCTTCAAGCCAAGTTCATGTACTTGATGATGTCAGAAGGAGCAGCAAAGTTATGGTTTACCAACCTGCCAGAAAGATCGATCAAGTCCTGGGAAGAACTAAAGACCGCGTTCGTCAAGCACTTTCATGGGACGTGCAGAAAGCTATTCACTATTGATGATTTAGAGCGATGCGTTCAGAAGAAGGTAGAATCTGCACGCAGTTGGGTACGCCGGGTTATGGAGATACTTCACTCATCCCCAGAAATTCAGCCCAAAGATGCGCTACAAGCTATGGCAAAAACATGCAAGTATATTCCTTTAGTACAAAAGTTAACTCGCATGAAGTCCAGTAGGAATGCATCGGAGGTTACAATGGGAGAATTAATGGATGCATGCAACAAACACGCTGCAACAGACACTACAGAGGAGGAAGTTGATGACAAGAAAGCGAAGGTGAACACCAGTAACAGTGGAAGAACCCGCAATGGATCAGCACCGAGTAATAACGGAAATAGTCAGAACAAGCGCCCATTTGAAGGAGGTTCCGAGTTTGTAGCCAATACTGAAGCCGGGTCTTCGAGACCCAGATCTGAAGGGAATTTTAATACCGGAAATCATAATGGAGGACACTATCAGGGACCTCCGAGGCCGGGCAACAGTTGGGATATATTCAGGATGGCGT